>CM046473.1:28091755-28691755 GCA_025506415.1 Flaveria robusta | reverse complement strand
ATTTAACTTTAGTTTTAGTTTTCTCAAATTTTTAAACCATTTTGTAGTCAAGTGAGACAGTTTAACGAATCATATTTCCCTCTAATACCGACCACTAACTTCTTGTAGTTCGACAATTTACTTGTCCTAGCTAGTTAATGTGAATAGGAAATTTTTATGTCTGTTTTTGATTGATTCTTCGACATCGATTAGTGGGGCGGCGGTGGTCATAGTTCATATGTGTGTGTCATGTGAGTGTTTATAATATACATACATACATGCATACACACATGCGTATATATTACTTTTTGTTACATTTTTTAAATTTAATCTGAACAAATTACACATATGATCCCTTAATACAGGTCCTTACATAAATGGTGTTTTTTAGAAATTAAATGCATAATGTAGTCATTTCACTTTAATTTAACAGAAAATTTAATGTATATTAGCCTTAATGCCCGAACTCGCTACAAAATTATACAAATCTTAACTTGTTACTCAGAAAAACAATACATAAACATGCTATTTTCATCAAACCACAAATACCATACATGTAATTGACTCAAGTTAATATCTATTATGATTATATTAAAAGGTTAAACTAAAAACTAATTTTTGCTTAAAAATACTATGAAATATTTTAGCCCCCCTAAAATGAGCCAAAAACTCCTATTGAACAAATTCCTGCGATGTTGGAGATGATTCGTCGAACCCTAAAGCTAAACCATTAAGGCATAGCCCGGATCCTAGAGCTAAACGTTAAAACCTATACCCCAAAGCTAACACTAAAAGTAAACGTAAAAGTTAAACATTAAATGTAAACTCTAAAAGCTAAGATAGTACAATTTAACAAGCCAATTTCAACATCGCTACAATGAGGTTAATCGATGTTCATTTGACCTTTTTTAAAAATGATAAGAAATCTTTCTTTATTATTAGATAAAAATCAGTTATTATTTAAACCTTACTCATGATAATATATCAAATAGTGAACCGCAGACTATAATATGAATTTAATATATTCTCAAACATGCCCAATGATATATTATGATGCAGTGCATAGATTGATAAAAGAACATCAACTTTCATTTGACTTTCTAGATTCCAGAAGGATGTTGTCACAATCGTAGATTGGCCACACGTCCCCTTGTAAATGATATGACCATTCCCTCTTGTTATATCGTCTCACTTTGAAAATATGTTTTACCAGACATGTGTTAGTTAACTCAAATAATTTTTTCTAATCAAACAAAATATCTTTTTACCATATGTTATATTTCTTACACCTGTTTTATCACATGTAATTTTATTAGTAACTCATTTTAAAAAATCATTTTATAACGTTAATGTTTTTTATTTAATTCGTGTAATTCACGAGACACTAGCTTAATTTTCCTAATATAACAATATGTGCTTCTTGGTACACAAGTTGAAAGTGGTTTGTTTCAAACAGGTGAGTTGGTAGGGCTGTTTAAATAGCTCGACGCTCGAAACTCGCTCGAACTCGTTTGAAAAATGCTCGGAATTTTGCTCGTTCGATTTTTCGCTCGGTTGTAAACGAACCGAGCGGCTCGGTTCGGTTTCAAAACGAACCGAGCACGAGCAAAGGTACGCTCGCTCGTCGCTCGCTCGATTTCGCTCGAATTATTTTTTAGTTTAGTTTTTATATATTATATATATGTTAATTTATTATTTTATTTAGTTATTTATCAAACAAATATTTTAATTTTTTAGTCAAAAAGTCAAACAATTTACAACCCTAAAAACCCTAATTCTTTAATACATCAAAACAAACCTCACAAGTCACAGTTATACAACAGCCTCACGACATTCCTAAACCCACCCTCCAGCCCTCCCCCTACGGCCTCCGACCAGTTTCGCCGCCCTTGCGAGCCGTAACGGCCCATCGACACCCCTGCGACCGGACATGCATTTCCCGGAACCTGCTTGTTCCTAATCGACTTTTGTTGCCTTCGACCTGCATTTCCCGACCTTGTTCGTAATCTAGATATTTTGAGGTTAGATTTGTTTATTTTAGTCAATGTGGTGATTAGATTTGTTTTTTTAGGTATATAAGATGTATTCACAAAACATTTGCAAAAAATGGTGAATATTTCTTTAATGATTTTGATTCTCAAAGAACATTTGTAAAAGATTGATTTACGTTTAGCTTGTTTAGCCTGAACATTTCTTTGATTTTATACGAAACCGAGCAAAACCGAGCAAAATCGAGCGCTCGGTTAAAACCGAACCGAGTTCGAGCATGAACTTTGCGCTCGAATATGTAAATTCGAACCAAACCGAGCAGCTCGGTTTGAAACCGAACCGAGTTCGAGCGGAGCTGCGTTCAGTTCGGTTCGGTTCGGTTCGGTTCGTGAACAGCCCTATGAGTTAGAGTATCATTTTTATATTTTTATTTATTTAAAACTTACTAATTAAGGAATAGGAATTATAATTAGGATTTACATACAGGAGTTAACATATGCTTCTTACTATTATTATTGAAAGTAGATATATAAAAACACAAACACATAACACAATCAATTGAAAATTTCTCATATTACATTACATAATATTAAAAAACCAATTGGATGAATAGAGAAGTTTGCTTTTCTTCGATTTTGACCACATAATTTTGATAATCAGAACAGTTGGTATTTGAATCTACAGTGGGTCAGCGTTGTTGGTGGTTGTTTGACACCTACCATCATACGTGTTGCCTTCTCGGTTGTCTAACATACAGCTGTCTACTCCCTCTTCATACATGTGTACTTTTGAGGTTATAGAGAGAAAGGAAAGTCAACAGATTGAACTTGGAAGAGGAGAGGAAGGTGAAGAGGACGATAGGCCACCGCCCCATGCTGCTGCTGCCACCGATTTGGAGTGCTACTTGCTACCACCATCGATCGTTGATCCACGATGTTGCTTTGTTATCCGCTATTCATCGATTGTAGGTAGGATTTTTCTTTCTTTGATTAAGAGTTTTTAGATTTTCTGTTCAGATGGAACAAAAGAAGGGTCTGAAGGTTCAGTCGAACAGTTCATGTAGTTTGTCAACACAAACTTCAACTTTCATATGTGTGTTAATCGAAGGGGTTGTTCAGGTTTGGCAATGCAAGGGTCTGAAGATGGGTTTCAGTTTTTTAGATTTTTTAAATGTTTAAGGTTAACATTTGTAATTTTTTTTAGTTCCAGGTGGGATCCATTCAACTTCAATTCTTTCTTACTCAAGGTGAAGATCAACACTACTTGATTGGCTCTAACCAATATTACCCCTACTAAGTTGTTATCTCTACATCATTGTTGCTTTTACTTTTTTATTTTTTTTTATTTAGATAGATATTAATAGATGCCATTGAAGTTGTCATGTGAAATTCGGGCATATTTTAAACTTTGGTTAATACGTTCCAGCATTATAAAAACTCAACCCTCAAAAGGTATTAACGTTCTTCAATTTTCTATATATAGTTCATGATTTGAGGCTGTTTACACATCTCAAAACAATCAATGGTTTGCAAAATGTCTGCTTTCTTTGGTTTGAGTGTGGGAGTGGAGTGGTGAAGGCACAATCCATGTTTTATTCAAATAAATGGTCTACTGTTTTGTTCAAATTATAATCAAAATAGGATTGCTTGCTTTTGCTATTATTTTGGCTTTCTATTGAAGTTTGAGTGTTTGACCGAAGATAATATAATGGTATATATTATAGTGGCTAATCTATTTATTATATGGTAGTCTAATTTTTTTCTCTGGCGATGGTACGTTGATGGTGACCACTTTTGCTCGCCCGAGATGTCACCGACTTGATTATGATGGTTGAACCTGTTTCTTGTAAGCTTTGCTTGGTTGAACCTGATTCTTGTAAGCTTTGCTTGGGATCCACTCGATAGACGACGACACTACGAGGAAAAGGATCCGTTTCATTGTTATGTTGCCGTAAAGGCAATGTGTTGCAGCCACAATGGAATGCCGTTGTTGAACCTTTTAATTCAATCCATATTTTATAATGTTATTTATAAATTTATGTGAGTTTCGTGAATAAAAAAGATAACTATGATGTTAAGAACGTGCATTTATCTAAGTCTCGGTTTAACCTGTCCAACATGCGCGCAACGCGCGCGGGGGTATAACACTAGTATAGATTAAATAACCAGCCTAAATAAATATAGTAAAGCAGTAAGCTATATGATAATTTAAATGATAACCACTAAATACTTGAAAACTAAAGTACCTACCTTAAGCATTTGATCATGAAATGTATGAAAAATAGAACGGTTGCAAATTGCAATTCGTGGAGTGGAAAAGACGAAAGAGATCTGAACTATCCACTGATAAAAACCAAAAAGACTGAAACCAGTTTATTTTTTTAATTATTTAAACATCTACAAGTGATCAACTGGCCATTGCCTATATTTTATAAACCAGTAGTTAAAACCGATTATTTTATACAGTGAAAGTTAAGAATCAGTCTTTCACGCCTACATATTGCCAAAAACAATGACCGACCGAATTAAGTGATATTAAATGAATATAAAAATTGTCAAGATTCCTATGAAAACGATTATGATAGCTGCCACTTTGGTGACACTTTTTACTTAATAACAAAAAGAAACTAGTCATGTAATTATCATAAATAGAATATGTATTTCTCCAAACGAATTGCCTTTTTAACATGTAATTATGCGTATTATAGTACTTGGATTTAAAAGAAAACTAGATTTTATAAGTAGCAAAACTAAAAACGTAAAGTTATATCATAACTCATAAATAATTTACATGGGTAAGTAATTTATCGGTAAAACTAGCCATGTAATTTGCATCGATTGTCAAAAAAAAAAAAAAAAAAAAAAAAAAAGGCATATAAAAATATGTTTGAAAAAAAACCATTTATCTCGTATGTAAAGTTGATCTAATGACTCCTACCATTTAATTATCTTTATTTATTTTGTTTAAGTTTCTACTTCAATAAAAAAAAAAAAACTAAATTAGTAACACGTGTTAATATCACATTCATTATTATCAAAATTTTATTGTTTCTCTCTCTTATTAAATAACTAAATTAATTACTAATAATATTATTTAATTATATTTAAATTAGAAATAGTTTTTAATAAATTTAAATAGATCTTTTTATTAATGTTTTTTTCTAAAGAAACAAATTATAATTTTTCTTCAAAAACATTAAACTTTTTTTAAGATATGAAATGTTTTGAAAATGGTTTTTTTAAAAGTAAGATATTTATAAACCAAAACTAATTAAAATTTATAGTTATAGTAAGGAAAATTTTAAGAATGATTTTTTCTTAGAATGGTTTGTTTTGAAATAATATGTTTAATTTATTGTTTGAAAAAAAAATAAAAAAAAGTTTAGAAATTTGATATTATTATTTTATTTCTTATAATTTTTAATCATATTTTATTTTAAAATATCATTTTATAATTAATATAATTTTATTCAGTTTAATATTTTATTTATTCAACTCGTGTAATATATGTTTTTACTAAAGCTAGTGTAATAAAATTAAGTAGGTGCATATATGTGTACTTAAGACTACCTAGCTTCGATCAATGCAAAAGCTTGAAACCATTTACAAACACGTCGTGTTTGGTTGATATAATCATTCATATTTTGAAAAACATTCAGTTTCTTTTTAATACTACAAATAGGATTAAGTTGAAATAATAAGGTTTTTAGTTTGCAAAATCTAAAAATCATCATGTGTTTAACACATATTTTTTTTATTATTTTTATACAGCTAATTATGGTTGTTGTTAGTTTAGTTGACGACAATTGCAAGTTTTAAAAATCTTGAGGATACCTATGCGTAAAAAAAGATTTTAGATGAAAATTACAAAACTGAGCAAAACACAAATATAAAAAAAAAACAATTTACTTTTTGAAAAATATAAACAAAAATGATCATGACTAAAATACTATTTTTGTTAACTTTTTCTTTATAATTTGATCTCATCTTTACTCTCAATCATTTATTAACAAATTTGATGGTTAAAATTCATTGTTTAACTTTTTAGCCTAAATACTATTTTTAGTATTAGAGTTAAATGCTTTTTTTTTGGTATTTGATTTTATGTCGTTTTTGTCATTGCACTATTGTAGTACTCATGTTTTATTTTTTCCTATTTCAGTACTAGTGTTTCAAAATTGTTGCCAAAATAGTCATTTCATTTAAATCCCTATATAACATTTGCTACCATCAGTGGCAAAATCGTCATTTCATTTAGTAAATTACTATTTTCATCCCTTTTTTATTACACATTTTTCATTTTAGTACTCGCGACCAATATAACCTTTCTTCTTTGGCATGATCTTTTCATTTGTTTTTTTCAACACAACTATTGATAATTTAGCTATGAATATTTTATCTTTATTTGATTTTAAAACTTTCAAGAACAATGGCAAGTTGCTGATTTTTGTTAGTAGCTGTATAATTTATAGTTGGGCTTTGTGGCAAGTTGTTTGTCTGGTTTGTTGATTAGGTTTTCAATTTCTCTATCTTTTAACTCGTTTTGAGAATTGGTTGATACGTCTTTTGCATCGGTTTGTTTTGTTTTTGTTTTTACACGGTTTTGCCATGCATCCATGTATATGGCTTCTTTTTCTTTTTTCCGGTTTATGCCTTTGTCGTTTTCCCCTTCATTTTCATTAATAATTCATCAAAACCTTTATTAAGGGTAGGAAATCGGCAATTACGAAAGACTAAGGCGACTCCCCATATATGTATGATTTTAATGTTATTTAAAATAATGTAGAAGGAGGATGTGACAAAAAAAAAAAAGATTAGTCTGATACTATGAATAAAGTTTGTATTTTTATTAACTAGCAAGTCCACACGTACCCACGCGATGCCATGGATAAAAGTGAGAAAAACCTCTACCATGCCTATAAGATATCATCCAATCTCCAAATGACGACTAACATAAGAATGCTACAAATACAAGAGGTCTTTGAACATGGTTGTAACAAAACTGGGGTTTAAGGTAGGAACATTCATGAGATATAGCTAAAAAATATGAAAAACCTGATGTAGATTGTTTTTTCTTTTAGTTACACCGTATTAACAACCGAAATATGTTTGGTTTAAATGAGTTTTCATGTGGTTTGTTATAGTTTTAGTATGTGATTTAGTATTCACACAACACATATCAACATGCTTATACACATATATACATACACACTATATGTATATGCATAATGCTCGCCTTTTCTAGACTTATGTGCACATGAACAGATGTATGTTTGTCTCTGAGCATGAACTGAAAAGAAGTTTGGTGGTCCGTTGTTTATTTTAGGAAATATGTAAAGATCTTTGCTTTGTTTTCCTTCTACGTAAAGTACCTTTAAACAATGGACCAACTTAACCAGAGGCTCAAACTCTTTTTTACACTCATCTTTATTTGAAAATTTCAGAAATATCAATCATTCTTGATATTGATATACCTACTTTTATTTAAAATTTAGAAAATGTCTCATTTTTATTTTTTTGATCAAGCACTAAAGTCTCTACTTATGGTACTTTATATACATTTATCACAAGTGAGATTGAAACCCATCACGATTCGGTTAATGAATACCTTACAAGCATGTTAATATTGTTTGGGCAAATTTAAACCCGATGGTCTCTTTTTATATTTTGTATATAAAATAGTAATTATTTCTTTTGTAATTTCTATACAAATTTATCACAAATTTCAACATTTGTATTAATTCTCAGCTTATTTTATTCAAGCTAATACTTATTTTTAATTTACTTACAAATAAAATCACACTTTAGTTATGTAATCATGCTAATTTGTCTTAAACACGATGAAAAAGACAAATCCCATGCCGGCACCATAGCCTTAATTACAAAGTCGTGTCGCCTTCGTACCTTATCGTAGGGTTACGTTATTCCTCATGGACAAAACTAAATCCAAAAGGATCAAGCATCAAACTGAAACAAAAAGATTAAAATATGAAACCCAAGACAAGACTCATATAGAGACTGCTCGATGTTAAAAAAATTGAAATTTGGTGCCCTTATATTTAATGGCTCTAAATTTGGGTCTTTTTATTTTTAGTTTTTGACAAGTGCATATAATCGGTATATATATTTGAAATAGTTTTTTTTTTCATTAAAACTGACTTCAACTCTAATGTGTATGATTTGTTTCTCTTTTAATAATCAAATTCAAAAATTAGGCTTATCATATATTCACATGTTAAGATCCCAGCTAAAGTATTTTATTTTTTGAGAAGTTCTTGATTTTAAAATCCACTGTGTGCCTTAGAAGTGCCTGATTTTAAAATCCATTTTGGTTTAAAATTGTTTTTTATTTCTCATCAAGTTTTAGATTTTTTCATAATTACTACATTACAATCTGTATTCTACAGGATTTAAACCTTCAAATTTTTTATTGTGACACACACTACTTAACAATTAAAATTTTTCATTAATTGAGAACGATTTATAATTGGTTCGATATAAACTGGACAGTATACCAAATATAAACTTAGGGTTTAATAGCTTGAGTTTCCTTTTATAGATATATTAATTATATGACACCTTCCCAAGTTTCCAAACTAAAAATATATACAAAAAAAAGCCGGTTTAGTTTGGTTCAACTTCCAATTCGAAATTTTAATTGTACAAATTCAAATTTTATATTCCGAACGGAATTGAGACAACCCTACCTGATTGTCTCCTTAGTTCACTACTGGTAGCACATTATCTCCTACTTGTTTAATTTCTTATAAAGTTTAATAGTTTATTTTTAACAGAATAGTGGGTGTATTAGTTAAGCTTATAAAATTTGTGTTTTGTTATTTTGATCAAAAACAAACACGAATAAATGATTTTTTGTTTCTTTTAGCAAGATCCGAGGTAAAATAGCATAATGTTTTTAGCTAATTATGTTATAACTTTAACTTAATTATTTACATTTAATAGGCAATCCTTATAAAAATGTGGAAACAACTTTTCCGATTTAGTAATTAGCTATAAAAAAACTTCTAATAAACTAGGTGTAAATTGTAATGTTACGCTTTGTTGATTTGGTGAGCAAAACAAATTAGAAATTTGATAAGTTTATAATATCGATCAGTGTGGTCAGTTAGACAAGAAATTAAGTGTTGTAACTCACAAGACCAACATTATATCCATTTCATAAACTTGGTTTAAAAAGGTGTTAAACATTTCTTTTAATTTATTGGATAAAGTCATGAAATAATAATTGAGTTTGATATTGTTTCAATAAATGATCACATGTTATATTTTTTCTAACAGGACGAATAGCTCAAGTTTTTATGTTATTTAATCTAGTGAAATTTGTTATAATATTTTGTTTTTTTTCAAAAATCAAATGATCTGAATGAACATATAAAGCCCTAGTTACTATTTAATACTACTACAAGTTGACAAAAAATGAGACAATTCTAAAATTAGATTATTTTTAGTAAATTTTTACTTCACAACCATATATCCACTGTTTTCTTATTCTAATAAAAAGTTAACTATAAGTGACACATGACAACACCATATTTATCATCATCAAATTTTTCTCGCTTTTCTCTACTATTAAATAATCGTATTAATTACTAATAATATTATTTAATTTTTTAATATTAAAATAATTTTTTAAAAAAATTAAAAAAGATATCTTTTTATTAATGTTATTTATAAAAATATTTTTTTATAAAATAACAAAAATTTTCTAAAACATAAAAAAAAATTTAAAAATACAAAATATTCAAAAATTAATGTTTTTAAGAAGTAAACTTTTTTATAAAAAAAATTAATTAAAACTCAGATTTAATAAGAAAATTTTTAAAATGACATATTTTTAAAACATTTGTTTTGAAACAAAATTTTTATTCTATTATAATAAGAAAAATTTTAATTATATGTTTTCTTAAAATATCAATTTGTAATTAAAATTTTTTATTTGTTTAGTATTTTTTATTCAACTCATGTAATACATGGTTTTACTAAAGCTAGATTCTATTTTAATAAAAAATTAACTAAAAGAGAAACATGTCAGCATCATAATCATCCTTACTAAAGTTTTTCTGCTTCTCTTTACTCTTAATTAATCATATTAATTGTCAATATTATTATTTAATTTTTTTAAATTAAAAAATTTTTTAATAAATTAAAATAGAGATCTTTTTATTATAAGAAACTTTCTTAAAACATCACACTTTTTAAAAAAAACAAAATATTCTAAAATTGGTGTTTTTAAAAAGAAAAATTTTTATAAACCAAAAATAAATAAAATTAAGAGTTATAATAAGGATTTTTTTTTTTTAAATGACATTTTTAGAACGATTTATTTTGAAAAAAATATTTAGTTTTTTTTTGTAAAAAACAAAAAAGTTCAAACACAAAAGTAAAAGTTAAAATCATTGTTTTACTACTTGTAGTCATTACTCATAAGTAATTTCACTCATATTTTATCTTAAAATATCGTTTTATAATTAATAAAAATTTTTTCTGTTTAATATTATTTTTATTAACCCGTGTAATATACGAGTTTATTAAAGGTAATCTCTTATATTAGGTTAAACTTAATAAACATAATCACCACATAGTAAATCAAGCTTAATGTATAATTGATGTGTTGGTGTTAGGTATGAGTTTAAGATGTTTAAAACTATGTTTTTAACCTAACTTTGATATCCAATATAATCACCTTATTACATGTTTGGAATATAGGTTAAATGAAGCTTAACGAGTATTATTTGAGAAGGTTACAAAGGATAGTAAGACTATGGCTTGAAAGGTGTTGAAAACGAAAAAAAGTTGTGAAAAAATCAGGGAGGCCGTAAGCTACGGCCCTGTGCTGAGTTCGTCTGTGAAGCCCGTAAGACAGGGGGTTTGACCGTCTAGTTGAAGGTAGGCCGTAACCTACGGCCTATAAGTTACGGTCTAACACGAAATTTTGGAGATTATTTCAAATTTCAAAACCTATTTAATCCCTAATATTAGGGTTTCGAATGGAGACATTCCTAGAGCCAAAAGAACGAATTTTGGGACGAAAGTCAGCCCTTTGAACACCTTTAATCATCCACATACAAGATCCAATCAAGAATGAAAGATTCAAGCATGTCGGTTAGCGGCTAATTCGTTTGTAATCACTTTCGGGAGGAGAGTTCTTGTAAGTGAAGCACTAGGTTTGATTTTAATTGATGTTTTGGGTTATGTTCTTTTGACACAGGAATATAATTATACGTTTGTTTAAAGTTAAAAGACTTGTTTATGTTTAAGTATTTGTGTGCTTTCATTCGCACTCGGTTTCCTTGCATCGTGAGCAGTTTGTCATGTATGTGAATTCTTTGCCTAAATAAGTTGGTAATTGTGTGAACGAGCGAGTCTTAAAAGTTTGTTTCATAACTATCACGTTAATCTAACGATTATGCAAAATCATGTCTATGTGATTCCCAATCAATTCTTATAAAACCAAGTGTGAATCTTTGAACTTGAATCTTGAAAGTGGTTGCCTTTTCTCATAAGTTTCAAAACCCATCATCAAGTTTATTGCTTTCGTAATTATTTTCATTCAATTTACTTTTCCGCTTAAATAAAAACCCAAAAATATTTGCTTTTTAGTATTTTCGTTTCGTGTTTCAAGTTTTAGATACAAAGTTTTACACTTTCCACTAATTCCCTGTGGAGACGACCTTACTTACCCATACTAGTTATAGATAGTTAAGTCTTTAATATTAACTTGTTTTTGATCCTACCACGACAACACGATCAATAATAAGGGTAATTTAATATATCTTCTAAAAATTGATTGAGCTAGTAACAGAACACTTTTTGATTTTTGCGCTTATGGAATGTTCTCCCAGAATTCTATTGCGTCTTCCTGGTTGTTTTTTTTTTATTTGGAGTTGTTGATCTAAAATTTCGAATTCTGACTTTTTACCCAACCAATCTCTAATATTAAAAAAAAAAGTTTCAGTGACTTAATTTTAAAAAAATCAAATTAGAATAATATTGAGACTCGAGTGATTTTTGTCATTAGAAAAAAAAGTGTGATTTCTTTAATGAAACTTAATAACTATTAAATGAAATATTCTTGAATTTATAGCATATGATAATGGTTTTACTAGGGTTATCTCAAGTTCTAGAAAATAATTATGAAAGAAAGAATAAATAAAGTGAAGACTTCGAGTCATAATGCAAGTCGATTCGTTTTCTAATATTATTTGTGTGACATTCGGTAATTTTTCGTTACCAAAACTCCATTAATTTCATTGAGTCTTGCATACATATCATTTAAGCGCACGCTAGTTGTCATTGAATATTGTTGGTGACTTAATGATATCAAATTATATATGTTATAGAGTATCCATTATCAAGTAATTAATGATCCAAGTCCTTTTGTAAACAAGGGATGTAGATTTAGAACCACTCTTTTTGGCATAGTGAAGGAGCGCTACCCCCCGCGACTTAGGCAGGGCATCCAAGCAAACACCGCAATGGAGGCCTTGTGATGGGCAAAAAGATGGGTGGCGCAGAAGCAATGGCGTTCAAGAACGACATCAAATTTGAATGTTAGGTAGTCAAAACGACCGTTGGATGGTCAAAATTAAATGTTATAAATTTAAAAAAAAATATTTAATTTCTTTTCCAAATATATATATACACACACATACATACTCTCTTTACTCAAATTAACAAAAAAAAAAAATCTTATTTTCTCTCTATCGTTTTACTTAAAAAATAATGCCAAAAAATGTCAAGCTCTTATTCGCCATCAACTTCATTCTCGTCCGAGAAAGACAAAATGATATTGGCAGTGAGGAAAGTTATGTCACGTATTTGACGAGGTGGGCTGAAAGTTCAAGCCGTCTTACAAGGAAATCCCCGTGTCCTCGTGACCGCGTGAAAGCTAATGACCTAACAAGGGAATTATGTTTGATAAAATTTATTTTGTTAAATTTAATTACAAATAAAATTATTAAATTGAAAGACATATAAAATTTAGTTATTATTTAATTAACTATGATCATTATCACTATCACCCTACTTACAACACACGTTCTCTAATGTGAAGGGTGATAACCACACATCCTATGTGACACGTAGTAACTACTTATGTGAGATTACTTCTTCACGTTTTTCTAATCACTATCACTCTTACTTTTTTGAACGACAATTAGATCATTGATAGGCCACTGGCTTACGCAATCATTCCGATTACTCGACTATGTAACCCGACACCATCTATTAGAGATATAATAGTATTAGATAATAGGGGTATTATAGTCTTATCATATATTATTAGGGTTTGTAGTGTCTTAAGGTATATATGGAAGATCATTGTTATGTTTATTTTCAAGCTATTGAATATATTTTTCTATATATAATTATATTTTTAATATTATTCTTAAAAGAAAACTCACTCTAATTAACCTAAAACTTTTTTTTATTATATGTAAGACTTAAATGCAAAACATTCCTCTATTTTTATCACTTTTTACATAAAACATGATATTAAAAATAAGTCTATAGTGTTTGAGTTTGTCGTCAAATTAAAAGATAATATTAATAAAAATGACTATCACGTTCCACTTCCATTTATTGTACAAACTTTCCGACGGTTGACCGTTGTACAAGCTAGTTAGACAATGACGTCAGCAGCTAATATTAAAAGAAGCAAAAGCGTGGGGACAAACACCCAGCCATCCCCATGCGTATTCTAGTAGCCTGGTCCCTATTCTCCTTTCAATAATCCTCTTATTTTATCTTATTTTTTAGTTTTACCAATTACTAATTTAATTTGTTAAAACATTTATGAACATTTTGTTGAGTTTTTTCCCGAAAAAGTATTAGTGAAAAAATTATTTACCAAAATGGATGATTCTAAAAATATTTATCAAAATGGGTATTTTTTAAAAAACTTTTTTTCTCCCTTCTAATTGTATTGGATAAAAAACTTTATATTTAAATTTGTTTTTTGGTAAGGTTTTTTGTATTTGATATAAACTTTTAAACTTTATATTTTTTTTTATTTTCAGTTAACAATAAAAATATTATCTTTAAGATAATTTATTACTTTTCGTTTGTTTTCAACTTCCATCTGATTTATCGATTTATTCAATTTCTTTTAAGGGATTTTATTGATATATTAAATTGGAATTAATATTTTGATTTAAGTTGGTAATATATTTTTGAAATTTAGCTTATCAATTTTATATTAATGATATATATTGCCTATTACAATACCTATCATCAACTTTTAATTGAAATTTAAACTAGTAGATATAAGCCATATTAAAAGAGGGGTGACAAAATTTGCAACACTCGGTTTAAATAACCTGTATGTTGTTATTAACCATGTGAAAAAAATATACGTCTAAACATTAAATTTTTTTTACATTGAACCGTTTACAAAAATAATATAATATTTAATAAATCAATTCCATACAAAAAAAACCTTTTAACACTTGAAAGCAAATTATAATTATTAAAGACATTTAAAATAATTAAATTACTTAGTATTTAATAAATAATTTAAAAAACATTTAAAAATTAGAGAAAGTTCAATTTATTAGAAAACACACTGGAATATTAAATTAAATGCTAGCACACAAAATATTAAAATAATTTTTTTAAAAAGTTATACGGAAATATACAAAAATTAGGGCTTTTTCCGTATGTTTTTCTAACATTTTTGTTAGAAAAATGTTTTATTATCAAATGAAAGTGAGAAAAGAGAAGTTTTTTTTTTAAAAACACCCATTTTGGTAAATATTTTTGAAATCACCCATTTTAGTAAATAATTTTTCTAACTATACTAGTTTGGAAAAAAACTCCATTTTGTTATATATAGTATATAACATGGTTGTAATCCTCTCCGAGTAATCGCTCAAAGGTAGTTTGTCAAGACGAGATTCTTCAACTCCGTCTAATTACTTGCAATCGATTAAACACGGTCAACCTTGCCTACAATCAGATATAGTAGGTCAACTCTGGCCAGGTTTGACTTTAATAAAAGTAAAACATAATTTCTTTGTCTATTATATCAAAGAATGAATATCATTTTCACGTGTATTTTATTATAAATATTAGTAAATTTACGTTATTTGACATATATTTAATTTTCCAAAATTAATTTCTTTATAATTTAACATGTTCGAGTACTCTCCGCCTAGGCCGAGTACTCTCAACTCCCCGCTTGACTGATTAGGGAGCGGCTAGTGAATTTTGCAACCATGCTCTACAATAAATAAATTTAAAGATTACACATGACAACTTCCATTTAACTTTAAATTTATGTTTGTTGTATCTTCCTTCTATTAAATGATAATAATTTTAATTAAGTAAGCTAAACAATAAAATATCTAAAATATAAGTCTTTTTATTCTAATAATTCATCAAAGCATACTAAACTATATGATTTATATTATGTTTTATCTTAAATTATAAATTATAAATTTCTAATTTTTATTATTTTATTTATAATTTTTTAAATATTTTTTTCCAATGACTAATGATGATACGCAACATATAAAACATTCATAGAATCTGTTGATTTTAACATGTTAGTTTATTTCACCTATGTAATAAATGAGTATCTAATCGAGCATTGAACTAAAAAGTTATATAATTGTATATAAAATAATAAGATTTCTTTCTATTAATATACTTTTGTGTTAAATGGAATTATTTTAGTTTTCACCAATTTGAGAAACAGTCTTGTCTAGTTTTACCAAAATAGCATTATAAATTAGTTTTCTTGGGACTTCTTATTTTAATTTTTTTAAAACGATTTATAGATCAAAGTATTGTGATGGAATGTAATACAGTGAAACATATTAGTCGGTCTTTATAATAACAATTCTTAAATTTAATAGGATAAATATACCATAACCTAATTTGTAACCTTGTGGCCAATTCATGTTGGTGTTGATTCCCGTAAAAATGATGTGTTTTTAAATTTTTCCAAGTGTAATGTTATGTGATATTAGAAGGAAAATTAATGTTCAAAACAATATATATACCACAACCTATATTCTACAAAATTTAAACTTTCAACTTTTCAGTTGCGAGCCGCATCACTCGCCTATTAGCATGCCTCCCTCGAAACAAAAGAACTACCAATCAGTTGATCTATGAAATTTGGTAGCAATAAAACCAAGTCGGGTAATAGTAATTAGTTTAAATAATTGAAAATTTGAAGTTTAGAAAATTAAGTTTTTTTCAATTTCAATTATTGGATCAAAAATTGAGTGGAGACCTTTTCCTCCTCACGTGGTTGCCCGTTGCTCGTTCGAACCATATTTCTCCCGCATGTAGTTTATGTATTTTAGTGATTTGCATAAGTTACTAAATATTTCAAACCATCAACCACATTATTTTTTATCAAATAAATTACAAGAATGGTTCATGTGGCATGTTTAGATTTTGAATTCCATCTTTTAAGGATGAGAACTACATCTTTTGTTCATAAGGTTTTACGTTTTGTTATACATTTGAGCAAGTATGGATCCAGAAGATTTTTTTTATGGGGTTGGAATTTTAAGGTACAATATTATCTATAAATTTTTTGGTATAGTATGGTCCAGTTTGGTTTCATCCGGGTACGGTCGGTCACACGTTAAGAAGATAAAACCGGCCAATTAAAGCAAATAATTTGATAATTGATCTACCAATGCTTTTTAATTTTAAAACTAACATTAACATGTAATATTAGAGGTGTAAACGAGTTAAGATGGTTTGTAAGCTGCTCAAAAAAAGCTCGGATCAAGTTGAGTTTAAATAAGCTCGAGCCTGGAGCCTAAGTAATCTGATCAAGGAATCTACTAATGTATATTTTAATAATTAATCTAACAAATAATCAACTATAAGGTAATGTGAACCGATGATATATATTTATTAGGTTTAAAATTTTGTATAATAGGTGTTAACTAGGTTTTAATAGGCGTTAATTAGGTTATAATAGACTTATATTCGCAAAATATCAAAAGTTTAACTTTCGTTTTTTTTTTTTTTTTTTTTTTTTTTTTTTTTTGTTGCTTTCGGCATCAAAAGACGGTGTCAAAATTTCTTTGGTTCGGTGTCAAATTTTCTTGGGGTAGATCAGAATTAGATTGTATATTTGCTAATAAAAAAAAATTTAATAGGGTGCAGGCGCGTCCCCCATCCCTAAACACTAGGGTCTGCCCCTGATTAGATTCTTAACATCCATCCACACCTATACATGTAAAAAATGGTTGTAAAAATTTGATGTGTTAATGTTCGATTAATATAACACCTATAAAGAGATGTAAAGTTAGAAATTACTAATATTTTTTAAGCAGATGCCATAGTTGATGAAATTATATACTAATTTGAGATTAAACACAAAACATTTCCATGATTTAAGTTTATTTATTAAGTTAATAACACAAAACTATCAATATTGGTTTTAAGATGTTGGAACCATTATAAAATCCAATATGCATCTTGTGAAGTCAAAAGTCCCACAAAAAGGCTAATTTGCAGAGCCGATGCCATTTGAATTCCAGACAAAGAGACAATTTCTTCAGCCTACAAAGAACCAAACTTCCACATAGTACGGAGGTTAAAAGTCTAAAACCGTTTTGTATTTAAATAGATTGGGTCGGGTTTAACTTTAAAATCATTTAAAATTAAAATGGTAAAGCTCTTATTGACTTTAAAGATTTTAAACATTGTTTTTTAAAAATACAGATTGAACAATAATTGTGAGTGTAGAAGAGAAAAAAGTAATGATAAATATATAAAAAGTATTATTTAATTAATAAGAAAAAAAAATTAATGATTTTTAATATAATTATATGTATAATGATTTGTAATGGGTTGTGAATACTCTAAGAGCATTCACATCAGGTTTTCTATTTTTATGCTTAAAATTACAATTAAAAACACTATTTTTTCTCTCTTCTTCTTAATTAAATAATATTTTTTTATACTTTTATCATTACCTTTTCTCTCTTATCTATTTACAACCACTTTCAAAAATATTAAACTTTAAGGGTTTAATAGTGATACCCAAATATACAAATTAAATAGTAATTTTTCTTTTTTCTTCACTCACAGCCATTTACAATCATTTTTTAAAATATAAAAAACACACTCACATAAATATAAAAAACCTACTATGAATGTTCTAACAAATTTAACCTAGATTGATAAAAAGATTATTCATATCTTGTCCCAAAAGAAAACTAATCCTAACCCTATAACTACGATCAACCTTCTCAAGTAATAGTTATCTTTGATGTTTTATTTTTGATTTGTTATCTCTTTAAATAATTAAGATTTAAAGTAGACGTATTAGAAATCAGTGAGATTTGTTTTGTGATAGATCTTATTTAATTTTTAGAGTAAAATTTAACTAAAATTATATATTCGGTACTTGACTTAGCTTTGATTTTATGCAGGGCCCGGGCAAGACTCGGTTGCTTCATATTCTGATGTATGCAATTTTATCTTATACTATGTTAAAACTCTCAATTGTAATATTACTAAGATTGTGAAATAATTACTTGATATTTTGTGAGACATCTCTGTTGCAATTCACTTTACTTCTTGAGCACTGATCAGGTATATGTTGTTTAAAGCATTATATTTAGTAATATTTACTTTATAGTTTTAATTATATATATATATATATATATATATATATATATATATATATATATATCAATTTATAAAAAGTTAAATTTAAGAGAGGCTAAATGCAACCTATCTTAATTTTCAATGTACTCGTTCTTTAAACGTGCCTTGCCAAACGAATTAATTTTGTCTTAATGAGAAAATATGAGAATTTTATTAATGTGACAGCTTCAATGAAACATATAATGAGACTCTCTCCAACACTTCATTCTTAGAGTTGCATGTGATGACATGGAGCTAAACGTCCCAATTGTAAGTGTTGGAGCTTGGTTGCACATCCGCACATAGATCCACATCCTCAAAGCTATTGCATGTTTGATTCTTCTGAGCTTTACTATTTTTCTTTGGGAATAAAATTTGTATGTTTGTGAGAAGAATACGTATGATAGCGTCGGAGGTAAAACGAATTTGTAAAAAACAATGAGTAAAATGTTAATGTAACAAATGATCGATGCATTTGTTTGTAACAAAAATGAAATAATAAGGTTAATTAGGAGATAGTCCAACTAAAAAATAAAGGGTTAAAGTATGTTTAACATAATCCTTTCATTTGTATCAACTTGTCGTGGAACAAGAGAGATAAATTTTCTCAAAAAAATAATAATAAAGTTATAGCATTTGTGCAGAAAAACGTTTGAGATTCTTGGTGCATTGTTTTCACACTCGCCTTCAAGACAACATCATTACCATTTGCCACAAAACCCAATAGCAAGGGTCCAGCCCCATCATCCCACACCTTGTTCTTTTTCTACATATATATAAATCACTAACTTTATCATCTAATTTTTCACTGCCAACGAATTTTTTAATCTCGATCATCCTAGTAAATCATTGGCAAAATGCGACTCACATGTACCCTACGAATACAAACATCATTGGTGACCCAGCCCGACCATTATTTCGGGGGAAACCTACCACCCAAATACCCACTGTGGTAAAACACGTGACCCATCTATAGCATATTGCACCAACAGATACTCGAACCTATAACCTCCATATTGAAAAATCATACAATGTTTCCTATCAAACCAATTAATTTAAGGCTCATTTATAATTATAAATTAGTATTTTTAAGGTAAATAATAAATAAAGTTACAAGAAACCACATTCATGGTTGTGACTTGTGAGTCTTGTGACAATTTTATCATGTGATAATTTATGCTATGATGATACGCAATAGATTAGTGATAGTGATAAAAAAAAATATTGTCACATAAGCAATAGATTAATCATAATAAATGTGTATAATGATTTTTGTGTGAATGCGAGTTTTAATTTAAAAATAGAATAATATCACATAATATTATGTTGGTGATAGAAAAAACACCTCATTGCAATCTAGCCGGTGACCAACATTGCAATCTCTCCACCCCCTCTTTAATTATTCCTTCTATCATGGCTAGAGGCCAAACAGTGTTCTGGATGTGATAGGGTGATTTGGCACCATGACCATGTCCCTTACAGATGATCTTGAGTTAATCTTCGAACATGAATTTTCAGTTGGGGTTAATTTGATTTTCAAGAAAAAAAAAAATTCTTGAATTAACCAAATCAAAGCTAAGTATGTGTCAATTTAGGTTTTTTTTTTTTTTTTTAAAGGTCAATGAATAATTTTTAAGCTTGGTCATCTGAGTAAACCCATTGGCGAAAAGTCACCCACGTTCGTGAACACAAACAGCGTTGATCCCCCCCCCCCCCCCCATTCCAGGAGAAACCCTGATAAAACCCCCCACCCACTTAGAGCATATTGCACCAAGTGAGACTTTATGACCTCTACTTTGGAAAATCATTAGTGCCTTCTCCCAAATCAATTAATATAGGACTCATTGGCATGTGTCAGTTTAGTTATGGGTTAAAATCAAAACTTATAACCAATGTTTAGGTTTTAGATTTTCATAAACAATTGGATTTAGTTATAAACAGTTTAGTTCAATTTGTTATAACACCCAGGGTTCATGTAGTATGGTTACTGCATGCTACAGTACAAATCACACTTTCAGCGAAATATATAGCAATGACTTGTGTCGTCCCTGTAAATAATGGTGTAGTGACGACAGGTCGTGGCTATTGAGTTTCAAGAGTGTCTAGAGGGAAATTAATTTGATACTTTTTATGAATGTTATAGCGACAACCAGTGTTGTAAAACTCGGCCTAGGCGGCCCAGTACTCGGCTAGTACTCGGAACTCGGCAAGGAGCCAATGCGCTTTTCACCAACTCGGTCAATATTACTCGGAATCGGTCAAACTTGGTCAAACTCGGCCCTACTCGGTCCAACTCGGCTCAACTCGGCCAACTCGGCCCAACTCGGATTTTCACCATTTTTCACCGATTTTCGCTTTTTTTCACCGATTTTTGTTGAATTTTTATTGTTTTTCATGGAGAAACCTTGAAAAATAATAATAAAATGATTACTACGTTTATAATATTAAATAATTGATATTACGTTTTGAAATATATCTGTGTGTGAACATGTATTTTTTTTATTTATAATTGATATTCACGTATTTTTTTATAAAATTAGTGAGCTTATAATATTTGACATATATATAATTTCTCAAAGATCAATTTATTTATAATTTATCATGTCCGAGTACTCCCCGAGTACTCCCCGCCTAGGCCGAGTACTCGCAACTTCTCAGTCGACCGACCTGGCAGCGCCTAGCGAGTTTTGCAACCATGGCGACAACATGTCATCAGTATATCATTTTCTAGGGTTTTTTCCATTTTCTTTTATCATAGATAAATATGAAAAAATACCCTAAAGATATATTTAACATGTTCCGACATATCATCGCTATAATTTAAATATATTTAACATGTTCCGACATATCATCGCTATAAAAAATAAAATATATTATATCATCTCTATAAATAAGTATTTATTATTATTTTCTTTATTCTCTCTTATCTTTTTCTATTATAGAAAAAATTATAACTTATCCAAATCTTATTGTAGGTTTAGAATTAAAGTTAATAGTGTGAGTTTGTGGTTAAAATATATGTTTATATAATGTGTCTCTTCCACCGATAACTCTTAGCCCAAGTGGTTAAGATATGACACTCAAAACATATAAATATAAAAAAGTATTGAGTTTAAGTTTTTCTTTAAACAAAATTACTTAGGGTTAAACCAGAAAGTTATTCCAATTATGGGTTTAATTTCTCCTTAGGGGATTGGAGATACCTCCTATAGGTTCGAAGCAGGTTCGTACATTTTTTAAAACATAATGTTCCTGTTAATAGATGGATAACTGGATAAGCATGGTTTTGAGTGTGGCTCACCATCAGATGAGTTGATGATTATATCTACAACACTTGTCATTTTTTAAGTCGTTTGGTTAATAACTCCTCATTTTCCTCATTTTAACTTTTTCCTATATTCAAAGAAAGATTCAGAAGATCATACTTAAATAAAATTTTTGTCACATATATTTTATTTGTATTACTTAATACCCAAGTTTTGAAACCGAACTAACAGTTATAAAATTTTACATCCACTTTTACAAAAAGATCAAGGTAAACTTTATGTGCTTATACTTGACGTACTTGCATCAGTGTCCCCAACAGTAGCATAATGTTTATGTATATATATTGCTATATATGTACGTTATATATATGCTCATGACCATTAAATAAGGGTCATATGATCTAGAATTTAACAAAAGTGAAGGTGGTGAATGCAGAATTAACTCAAGCAAGTTGTACATTATAATACCAATACAAGTTGGTTCATGATCATGGACACAATGAATCAATCATCATGTACTGTCCCTCCGGGTTTTCGATTTCATCCAACAGATGAAGAACTTGTTGGTTACTATCTCAGAAAGAAAGTTGCATCTCAAAAGATCGATCTTGATGTTATTAGAGACATCGATCTTTACAGAATCGAACCATGGGATCTTATAGGTAACTCTATCGCGCTTGCTGGGTTCTTGCTCTTATCTTTTTCTCTTGATGAATGATGATCCTCTATAATTCATCTGGAGAAATATATGATCTTTAGATCTGTCTAAAAGCTCTTTTCTTGATCCAAAGTATAGTTGATTTCTATTTCCCAATTTCAAACCCTAGTATATTATAATATCTAATTAATGTAATCAAATTCATTCATTGAGTTGTTTAATGCGCTTTGTGCTCTTAAGTTGCTTGGTTTTCGATCCAAGAAAATGGGATCGATTCATGATTCTAACATAAAGTTGTGTTCTTTTGTAGAAAGTTGTCGGATCGGATACGAGGAGCAAAATGAGTGGTATTTCTTCAGTCATAAGGATAAAAAGTACCCGACGGGAACGAGAACAAATAGGGCAACCATGGCAGGTTTTTGGAAGGCTACCGGTAGAGATAAAGCTGTGTATGAAAAACTAAGGCTCATAGGAATGAGGAAAACCCTAGTTTTCTACAAAGGGAGAGCACCAAATGGCCAGAAAACCGATTGGATCATGCATGAATACCGACTTGAAACCGATGAAAATGGCCCTCCTCAGGTGAAAATCATTCTTGATCCGTTTAGATTCATTTTTTTTTTTTCGGGTTTTATTAGATCTACTAATGAATCTTACATGCTAAATGACTAAATGAGGATGAATATATACTTCTACAAATCAAAGTTTATGTTTCATACATTTATTTTATTTTAAATTCTTTCTTTTTTTTATGGAGAATCAATCATTTTCTTTCTTGCATGCTCCCCACTTGGAGCATTTTCTTGCTTGATTCAGTGAATCTATTTAAATTCATTGTAAAAGATTAATATTGACCCAAAGTTTGATGTCAATTTGCAAACTAGAATTTGAAAATATTTTGGATTGATCGGTTTTTATTTTAGGTAAAAACTTAGTATAAAAAATTAAAGACCATTTTTTGGATTCATTTTATTTATCTTTTGGTGTTTTCAGCCTGCAATTTCTTTTCATGCAAAATCTATAATAGAGGTTTCACCTGCAGGGATTTGTGTGTTTAAGATAAAGCATTTTTCGCTACTATGGTTTGTTGTATTTAATTATTCTACCATGTATACCAAGTGAAGATCTCTCTCTCTCTCTCTCATATTTATATGCATATCATTAATCTTTATAAACATAATAATAAAAATAATAGTAATAATAGTAATAGTGAATAATAATAATAATAATAATAATAATAATAATTTATTTCAAAGTGTCATTATTTTCGTGTCTATAATGTGAGTTTTTTGGGTTTTCAATCATCGATCTTTTTTCATGCATGCTCTCCACTATCTTTCAATATTTGAGTGTGTTCATGTGATCATATTTTCTTGCCAGTTCTTTTTGGTGTAGAATATTCGAGTGTGTTTTTGTGGTAAAGAAAGCATTTGACTTTTGTTCCCAATTTCTCCAACTCAAGAAAGTGCACTAAAATATGTGAATTCAATTTGCCTCATGCCACTGCTCAACAACAGTCTTCTGATAAGTGAAAATCAATCTGACAATACTAATTAGTTTAACAAGATCTTCATATATATTTCTTTGAATTTATTTACACTCGGTTTTACATATACATACGATTTTCTTAAAACTAATATTATGCAATTCTTATTAGAACTAATATTATATTGAGAACTGTAAATACTGTATAAGCTCTAAATTAATAATAATTATATACAGGAAGAAGGATGGGTAGTATGCCGAGCATTCAAGAAACGCGCAACTGGACAAACACGAACAACCTTAGGATGGGAATCGAATCTCTTCTACGACGAATCAACCCTCATTACATCAACCATGGATGATTACACCACCATTAATCAACCTTCTAACATTCTTTCAACAGAAAATACTTTCATGTGCAAGCAAGAGCTAGAAGCAGCTGAAAACTTGAACTTTATTCATTGTGATCAGTTCATACAGCTCCCACAGCTCGAAAGCCCGCCTCTCCAATCGACAAAAAGGCCCATAAGCTCAATGTACATTGAACATGATCAAGAACACAATCAAATCACAAAAAGAAACTCAAACAACAGTAAGAGTAATGAAGCGAATGAAGTGAGGGATTGGAGGGATCTTGATAAGTTTGTAGCTTCTCAATTGAGCCAAGAGGATGAAATTCGACGTGTGGGAGAAGGGTTTTCTACAAACTTTGAAGAGAACATCGATTCTGCTGGTTTGGATCATATGTTTTATCAGGGTGGTAGGGAAGAATGTGGTGGCTTTGACAGCAGCGGCGGCGGTAATGATGGCGGAGGAGGTGGAGGAAGAGAGGGGAGATTGAATGGATTCTTGAGTTCAACAAGCTCAGATCATTTTGATGTTGGAATTTGCATATTTGATAGATTATGAATTTGATCAAGAATTGAAGCATACATAAAAATTGCATGCAGCAGGAGATTATAATTACATATATTATATTCTATATACATGTTTAATATTAATTGGATAAATTTGTATGATCTCGTATAATCTTGAGACATAATGTGTGTATATGTATATATATATATATATATTTATAGGATTGTGTTCAAATAAAAACCAAGAGAAATTGTGTAAACCAAAAAACCAAATCTCCACCTTTGATTTACTAAGATCAATGGCTCAGATTTTTTTGAATAAAAAATTCAGAAGTTTGTACTTTTGTACAATCATGTATTGAAAAAGTCAAACAAATCTGAGTCATTGATCTTAATCATCAAAGGTGGAGATTTGGTTTTTTAGTTTACACAATTTCTAGTGGTTTACAATAGAACCTTCCCCTATATTTATATACATATATATGTAATTTTGAAGAATTTAATAGAGGTAGACTCGTATAAGACTTAATTATAGATGTTTGTTTCTTGATATATTTGTACTAGCTTACTTTATTATAACAATGTTGCATGTATATGTTATATGTTTTTTTTATATTGTTACTATAACAACATAAAACTAATACAAGTTTAGTATATGTTGTATTAGGGTTTGAAAAAGTTACATTAGATATTAAAAAATGATGCATTATGTCTAAAACATCTTACTTTTACCAAAGACTATATAAGTGAAGTTGCATTAAATTTAAAACTGTATTTTTGTTAAATAATGCAATATTTTTAGAAAATTCAACTTATTTTGCTAGCAAATGCAATCTTTTCAAATTACTTTTAAAAAGTTGCATTAAACTAATTTTTCTAGTATACGGAAAAGGTTAAATGCACCCATCTCGTTAGTTTTTTTTAAATATACTCTCTAATCAAGAGAATATCAAAGATGAATCAACTTTGTCTTTTAATACGAAACAGAAAGAATTTATTGACAGTAAAAAAGAAGGAAAAAAACAAATAGTTAGTGTAATAAAGAACGAAAAAGAAAAGTAAAAACAAATACGTGTGAGATACGTTTGGCATAATGCTCTTACATTAATAATTTGTGTTCCAAGATGATAATTGTGTTTGGTATGTGTTTAGAGTTAGTATTGATTTGACAAAATGTCAAGTCGGACAGATGTTTACTGATCGACAAGAAAAGTTAGTTGATTTATTTTGTTCTTTACTAACGAATTAAAAGCTTAAAGCTGTTGTGGTCAAAGGTACCTTGTCACGGACCCATTAGCGACGCTTTTAGCGTTGTAAATTAAAGTCCTACCGAGCTCTCTTTCTCGTATTGATCATTGATTATATTTTATATTTATATTGTGGGTAGGGTTGATTATTTGATGTTACTTAAAGTTTATCCAAGTAAAATGTATGGTTAATTCTGAATTTCTGATTTTAAAAGCCTCAATTGCATTTTTGTGTTTTTCATATATAAATATAGATAAGTAAGTGGCTAAGTCTTTGAACTTATTTAATTTATTGACTAACTTCTGAAAAGTCTTTGTCTTGTTTAAAAGTCCACCATTTATATATACCTAAATAAACATATAAACTTTTGAGAACTTCATTATCATAAAGAAAAACATGAGACTTACGTCTATTCGATTAAAATTGGCCTAAGTTTTATTAAGGTAGCCACAATGTTTACAAAAGGGTAAAAATTTACTCTTTTCTCACTATCTTGCTTTTAGAAGAACATAACAACACAAATTAAATATTAATAATACAAAATATATCTTAATCAATAATTATCTATACTAACAATTTGATCAATTTTGCTCCTAACTTTCACTTTTACAGTAAAAAACACTCCCACTCATATAATTATATATATCCACACTTAATTTCACTTACAATAAAATTTTGGTTCTCTATTTCGTTTCTAGTCATTATTGTAAGCAAAGTGAAATGACATCTAATATAAATATACAATAATTGTTTAGGTGAAAATGTTTTTAACAATATAAGTAAGATTAAAAGACTGAGTCAATCACTGGTTAAATTCTTGCCATGCATAATCAGTCGATGGATTAAAGCTTTGGATTACTAGAGATCCGATTTGAAACTTAAGCCCAAAATATATTAGGATAAAATAAATTAAGTTTCACCTTTTAATTCTTAAATAAATAAAAGATATATGTAAAAATAATTTGAAAAGCATGAAAGTTTGGATAAAATTCCTATCCAATAGGAAGTGGTAAAAGGTGGTCAGGTTAAGTGGGGCCACAACTTGTCCAGCATGCCCCATACAAACCGTGGTTCTTCTTCTGCATGCTTGGTCTCTCTCTAAAAGTTTACCCTATAATTCTTTTCTTTTATTATTAAATCACTTTAAAAATATATATTTTTTATATCAAATCTATAATAATACTAAATCACTATAAATCGAAATTCTTGAGCGAAATCAAATTAAGAAATTAGAACATTAACCTATTGAAATTCAAAACCTAAATAAGATATAAATATATAGTATAGCCTTCAAGCTCATATATATCATAAAAACGCTATACCTAAAAACTCTATATAGAGCCCTAAAACCTTTTTCCTATAACTTGCCAAAAATGTGCGTTGATATAACAGAATTTGTTAAGTACTAATATTGATAAGTAATCTAATACGTAAATGATATATTTAGGAAATAAAAAACAAAACCTTTAGTAATTAAATGGAAATTTATAAAAAAAGAAGTTTTAAATACTAACGTTATATTTGATCGAATAAAAATGTACTACACTTCAAAATGACTTTTGTAAGAATAGTCAAAATCTACTTTGTAAAGAGTCAAAAAGTTTCAGAAAGAATTTTAGTATCAGTTCTGTTTCTTTAAACTTTATTTATTGACTTGTTGTATGTCTTTTGAAAGATCTAATATATCCAATTTGTTCTTAAATATGTTGCGTTTTTAGAACAGTAAGGCTCTTAAACTTTAATAAAACCAATTTTTAGTTTTATCATGTATGAATCATGATACCTTTTATAAATACCAATTGTAGTTTAAATGTCATGAAGGGTGAAACTATTTAAAAAGGTTAAAGTTTTCGAAAAGGATTACTAGAATGTCCGAATGTACTGCCCACTTTCGTTAAGTGATTTGATACGTCTTGTATTGAATTTTGGGTGAGACTTTTATTTCTTTCGTCTTTGTCTAGATGCTAAAAAATCTCGTGGGCATCAGGAACAACATTTCTCTAAGAGATTACAAATGAAGACGGAACTCCAAGACAATAACAAATAATTATTATGATATTTACTAGGTTATATCCCCGTGTATTACACGGGTTGAATAACAAAATATTAAATATTTATTGATTATAAGTAGAAATTGTAAAACGTTCTTTTAATATAACATATGATTAAATTTTTTTATGGTTAAGTATTTTGATTTTTTTATTATTTTTAAAACTTTCGTTTTAAAAAATTGCTTTGAAATTTTTTTATTATTTTATTAGTATTTTGTTGTTTAAAAACTCCGGGTTTGTTTTAAATAAATGTTCTTTTATAAAACTTTTATTTTATAAAAAAGATTGAATTTAAATATTTTATAATTTAAAAAAGCTTCATTTTTTTACAAAATCATAGTTTTAGAAAATTTTATTTTTGAAAAAATATATTTTTTTAATCAAAATACTTAGTTTTTATTTAATGAAAAAGTATTTTAAAAATTATTAATTCAAGTACTTGAATTTATAATAGAGAGAGAAAGAGAAATATTTAGAAATTAGTTACTTGACTTTTAAAAAATAAAATAAATAGTTTAGGCGGGAAAATAATTGGGGGAAGCATTGTGGGAATGCCATGTGTCCCACATTGTAAAGGATTATTAGTATAGATTAGTTTTTACATTATATACTTATGAAGTTTGATAATATATTTCAATAATATTTCTCTGTCTAATACCTGTAAAGATTACACGTCAATATTTCCACATAGAGGTGTTACATGTTCAAGCCAGGGTGTATGGGTGTAAACGAATCAACCTGGCTCTCAGGCTACTCGAGATCGGCTCGAAAAAAAACTCGAATTGAGTCGAGCTTAAACGAGTTTGAGCCAGCTCTCGAACCTACTTGATAAAAATAATTAAATAATATAAATTTAATAATTTAATGATAAACAAGCTGAGTCGAACCCGAGCCAAGCTCGAGCTTGAAAAATTTATGAACAAGCTCAAACTTTAAAAATAGAGTTAATTTCAGTTTTACTCCCTAAGGTTTAACTAAAGTAACTATTTTCCTCCAAAAAATTAAAAACATTAATTTATCTCCAAAAGTTTCATATGTTGTTTCAATTTCACTCCAAAAATTTCATTATTTTGGATAAAATTAAAACAACTAATAAACTTTTGAATTAAAATTGAAACAATTTATGAAACTTTTGAAGGTAAATTGATAGATAAAAGATCTTATGGTATTCATAGTAAGTTCCCTATATTTATGTTAGTATGTTTCTTATATTTTTAAGAAATAGTTGTAAATGATTGAGTGAAAGAGAAAAAAAAATTACTGTTCATCTACATATTTAGAGAATCGTTGTTTAACTTTTATAATTTTTTAATATTTTTAAAAGTGATTGTGAGTAAAGACAAGAGAAAAAATAATGATAAATGTATTAGAAAAAAAAGTATTAATTTTTAATGTAATTATAAAGATAAAAATAAGAAACCTAATATGAATGCTCTTAGGATTTAACACAAATGTATATAGAGAAGATAATTTTGATTTACATGTTTCTAAATTTTAGTCTTATCACTTTGGATTTTCATTCTGTTTAGCGAGAAAAAAAAAGTTGAAAAAAATAAAATAAAATGCTCTAAATAGCACAGTGAAATATGGAAGATTATTATGAACACGGCTTCAAAATGTATATTTACTCTTAACATGATTCTTTGTATTTCTATGTTTAAATTCTTTTTTAGATAAATAAAACTTAATAATGTATTCATTTCATTCTTTTAAACACATGAATCCACCTTAAATATTAAACTCTATTAGAATCCATCCACATGATCTAATCACTAAACTCTTCTGTAGAACGTTTCAAGCATTAGTCAGAAAGTGTAATTTCATAAACTCCAGGGGCTTAAACAAAATTATACCTCATCTTTTAAAACATTCACAATAAGCTTCTTATATTTATGTAAATGTGTTTCTTATATTTTAAAAAATAATTGTAAATGATTAAGTGAAAAAGAGAGAAAAGAGACTGTTCAATTTATATATTTGAAGAATCATTGTTCAACTTTTATAAATTTTTTAATATTTTTAAAAATGATTGTAAGTAGAGAAAAGAAAAAGATAATGATAAAAGTATGAAAAAAATATTATTTAATTAAAAATGAGAGAGAAAAAGTAGTATTTTTTAATGTAATTACAAAAATAAAAATAAAAATCCTGATGTAAATACTCTTATCAAAGGCAAAAACACACCTATTTTACAGAAGTGATTTCGTTAACCAACACACTTATTGAGGTCAGAGTCAGGTCAAATCAATTCCCAAGATGCTTGATACCTAGAAATCCTAGGGCCGTTAATAGATTCCATACCCGAACACCCATCCCGAATGTTTCAGGTTTTTTATTTTCCCATAGGTTCGGGTTTTCCTACCAACAGAGGGATCAAGTTAAGTTTTGTGAGTTGTGACCAATGATGAATAACCGGGTTACCTAAGATAACTCTGATAAATAAAAAAAGAAAAACTACCATAACAGTTGGCCCATTTGACAATGGATATGGGTTGTATTTCCAAGACAAGCAGAGCGATATATTTCAATCGATCTCACAAAATCATAAGTCGTGTCATATGTCATTTGTGTTCTAAATGAAAGTGAAACCACCAAAACAATACATATGGAATCACCCAACTCAAGTTACAACATAATTCATAATTGAAGTTGAAGGAGAAATAGCAAAAGGAAACTTCCATGTGTCCTTACCATTAGTTAACCGGTTCTCTTGATGATGTGAACACCGCTATCAGTATCCACAATGTCACTTATCTCCCCCACTTTCAGTGCATACGTCGCGTCCTCAAATGGCTTCTGCATCTGCTTCCTTCCAAACGAACCTGCATTAAAGTCATGCAACAACCAATGTTTGAATGGGGTCATCTTTTCCTCATAAGAATGACAAGAAAATGTTGTTACAAATCATGAATATGTTCTCAGATTGAATATTTACATCTAGGATTGAGAAGGGAGCAGAATCAGCCAAAACATTCGACGGTCTATATGAGGAAATAAACCCATCTTTGATTAAATAGAGCTTATACAAAAGTAAAAGCATCTCATATTATAATGGATCGCAACCTACAAATAATGAACGATATAGTGGTTTGAGCTTCAAACAATTTATGCAACAGGCTTGACCTAATGACCGACCCTTTATCATCCCTTCCCGACAAACTTGCTTCGCAATTTATGCTAGTAGAGTCTCAAAACATACATGTCACTGGCTCCAGAGCTTCATGTGTGCACGCTATGTAGCATGAGAACAAACAGTGATCTACACTAATAATATAACTATATTATACAATTCTAAACATAAATGGTATTAGACCAATAGTTTATATTATAGCTGTTACCATTCACTTCTATTATGCAGTTTCTTTGTATTCATTTCTAGTACCAGTTTCCTTATTACTACAAATATTGTAGAGTCTACACCTATTAAGAGAACTTTACATAAAAACAACATTTTATTCATTCCCTTCTACACTTAACAATTTAACATGATATCATAGCAACACAAACAGGTCACAAAAAGAATGCCAACATTACTATTTCGTCTCCATAAACATGAATCATGAAAATTACCTCATTTTTAGTAACAACTCTCAACATGATGGTATTACCAATTTCCTACAATGCATAAACTCATATTTGCCAGCTACCACTCAACAAGTTGGCAACAACTTGATTAATATGTACCAACAAGTATAAATGCCACCCTAGATCCATCCAATGCGCTTCTTAGGAACAACCTCATATGCTGGTGGTGGTGGCACTAAAGGAGAAGTGAGCGGCAGAGAAGGTGGAACAATTGAGAGAGAAGATATAGTTGCACTAGATGACCTATGAACACTAGTGAAAATGGAAGAAAGAAAATAGCCTCATGGCAGGAAGTGTATGTATGACATCTATGAGAATCATGTGTAATCTGTCAAGCATATTCTTCTGTACCTTTAAGTTATTGTTACTCATGAGTCATGACTTTACTATTTGCCGGTCTTCTAGTCTTGCTATGTATGCTTATGTTGATGTCAACTAGCTACCTAATGATTGTCAATCTAGCACCGGCTACTTGCTATTTGTGCTAATGTTGATGTCAACTTGGCTACTATGTGTTTCTTAGAGCATTCACAATCCATTCTTCATCCGTGTCCCTACAATCTAAAAATTTTCATCCCTTATATTTATATCTCATTTTTATGAACAATTGAAAGAACCCTAATCTTTCCTATATTGAGCTTATGGATGGTGGCAATGACTGTGGTATAGGTTTGCAGTGGTGATACTGATCGATGGTTTGTGATACGAAAGAGAGAATAGAAGAAGAGAAAAGAAAAGATAAAGTTGGGTGGAAAGATTGGCTGTTGCAATCCAGTTTCTCAATGCAACGTAAATATAAGGGTGGAGCGTTTTGGATCGTAAATATATATGGATGGGATTTAAACCAAAACCCCATATTTGCGATTTAAACCTAAACCTCATCCATATAACTTTACGATTTAGAACACCCCACCCTTATAATTATGGTGTATCTGTAGGCACAACATTCCAACCGCCATACTTTCCACCCTTTGTTTGTTCTCCTATCTCTACTCATATTCTCCCTTGCATACTACAAAACATCAATTGGTACCACACCCTATACCACTACAAAATTTTAGGATTCTATCGGTTGTTCAGGTGCCTCCATTTTGGGTTTTCCGGTTAACACGAAGTAATATGTAGTTCTTTGCAAGATTTTATCTAATTGAACATTAATAGCTACTATATTCTCAAGAATAAATGACGTCGTGTTATTTTTTATTATTCTTTTATGAATGGTTGTTGTTCACTAATCACTACTATGAATCATATTTTATAGTTTTGTGGGTTAATGTTTGAAATTACTAGGTGTTGTTTTGTTTAGCTTTGTAATAATTAGATACTTAAAATTCTATATAAGTTTATTAGAAATTAACATTTTAGATAGACCCGTCTTGACCCGAACCCATAGTAGCATACAAAACGACCAATAAATAAGATAGTTAAACTTCTAAAAAAAATGATTCATTTTTAGAAATAAATGATAATAAAACAAAATAGTTGATTGTAGATTGAAGAAAAAATGGGAGGGGAAAAGAAAGAATATAAAGATGTGAAAAAGGAATGTAATGTGGAAGGTTGTAATATAATGAGAAGTAAATACAAATGATGGTGATTTTTAAGTAAATTGTAAGAATATGGATAAAAAATGAGTTATGGATACTCTTAGACCTAACTTCATTAGTTGGAATGCTTGATGCTTCTTTATAAATAAAACCCTAATATGAACCACTCTTTTATTTATATACTCCTAACTCCTAATTTCCTCAAAAGAATGCTTTATAGGCTTGTAAAACTATTTGTTCAGTAAATCCTTGCATGGAATACTTTTACTTCATAGATAAACTACTTATACGGTTATACCTAGTTAGTTTAAGCTTATTTTAGTTATACATAAAGCTTCCTTTGTTGTAATTAAGTCTTTTTTGCATTTATTTATTTTGATATCTTAAATTCTATTGATTTAAAATTAACAAGTCATATATATTATTTCTAAACAAGTTTACACCAAAAGTCTCGCATACATGAAGCTCATTAGGACCTAATTGCCTCCAAGCGCCTCATGCTCTTGCTCATACTACAGCTGAGATTTGTTGGCTTATGTCATCAGGCTCCGAGTTATGCTCATCTTCCAGAGGTACAAGTGTACAACCAATCTATGTTGTGACGATATTAGCACTATATTATGAGCTTACAAAGCACCTTAACATTGACTTACATTTTACTTGTGTTAGCATAGACTCTCTAAATTTTGTATGATCTTACAGCTATTCAGATCAAAGAGTTATCTTCAGCTTAGTTTCACACATAATCCAACACAACGCGAAGGGAAATTAAAGAAGCAATTCCAGCACTTTACACAGATTATATTACATCAGGTGTCATCAATTTTATTATGCAGTTTGTATTCACTTTTACTAGCATCTACAATTTAACACATAAACCATCAAATTCCATAAAATCAAACACTAAATCCCTTAACAAAAACAAAACCCTAGAAGATTAAAGGCTAGAACAAACCTAGATCTCCACCGCGTTTAGCAGAGCTACAATCGGAGTAACGAGACGCAACATCCTCGAACTTCACCTTCCCCGAAACGATGTCGTCTCGCAGCGCCTTGAGCTGCGACACAGCGGCGTCTCTGGTGGTGCTGCTAATGATGCGACCTTCTGGATCCTTCCACGAAGCCTTGCGTCGAGATCCTTCGTGCTTTATGAGTATGTGTGAAGCCCTAACTTTATCGGATGATGAAGATGACATTTTGGACTTCTTGTCGTGACGGTGTTTGTGGTTACGACGGTGGTCTACAGCAGCGGCTGAATCTGCAGGCTCTTTGCGTTTGCGATCGGGATCTATGGTTGCGGATTTGGATGGAGTTTCCGTTGTTGCGGTGGTGGTTACGGTCGTTGGGTAACTGTTTACGGCGTTTTGAGGGTGGTTGATTAGGGCGTCTGATGAATCGTGTGATCTTGAAGATTGAAGAATGATAGATAGGTGTGCGGAGGAGGTGACGAGGCGTGTTGGGCCTAAACTCTGCGGTGTGAATTTATGTGGGCTCGTGACCTGCAAATGATAGGTATTTTTATTTTTCAACCATAGTTTTATTTAAACCCTTAAAAAACTATGAATTATTAAAAAGATTATTAACAAACTATCAAATAACATCTAATTTACATAAATTTATAACGAACAAGACCCGTAACCTAATATTAATGATTTCATTATTAGACCTAACCAGAAACATATGACGGTTGTATAAAATAGTTTTATAATTAACTTACTCAAACAACAAACCTTTGCTGATTTTAGACTGTTTTACAATTATAACAGTTTTAGTAGACCAACAATACAGATTGAATAAATAAAATGTTAAATATAATAAAAATTTATTATTTATAAAACGACATTGTAAGATAAAATATAATTGAAATTCCATATAAGTAAGTTATTAGGTAACGTTTATTACGCAGGAATAAGGGTCGTAATATAATGAACCATTAAAAGTGAATGGAAAAAAAAAATTTGGTTGGTGAATGAAATAGAATTAAACATTACATAGGTAATTTCATTCTCTTTAAACACACAAAATCCATTCCATCTAACCCCTCTTTTGTTTTTTTTCATTTTATTCTTTATTCCATCCTTGGTCACCACCATCACCTACCCACCACCACCACCACAAACTGTCATTGCCACCATCACTAGCCACTATGGCCACCACCACCACCGACAACCACTGTCGGTAACCACCATCACCACTATCACTACCTACCGGTAACCACTAGCCACCACCAGCACCTACTGCCACCATCGGCCACCACCACCCGCCCCGACTATATTAACTTTTTAAACTTTTGTTTTAAACTTCTTTTTGTTTTTTCCTTAAGAAAATTAAATACATTGTTTCAAACAAACCATTTAAAAAATATATTTTCAAAATTTTTTAACATAACTCCCAATTTTATTACTTTTGGTTTATAAAAAAATTACTTTTTAAGTACATTAATTTTAAAAATTTTTATATTTTTAAAACAGTTTGATGTTTTGAAAATATTTTTTATTTTATAAAAGAAATTTCTTTATAGATAACATTAATAAAAAGATTTATTTTTTAATTTATTAAAATTATTTTAATCTAAAAAAGTTAAAATAATATTATTAGTAATTAATATAATTTATTTAATAAGAGAGATAAACGAAAAAAATTTTGTAAAAATAATTGTGGTGTTATCATGTGTACCATTTTATTATTGTTTTATTAGAGTAGGTAGACAAGTTTATTATGTTAGAGTTAGTGTAAATACATTATTAAAAAGATAGTTCTACTTAACTAACACAATATTATTATCATTATCATTATGATTATTGTTATTCTTATCATTATGTTTACGTATAGAGTATAGAATATTAAAACTAGAACGCCGTCGAATGTAAAGCCGTCACCTATTTATAAATACCTAAGAAATTGAAAAAAAAAAAAAAACATATCGTTACACCAGTAGCAACTAGCAAGACAAAATGTCAAAAAGACACATAGATGTGAGTTTGCCGGTAACATTAAAAGTTATAATGTAAAAGAATCATTTTGGAAAAATTGTTTGAATAATATTTACAAGCTAAAACATTATTAAACACAAAAAATAAGCGGACACGTTTCACATAAAGTTTTTTTTTTTTTTTTTTTTTTTTTTTTTTTTTTTTTTTTTGTCAGATTATCCAACAAATATTTCATGATCATCAATATTGTGTATTTGCTTAATTTTCACTTATTTTTAACTTATTAACTTTTAAAAAATTAATAAGTTAAAAAAAATATTTCTCAATCTCAAAAGTATTTTTTAAATTGGTTTTTCATATGGGTAAAAAGAAGTTTTAAAGGTAAATAATAGGTTACTTAATAATTTTTAAAAACTTATTTTAATCCAATTTTCTATTATATCTCTCTATTATTTTATATTAACGCATTTTTATTTTTAAAAATATGTACTTTTTGATCAATTTATAAATTTTTAGTTTATAAACTAACCCAAATATTTTTTTAAAAACTATAAGTTAATAAATTTTTTTAATTAAAAGTCTTTCTCAACTGAAATGAACAATCCAAACATGGCTGTTATATAATTTTGATAATCTGATTATATGTTAGTAAATAATACCTCTGAAAGCTTTCACAACCCACCCTTCATCTCCGTCTCTATAATTACATTAAAAACCATTATTTTTTCTCTCTATTTTTCAATAAAATAATATTTTTTTATACTTTTATCATTACATTTTCTCTCTGCTCCATTAACAACCACTTTCAACAAATATTAAAAAATTAATAGAGATGAACAGTGTTTTATCAAATATAGAGATAAACAGTAACATATTCTCTATCCTCCACTCACAACCACTAATAACCATTCTCTGTAATATAAAAAATACGCCCGCAGATTTATAGAGAACATACTGTGAATGCTTTGAAATATCGTTAGTAAAAACTAAAAAGCACATGATAAGATCCGGTACATTCTCGTCGGAAAAAGGCGGGTTCCCGTCGTACAAATGTTCATTAAAACGGGTTTGCACCTACACCCAACCCTAATAGATCAAATCAATTGAACATTTCAAACCCTAATTTCACTCTCAATCTACCTGAAATTTGGTTACAATATACCATCAATAATAACATACGCAAACATCAAATTGAACGTCAAAATTCCCCCAAAAAAGGGAATTCATGACTCGAATTTTGCTTACGGGTGATCAGGACGACATCCATTCTCATGCTGTAGAAGAAGCTGATTCAACTCCACACCAGATGATCGAAACTGAAGATGAAGACAACCAGGTGCTTGTGTTTTTTTACAGAATTATGAGGTGATTTGTACATGTGGGTTCTGATTGTTTAATGCATCCCTTACTGTCGTTTGATCGTTTAAAGCTAATCAATTTCTGACTTTGAGAATAGAACTTGTTGCGTTCTGAAATCAGTTTCGACACAGGCGAAATGTTTTTTCGAAATTCAAGTTGAAATTAGTTAACTTGACGTATGAGTCATCTGCGATTAATTTGGGGATTGAGTTAATGTTCTATTGCATGCTTTCTGGGGATGAAATTGTTTATGTTATACATGCCTCTATTTCGATACACGAACCCTAGGTATGAAAGAAACTAAACAACATATTCCAGGAAAATGAGAATTCGATTTAAAATTAATAATGGAGAATTGGGAGCATAAGATTGGAATGATTGATGATTCACAGATTGTGGCAATCACCCAAACCCAAGAAGGGGGTAGTTTCAACTTTCAAGCTGGTTTACTGTTTAACCCGTTACCTCATCCACTTGACTCACTTCTTATTGCCACCTCCATTCGCAAAGCTTAACATGCCCCTCTTTTTTCGTTAGTAGTCTTAATTTTTTGCCCAAATTTTTTTATTTATATTGAGTCGTCCCCCCTCATAGTTTGGTTCAAGCTTCGTCACTGGGGCCCACCTCTACTGAATGATAACCAATCACATATGAGTTCTGAAGGTCACATTTCGAGTCGTGGAAATAGCCTCTTGTAGAAATATAGGGTAAGGTTGCATACTTCATGTCCAAGTTGGTTTGGCACCCTCCCGGACGTGATGCATGTGGAGCTTTGTAGCGCCAGGTTTGCCCTTTTGTATTAGTTTTGGGAATGAAACCCAAGTCCAATGCATAACTTAAACAATAGTTTTATAAGTAATAATACTAAATCGTGTTTGGGTCGCTATCAAGTTCATATTGATTAGAGCCTGCAAACTAAATAAGCTTAAAACTGTAGTTTGGATTCAGCTTAAGCTTGCACTGATTTGAGCTAACAAGCTCATGTTTAGCTAGGATATAAATTTTAACACTTGAAACAACATGACTTAGTTCGAGTTCAAATTCCAACATATATACAAGCTTGAATATAAAGATGTATATTTAAAATGCACATAATAATCTAGAACTATTTTTGAGCTTTTATTAAATGTAGAATAGAAAATGAGTGAATATGAATCATGATGGTGGGTTCAGTAAGCCACCAAATGAGTTTGCTATACTTTTATCACTCCTATCCCAAAATTAGACACATAGCTTTAGCTGTCACGTAAACCAGTTTAGGATCCAACCTTATAGACGTTTATTCATAATTCAAGATAAAGAGAATAGAAGTGTATGATTTTAAATCTAAGTCATGAACCTTTTGGCTTCTAAAGTAAAACCATACTGAGTTCGGCTTACCTTCACATGTCAACTGTCAAGCATGCTACACTTAGTTTTAAATGTGGTTTAAACTTTTAAAGGGAGATATATGATAATTTGATTAAACTTTGTGACATTAATAACCTTTGCTTGTGGTTTCATTTGTTGTGTAACTTATGTTGCCTTTTTTGGGATCATAGGGTTCAACTAAGACGATTAAAGATCTTGAAATCTGTGTCCCCATCGCATATGGAACTATCTCATTTTGGCTTGGAAAGAAGGCCACTGAGTAAGTGTAATCCTGTTAGAAGTTTTTTAACTGTACTTGTAAGTGTGATTTTTAACTGTTTTCCTCAACTGTTTACTAGAACCCAATCTCATGTGTGGACTGTTTATGTGCGTGGGGCCACAAACGAGGACTTGGGTGCAGTCATAAAAAAAGTAGTATTTCAATTGCATCCAAGTTTCAGTAACGCAAGACGAGTGGTAGAATCACCTCCTTTTGAGCTCACAGAACGCGGATGGGGTGAATTCGAAATAGCCATTTCAATATTCTTTCACAATGATGTTTGTGATAAACAGTTAGACTTGTGAGTCAATAAATCATCTTTTTTACCTTACTGCCCTTCATTATCTTCATTGCATGTAGTTCAGATTTAATGCTTATGTCATTCTATTCAGGTTTCATAATCTGAAGTTATACTCTGAAGTGGAACATGGCCCTTTATCCACCAAGAAACCTGTAGTTGTTGAATCTTATGATGAAATTGTTTTTCCTAACCCGTCAGATAAGTTTCTTGCTCGTGTCTATAATCATCCATCTGTAATCGTACCACGGCTTCCACCCACTTTGAACTTACCTCATGGTATTTTTTTTAACTACTGCAGTGTTATTTTTTTTAACTACCGCAGTGTTATTTTTTAAAGCTATTATTTACCATTGGTGTAAAATTGGAATCTGACTTGGTGTTTGTCACCTGGTAGCACCAATGGAAGACACACGTGATAAGAAAAGAGGCGATACTAAAGACCACCCACATGGTCAATGGTTCAATAGATTTTCCGAGGCAGATGAGCTGTTAAAACTAGCAGAGGCCCGTCAGCAGGTGCAAAATCATATTGTGAAACTAAGAAGGCGTTTGAGCATGCTGGAAGGGTAAATCAGCGTGTTTATTTAGCTGTACGCTTAAATAATATCTGAAATCATAACACGTAGATATAAGTTAACACGAAAAGGTAGTATCTTTGGATTGCACTTTTGTGCGCTTTTGTTACAAGTTCGTTTTCAACGCTGAGGTCCTTGGGTGTCCTTTTGTGACATTTGCATGTGAAAGTAACTGAAGACCATGCTTTGTTGGTTACATTCCCCTTGTAGTTGGAGATATGTTGTTAGTCGTACTAATTCATTTAATGACACATGATTCTCTATCAACTATTTGCTGTATTGATGTGTCCATTTGTTTTTGAACATTGGATTATCCATAACAGCCAAGGTTTAAATCTATACATAGAAAATGCAGTTTGGGATGTTTTGCGCCATTATGACACGGCCGGGCCCGAGAGGCTGGTTCAAGGTATCGAGTCAAATGGGTAATTTTTATTTCAGCTTCCGCATCAGCCTTGCTGGCTCCCGTCTCACGTCATAAAATCATACCAAAGCCATTCTATCCCCCTAATACTTGTTGTGTTAGTGTTCACACAATGTTATTGTGATAATAATTTAATTCTTCTAGTAAGACAATTTTGGAGGATGCATGTATGTGAGTAGTGTATGAATCTTATAATTCTAACCCACTTGACCTGTTTCAGTTTGACTTTACTTATGGTACACTACTGATAAGTCATTATGCAGTATGTTGTGTTTTATACGTAAATTGATAGAATCTTGAAAACTGTTAAGATAAAGATACTCGAATAGGGTATCATAATGGACACTATTGTGGGGGTGTTTACGGTCTAGTTTGGTTGATTTTGACCAAGATTTTGGGTTGACCGTTGATATGCCAACTACGATTCAGTTTACGAAATACCAAACCGGCCGTGTTTGATGGGTTTGTCAGACCGATGGTTGGTGGATTAACAGTTTGAATCAAATTTTCTCCTCAAATCACTAGTTTGCACCAAATATTTAAAAATCATAAAAATGGTTTGTGAATATAATACATACACATGAGTGCAAGTTTTAAATAAAAAATGTTATAAAGGCGGTTTAATTTATATGTCATGGACGACCCTCTTCTTCTATCTCCTCCCGTCACACAAAACCTGCAAGCTTAGGCTACGAACCAAATGCCCTCTTTCTTCTTACCTCTATCTTTCACGTCCACATCCTTCTTTCATGTTGGGATTTTTGGAATTCGACGAACACCACTAGAGACGCCCTCATTGTACAAACACGGGTTTGCTTAGTTAATGAAATCTAAAAGTATGTACTGAAAAGTCAAATTGAGATTGGAATTTGAAATAGGAGTTGGCCCAAGAGTGAAGTCCAAATTTGAAATGGTTAAGAAAAGAGGGCCTAATTTTTGAACATCTTTTTGAGTTTCTTCCATAGCCCTACACTCCTTGGCGGTTCTTTGTACCTTCAATCCTTCATGTCTTCATCATTACATAAATATGGGCTCCTCCATATGAACCTCATGGCCCATGCATAATCTAGTTTTGCATTGATTATCCATATGATCATGGGAGGGTATTCTTGGAATAAATAATGGGTTGATATTTTACTTCTGATTATACCTCTTTTTTGTTTGAGTTTAAGAACAAAAAAAGTGCACATTTTAATTTTAGTAGATATTAGATAAGCATATGTACAAATCCATTGGAAAAACATGAGTCAACATTGACGGTTCAACATGTTTAGTGGTTTGTAAATTGATTTATTTAATTAAACGGGTTAAACAGATAAACGACCCGCTCATTAAACCGATTAGATATGACAACTTATATTCATATTGAATCATGCCAAAAGTTATCACACAGTTAGTTGGTCATCCACTAAGCATATGATCATATGATGGAACTGATACGTTTTTTGCTAATTGATAGCTAACTAATATAAGTAATGATGCAAGCTAAAACATAAACGTAAACATAAACCTAATCGATTTAACATTTGACATATTGCTTTGTCATTTTATTTAGATTTATAAGTTGTCACGTATGTCAATCTCTTACTATGTCGGTTTTTAGGTTAATATTTTAGACAGAAATGAAAGTGGCCCACCGGGTCTTAGTGTCCTAGGTTGAGGTAACAAGGTAGGGTTACCTGAAAAGGGTATCTACTCATGATTGCATAAGTGCACATTCTCAAGACACTTCCTTTTGCTTACCACCCACGGCCCTGCCTTGCCTTGCCCTCATCTCCACATGCATTTGTCCCTCAACGCTCTTTATAAAATCGTCCTTTCATAGAATCACCGGCATCATACGATACCACACCATCACCTCTATCTCTATTTTCTCTCATCAACCATACATTTACAAAGTAATCCACAATGGGTCTTAGAAAATCACACAACAAACAAACACAAGCGTTAGCCCTCAAGAAAATCATCAAGAAATGCTCAAACTTTAGAGACGACAATGACTACCCAACAGATGTTCCCAAAGGACACTTTGTAGTTTATGTAGGAGAAACAAGAAGTAGATACATCGTGCCCATATCATGGCTACACCACAAACACTTCCAAAGCTTGCTACAACGAGCCGAGGAAGAGTTTGGATTCGACCATGGAATGGGGTTAACCATTCCTTGTAATGAAGAGGATTTCGTGACTCTCTTCTCCTTCATGGGATGAAATAACCATCTTACACAATTCGACCTTGATTAATTATAAGTTTTATTTCATTTGATTTGTCGTCTTGATATGATATGAAGTTTTTTGAACAAAAATATTGTAATCTGTCAATGATTATCTATGGTGCTAGCACCCTTGGGAAAATATTATGTCATCTAAAATTGCAATGCTTTCTTATATATAGATATGTGTGGCATTTTATATAATCAGATATTTTGTTCGTTCATATAGATTAATTTTTTGTTAAACATCATTAGGAATCCAAAGTCAATACTTTAGGTTGGTCTTACCAAAATTTCTAGAATTTTATAAACGTGATAAATACATATCCATGCATTTGTACAATTAATTTTGAATCACGCTACTAACCTCATCCCCCCCCCCCCCCAATAACTGTTGGTGGTAGTAGTGTACGTTTTGAGTTATTTTACGTTTAAACAAAGTTTTATTTGAAAGCGCATAGGGTCTCAGTCGACTGCATAAAATCCAAGTTATTTTACATTTCAACGTAAGTTTAGTTCGAAAATTAGTCGGAGTGATTGCATTCTATACTTTATCACGCCTAATGCCACTTCACAACACGTATTTTTTATGTGTGTTTTGAGTTAGTCTACGTTTCAATATAAATTTGTTTGAAAAAGAGTTTGGTAAAATATAATGCATTTTCATTGAAAGGTATAAATTTGATTTAATCTACGCTTCGACATAAATTTAGTTCGAAAAAAAGTTTTACTGATTGTACTCTATGTTTTATATAGAAACTAAATATCTAATTTGATGGACATCTTTGATTTAAACTTAGAAAAATAAAGATCCAACTTTCAAGATTTGAAGCTCAACAAATTATAGTAACCAATGTCAATCTTGGAGTCAACAGTTGACCAATTAATCATCATTCATAACTCATCTGGTTAATATGATAAAAATATATAATTTAATCACCCCAAGATTAATTATCTTTTACTAGACCATTAAATCCACACTTCTTGTTTTCTTAACAAATGTTTTGGCTTTAAACTAGACCAAAAGATCTGTTTCATCAAAACTTAGACCAGGCCTAATATTTTTCATTTTGTTTCGGACATATTCCGAATCACCCCAGTTGAGACTTGAGTCATACAAGGCTTAAAGAGCCTATAACCGATGAAACTAAAATTACAAAGATCATACATAAAACTAGAAAGTACACCGTCAAAACCTACTCCATTTCCATCCTTTGATTGAAATAACGAAATTCACCATGCCAAAATTAACATAAAATAAAACATTAGGACCATAGTTGATAACTTAGAAACTTAAAGCACCAAAACAGCCAACTTATCAAACCACAATGGTCAAAGTAACCATTTCCAAAACCCACCACCACTAGTACGAATCCCCCCAAAACCCCACTCCTTTGCGCCGACGACAATGCGGCAAACCTGAAACCTTCTCCGGCGAAACTTTCACCTCCGGCACCGGAACTTTACTCCGGCAAAGGTAACACATACAATACTTTCACATACATACAATTACATCTTCAGGCTAAACGAATGGGCGGAGGCGAAGGTAAAGAAGGAGATTGGGAGTGCAGTGGTTGTGAGAACAGAAACTATGCGTTTAGATCGTTCTGCAACAGGTGTAAGCAGCCTCGGTTGCTAGTTGATTCCAAAACTCCGGCCGATTCTAAGTGGCTCCCGCGGATTGGCGATTGGATCTGCACCGGTATGTTTCGTTTGCTGATTTGATGAGTAGTTTGTGTTTTCGGATGCGTTTTGTGTGTGTGTGAAGCTTGTGGATTTAGTTTGTGATAGCTGATGTTTGATTATGATTCTAGATTTTGAAGTTATGTTAGTGTAAATGTGTAATTGTGTGATTGTGTAAAGTTTGTATATAAGGCTTTGAAGTTTTGAAGGCGATTTGTGTGGAATCTGAATGTTGCTAGTAATTAGTTCATAGGTTTTGGATTGGATTGATTATATCGGATTAGGATTCTGAAGGATGTGTATAGTACATGAAAATAAGGCTGTATGTAATTAGTACTTTGAAATGTGTTAGTTCGTGTAGTAGAGCTGGCTGTTTGCTCATGTTTTCTAAATGTCTGTAGATTGTTTGAGACTCCCTGTGTTTGAGATTAGATGATTTAACAGACGTGATGGTTCTCTGCAAATAAGAGGTGGATGACTTCCTTAACTTTATGTATCATTTATATTCTACTGTGTTATGCTTTATATGTGATAATTTAAGCTCTGGTATGTGACAATCAGTTCTCTATAGCGAACAAGTGATTGATGTTGGCATGTTGCCATGTTGGTGTTATCAAATCGACTTGAATATATGTTTTTCAAATCTTTTATAATACATTATAAACATGAGCCTATATCAGCATTTACAAGTCCTCTACGTGCCAGAACAACCAAATGTCATTTTGAAAACATTATTGAGCAAGGGGTTTATTTATTTGGGATGTATTATTAGATATACAACTTCACTTGTGAAGTAGCAAGCAGTAAATTCTTTTTATTAATGGAGCTTGCTTGCCTAAAGTATGCTATTTTTAATTTCTACATAGATTAGAACAAAGGCAATCATTCAGGTTGAGTAGTTTGTGTTTTTGTGTGTGTGTTTGGTATGTGATTGGCTGGTTGGTGTGCGTAACCTTGGGTTCCTATTCCTGGCTGCATTATGGGTTGGTGTGTGTGGCGATGGATCAAAATAGGCTGCACTAACAACAATTATGCTTCACGAGAAAAGTGCAAAAAGTGTGGACAACCAAAGGAGTTAGCGGCTATGCCAGCACTTGCGATCCCTGGGGCTTCTCTGCAAACTCATCCACATTATTTTGCCAGGGTACAAGGTGTACAACACCAAAGGTTAAATCTTGGATCACTAGCCAATGGAGCTCTTCAACACCCCCTACCTCTGAGCCCTAATTGGCTGTTAGGAGGCCCTGATAAATTTGGAGGTCAACCAGCTTCTACCTGGTCTATGGGTCCCACAAATACAGTCCCATATGCAAACCAAGCCAGCCAGGTTATTGTCCCGAAAGGATGGCGGAATGGTGACTGGATCTGTACATGTGGTTTCCACAATTATTCTTCTCGAGCGCAGGTACAAAAATGGAGATTCCTTGCCAATTGAATACATATTGCTGCTATTATCCTTCTAACTTAGCTTTTGTTGAACATACAGTGCAAGAAATGCAATGCTTCCATGCCTCCAGGTGATGACAACACATCTTTATTGGCCCCTTTCTTATACCTATGAAGTATGACTTGCTGTATGTTTATCGCAGTAATGTTGCTTGTTTTGAAGATTTTTAAGTGCAAAGTAAAAGTCAATAAAAATGATCGAATGCGTTATTGTTTATAGGAAATGGCATGATTCTTATTTTATTTATTTATTTATTGATCGAGAGGGTGTGGGGGTGGGGGTGGGTGGGTTGGCAATGTTGGGTAATATGTTAGAAAGCTTACAGGGTGGGTTGACTTATAATCATTGCATTATTTGTGAATACATATTACAATAACGATCTAAATCTTTTTGAATAAAACGATCTACACTGTTGTGTGTGTTTAAACTACACTTTGGGTGACTTTCAACTTGTGTGACTTATCTGATCCATTTGAACTGTTCTCCTTTTGAGATAAAGCACTTTCCGAATTGATTTACAAGTAAATGTGATGAAATTGCCACCTGTACTGCTTATGTATTGGTTACTTACTGATTGGCTGTTGGCATGACTGCTATAGACGTGATTAGACAGTGTCTGGCAGCTTAGTGTTGGCTGACTAGAATTTTGTACGGTTAGCATTTAGCTTGATTGATGGGGCTCATTCTATAGTCAATCACTGAATCACTCACCTTTTATTCAATTTACCTATTAATTCTATAGCATTGGGAACTAAACGGTTAGCATCTGAAGACCTTGTTCAAGACTGGGATAACAAACGACTGAATGCTGGGCAGGTAATGCTCAACTTTATGAGACGTGATTTAAAATTTCATTTTGCAGTTAGGTGTGAGATAACTTACCCCACCTTAACTTTTCAATATACAGACTTTGGGCCTGCAGCAAGCATATCCACCACCTGCACAGATATCGAGTTCTTCGTATTTAAATCAAACAGCTGGTCTCTTTCAGCTCTATCCTGATGGAGCGTCAACAGCAGTGCAACATTCACAACTCAACCTGCAGTTGCCTCAGATAATGTCTATGCCAACACTTCCTGGAAAAGGGTAACCTTTTTTTTTATCAAATTTGTTTTATATTAAATCTGCATGTTTGAAACATTTGTTCCTAAAATGAAACATATATCAGTTTCGCCTATCGCTATAATGTGTTCTTTCAAAAGTTGGCTTTAACATTTTGCATCATGTTGTAATTTGTCAGGGCAAAGCAATGGCGTGAGGGAGATTGGATGTGCACCAATTGTGACAATCACAACTATGCATCTCGATCCCACTGCAATAAGTAAGTTTACATTTAGAACTTTGTTTATTAAATATTTAGCCAATATGTAAGTGAAACATAATTATTGAGGCAAATGTAGTACCCTATCGTCTCATGAAAATCGCAACGTTTGACCCGTCACAATTTAAAAGAAATGTTTGCCTTAACCAAACGACTTGAGTGATTTTGAACTAAGAGAATTAAGCTGACATGATGATATAATATATGCAGGTGTAATACACAAAAGGCACCTGTAAGTGTTGCGTAATTCATGCAAAGAAAGAGGGGTATATCTGGAATTGAAAGTAGTTTTTAAAAGATATGACAAGTGTGGTTTGTATGGATTGAAGCTATAGTTTCTTCTGTTTGTCAACATGATTATTTATTGTTGTATATCCACCAGTACACGTTGTTTTATACTTCATACTTGATGCTTAAATTAATATGGCTTTTAGTAATAACCCTTTTAGTTTATATGGTATGGTAAAATAGATCTAACTAATAGATTTAACCTTTTTATGTGAATGATAAAACTTATTTCAACTACTCAAATGCATTTGTATCTAGCAGCATCTTGGCGAGCACTCGTTCATAATGAGGTTTTAATGACATTATTAGTGTTCTCCTATTTTTATTAGATATACATTTTCATTTATAAGTAAACGACGAACAGAGTAAATGTAGATCTTATTGCATGGAATGTTGGTTTGGTTGTGAGTTAAAACCAAAGTTGCGAGTTAACACCAAACTTGTCGTTGTTTTGGTATTTAGATTTTCATAACTAGCTAGTTTTGCTTACAAATGCTTCCTTGTTTCTCAATAATCTAAGTTGATTCAGGTAACCTTTTAATATATTTGGTATATATTTGGGTTGGTTCAACTTCATATCATCTAATATATCGAGTTAATTATGGTTTTGTGCTGTTCTAAGAGAATTTACGGTTTCGTCTTTGCGGTTTGACCAAACCATCGGTATTAGTTCATTAGTCTTTTTCTTGGAAGGCATTGTGGTTTTAAATTTTTGTTTCTCAATTCAATCCACATGTCTAACATTTTTTCTTCCATTAGAAATGAGGGCATTTAAGTGGGACATTTGTTATTTCTTCCATTTAAAGTAAGAGCATTTAAGTCGTTTTGTTTTAAGTATAAGATATATGTAACATGTACAAGGTTGTAAAAAATAAAAATAAAAAAACATAAAAAGAAAACAAAAACTTAAAAGGAAATAAATAAATAGCTAGAACAAAAAGAAATTAAAGATAAAGTTGTTCCCTGTCCCTCATTCCACAAACCAAAATCCAGTGAGTTCATCCGGAACCATATTCTTTATTCTTTCTTTCTTTTCATCAGTTATATATTCATCTAATTCTAATTAAACGTTTATATTGAGTAAACATGTAATTATTATATTAATTGTATTATTCATTTCTCACCTAAATCATTTATTAATTTTTAAAAAGTCAAATAATTTCTAAATCACTCATCTCTCTCTCTCTCTCTCTCTCTTATTTTAAACATCCAAATTGTTCTAATATCAATATTTTTTTATAAAACATATTTTTTAATTAATTAAAAACTAAAAATTTTGAATAAAAAAACACTTTTTAGAAAACCAAGATTTTTAAAAACTATGAAATTTTTTTAAACAACGTACCTTCTTTCACATTCGAAATATGTTAAACTCAATCATTTTTAAAAATAAAAGTTTTATATAAAACCGTTTTCTAAAAGAATTTAAAAAATAACTAAAACCTGGAGTTATTAAATGATGAGATATTTGTAAAAATGAAACTTTTTTAAAGCAAACTTTTATGAAGTATGAAAAATTATTTATAAAACAAAAATAACTAAAAGCCATATAGTTTTGAAATAACAAGATTTTTATTAAAAATGGTATTTTTAAAAAACAATATTCTTAGAATGAAATGTTTCTTAATATATTTTGAAAAGGAGAGTTTTAAAAAATACTTTTTTAAAATTAAAATTTAAAAAAAAAAATAATAATATATTATTATTAAAATACTTACTCACATGTAAATTCAAATTATTTCTTATATCAAAATAATGTTTTATATTTCCTAACTTTTCATTAATGTTTAATAGTTTTTTATTTAACCCGTGTAATAAACGGGATTATAACCTAGTATATGTATATTAAGATAAATATCATATACTCGTTTAGTGTAAATCTTGCCTCAAGCTACCAAAGGTCTATCTACTGCACGGTTTGATCACTCTCTTCGATCGGTCCAGGTCTAAGCTACGAATCATCGACGCATACAATTTATATTGTTTGGTTCTTCCCAACAAAAAGATGCAAACATTTATTTATAGGGTCATAATCATCTAGTGTGAGTGCTTTATAATTGATATATAATAAACAATTGAACCCTTTTTTTTTAACAAAAATAAGGTTATTAATCAATTTCTTTATCTTTTTAATTAGCATATGGTATATGTATTTTAAGTAAAGAGATTGATGATGGTCAAAGGAAGATATATAGAATTCTGAAACGTTTGACTTTAGTTGTGAAATGAATTAAGCAATCCCATATGTGGATTGTGGTCCAGTTAAAGTTTCTTAAAAGAGATTCGATTCATTGAAGGAATTTGAGTGGCAGTTGCTTCCTGTACGTGGTCCAAACCAAACTGCCCAGATTCTTGATTCCATAAGATATTGTGATATATCATTACTCTTCTACACATTAATCACAATATCATTTGAATCATATTTTTTTGATTTTACTCAATCTAATTACTAGATTAATATGTTTTATTCAATCATGTTAGACCTTCTCGATCCGTCTTGAAAGAAAGATAAGCAGGCTCGAAGGGCGGGGACTATGATACAAGAGGAGGGAGATTGAGTGGCCGCCATAGAAGAATGAAAAATGTGTCACGTATATATTGTACGTGTGTTATAATTATTAATCAACTATATATTTGATCATATCTTAGCTAGTATGAAGATAATTATCTATGTAACATATTCTAATTAATATATTTTATATAAATATAATTAGTATGTTATTTTTTTTTTTATATATCGCTAACATGCCCCTCAAGCTAGTTAGACTTCGGTTTACAAGGGCAAGGGAGCCTGTGGAGTTGAAGTGATGATATTAATGCTCTTAATTTTATTCTATTTGTGCCACGTAGGCGGCTCATGGGTGTGGAAAGCTGCTCACGAGCATGTGTACAAGGGAAATAATTTTTTATTTTGTTTCCATCAATCACTCCATGTATAACTCTATACCTCACTATCTCTTTTTTTAAAATTAATTCTTAATTCGTGTTTGGTGAGTTTGAGAGTGACGACACCATTATGTCTATGTTAATTTTGATTGGGTCAATTAAATTATGAGTCTACTTATACAAACCTGATCTTGAGAATTGATCATTCTTCTATCATACTGTTTTAAACAAAAACCAATCTCACGTAAAGAAACCAAAAACTAATGAACAGTAAGCAATTGTTATTACAAAATTAAACACAATTGAAACCGAATAACTTGACACGTTAATGAGATTGAATCCCAAATTAGGTTAGACAAGGAAAAACATCTACTAACACAAACCCTGGAGGCGGTCACAAATGACTTAGCCGCTCATGATCGGCGATCACTATGTATTCAGATCTTGATCTCATGCTTCAAATCGTGTTTGGAACAATGAAAAGATGAATTTTTTGCGATTGGAATCATCCAAAATCATGGCCTTTTGCTCCAAAACGAATCCATCTTCAAACCTAGGTTATATTCCCTTTCATTGTGTCCGAAATAAGTGAAAATCTGACAAATATTATAATGTGGCATCACTTTTAGTCACACTCACTAACCCATAACACATACCTTAATTAAATAAGTAATTAAGAGGTTTTGGTTTATAAAAGTTCACGCTAATGATTTGAGCATGTTGAATCCATTGATGAAGGGGCTAGCTTTCATGGGATTCACCATTGAAATTAATCAACATACAAGATCTTAAGTAACAACTGAAAACTTAGTTCCAAAGATCGAGTGGTCGAGACATTAATAAAAAGAAAGTAGTGATAATATAATATTATAATCGGATTTGATATTTGTAAATAAAACCAAAACTGTTAAAAATTGACCCCGAAACAAACCAAATATAAGCATACACTAAACTTCATTTAATAGAGTTCATATTCATATGATTAATAAGGTTGAGAACTAATCAGAAATCACCCATAACATCACAATACTAGTACTTAATTAATTACACAATTAACCAACTAATATAGATACATGCATATATATAATTAGTTGTAATATCCATATGAGTTGAGACTGAGTTCAAGAGAAGCCCTGTCATCAGACCGGTACCAGCTTCCTCCGGTGTAGTACCCTCCGGTGCTATGCTCCAATGGCGAATTCGCCGTCTTCATGCTGAAGAAATCATGGTGGGTGCCGTCATGGATCGGAAACAATGGAAGTGTTTCAATCTCAGTTGATGTCTCTCCTTCTTGTTCTTGATCATCTTGATTATGGTTCTCTAAGATCTCATAAGTTTTCGGATTGATTTTGTCAAAAAAGGAGCATGAATCGACGCTGATACGCGATCTTGATCCGATGTTTCGGCTAATTCCTCCGGTGGCCTTACTCTCTCCAGGTGGGGATATTGAACACTTCTGTGTGTGCATGTACCAAAGGCAGTTTTGTTATGTTTTTGGCAATGATAATTGATATATACATTTGGAATAAGCTAGCTAGGTGTTTTTTATTCTAAATAAACCAACCCTTTTGTTCAAACATTAGAATATAACATCTTTTATTAACATGAGTAATTAATCAGTTTGGTAGCTAGAATAATCTCAAAGAGCACCTATAAACCCTACTTCCTCACAATAACTGTCCATCATCCCCATGATAATCGGATGCAAATGAATTAGTAAAATAGTTGTTTAAGGAGAATCTTGGATATTATATGAATTGTGTACGTGTGTGTTTATTATTATATATAGTTCTATCTATACACAAATATATATGTATATATGTAAGTATGTATATATGTACCCTGAAACTCTTTTCCATTGCAACAGATCCATAGCCACACCCAACATGCATTACTCCTTGTGAAGAAGAACCAACCCCTGAAAAAAGATCTCAAGAATTCAAAATCAGCCACAAAATATAACTAAAAATACAATCTTTCCAAGAAAAAATAACATAATTTAGTAATGGATATGCATAAAGACCCTAAAATTTTGTAAAAATTCAACCTTTAAGAAAAAGATCAAAATTTAGAAAAGGGTATGCAAAAAGACATAACCTAATTGAGAAACAAACAGCATAAAGACTTGAACTATTTTGATCATAAGTATTATAAAGTACTACATGTACCAATATGATGTGTGGTGTAGAGCTTGTGTTGGTGAGCATAAACATGCGGTGGTTCTTGATGGTGGTAGTGGTGGTGGTGCGGTGGAATCTGCATGGCGGCAGCGGTGGGCAGATGGTGGTTGATGTGATCGGAGAAGGTGGACGGTGGTGGTGGGACGACGGTGGGAGTGAAGCGTTTCTTCTGTCTTTCACGAGCTTTATGGTTCTGAAACCAATAAAACACATTCTTGCCTTCAATCTTGCCGTACTGTCTGAGTTGAGCAGCGATTCTCTGAATCTGATCAGCGGTTGGTGATCTGATGCCATTGTTGTAGTAGAGTTCTTTGAGGATTCTGATCTGATCACTTGTGGGTGTCCACCTTGTGCTGCTTTGCCTGCATGCATAGCTGCTGTTTTTGTTGCTGAAATCTTGAAGATCAGATGCTTGTTGTTGAGTTTCCATGGTGTTTTTCATCAATCAAACAAAACCCTAATCACAAAACAACCAGAGAGAGAGAGAGAGAGTGTATTGGGGAGATGGTGATGGTGGTACTACAGCTGCTTATATAAGAAGAAAGGAAGGAGTGTGCACATGGGAGATGCAGAGATACAATGACACAAACAGATGCATATAGTGTGTGTTTGTGTGTGTGTGTGTGTGAGTGTGTGTGGGTGAGAGAGAGAGAGAGAGAGATGAGATCTGGAAGAGAAGGATTGAAGTTGACAGAGTGATGTTAAGAAAAAGGTAAGGGACAAAAGAGGGACTAGAAAGGATGCTACACACAAGGGTTTTTCTTGGTGAAAAGCCATTTGTGAGCAGTCACTTATTTCATTACTTTATAGGGCTATCCCTTGAGCAAAATATATCTCAAATTTAGGTTAACATAATAATATCTTTATTTTGTACAACTTGTGATGCAGGTGACCTACATAATTAATTGAGGAAGGGTGGTACTAAATTTTTTACATTCATTCTGTTTTCTTGTAAATTTCATTTTAAGTTGTCACCTAAATAAACTTTTACAAGATAAAATTGATTTTAAAAAATATTTTCAAAGGAAATATATTGAAAATTAGAGAATGGTGCATTTAGCTTCTCTAGAGATCTTTGGAAAGAAAGAAACTACCCTTACATTACAATTGTAGCATTTTGTGTACATTTTCATTGATGTAACATCGTTTAATTATGTAGGTACATCGTTTAATTATGTAGGTTAATCTTGATGGGAGATTAAAGTCTGGTCAGACGGATACACGTCATCAAGAGTTTTATTTTAATCACATGTTTTTAGTAGATCATGGGCAGCTCGTAAGTAGTAACCTTAATGACTTAGTGCATAGTTATTTTCTCTTTGTTTTGCGGCAAGATCGAGTCTCTATTTAATGTAAATTTTGTAAGTATGAATGCAAGAGAGTACGTTGGTTTGAAGCAGTACAATTACTTTCTGTTTGAGTGAATATCTCGTGTAAATTTTGGGGCTTAATTAACCAACACCATGATCAAACAAAAGCCTAGATTTCATACGATTACGATGAAATGTACCTACGAGTAATTGACCATGCTACATTATATTGGTTATGTGTTTTGTTTTTCTAATTAAACGGACGATATGTATGATCACAGCTTCCAACAAAAGCATACGTTAAACATTATAACAATGAAGTGTCTTGACAATAGGATATGATTGGGTTTATTACCATACATACTGTTTGATAACTAAAACTAATTATAAAATGGTTCAAAGTCGACTAATCTTAGTAAAGCATCTAGTAACTAACAGATAATAAAGTGGTTCAAAATGGATTTTTAATTTAGCTACTATTGTGCAAAGTATTTCTAGCTACTATAAGGTATCTAACTCTGGTTTAATTAGTTTGGTTATTTGATAGTTTTCCGTAGAAAATTCCTTTGGATTTGTAATAGTATTCAAGATTCCCTATGTTTGAGATTTGAAATTATATCGCAGCCTTGTAGAGAGATTCTTGATTGAGAGGAATGAAATGAATGCTACAAAATCATATGTGACAATGATGTGTTTTTAAATGCTATTGAATATAGGATATGAGGGGAAAGAGAGAATCACTGCCTATATAATTGTTTAATGTGTTATAAATCTAGCATATATTCAAGTTTATATATAAAGTTAATAATTATTTTAATTTTAATTTTTTTTAAACGACTAATTAACTCAATAAATTGTTTATTTATTCTTGGATGACAGTGAAAAAAATTATTTATTAATCTTAATTTTATCGTAATCAGTCAATGATTTATTACTATATCTAGAAAAGAGGGTATCACTTACAGTCTTACACACATTAAAGTATTATTTTATAAATTCAATATATAAATACTTATTTGCTCTTTAATTGGTTTTCTTTTTATCATCAAACACAACCTTTAATTTAAAACCTACTCGTAAAATTCACCTGTTTTTTTATACAACTCAAGTTTTGAACCAACATGAACTTGATCGAGTGGGATAAATTTACCTAATGCACGAGTTCAAGAGGGCTCTATCACTTACCGACATCAATTTTATAAATGGAAAAGTAATCAAAAAAAAAAAAATAATGTCATTTATACATTGTTTAGATTAGAAATGGATTAACAAAGCTACTTAAATGGTTATCTTCATTCGTAATTTATTTAATTATAGAAACTTTATAAAATATTTTAACAAAAGTACTTGAAAGACCTATCGATTGATGTTGATAATTACTAACACACTTTTTAGAAAGAAAAAAAATAATGAATATATACATCTCTCTCAAAAAAGTATCGATAATGATTTTTAACAAAATGATTCAACGTGTGACATTGGAATAAAGTCAGGCTTTTTTCAATTCCAAAGGGCCACTCACCCGGGCTAACATCAATCCGATTGAACGGCTATGTAACGTTAGTTCATCCCAACCATCAATATTGTAATAGTTTCATTTTGTTCTAGCAAATTGTTAGATTGTTAATTAACTTCTTCCATCACTTCATAGCTCTTAAGTACGTTTATCAAGCATGCATGGTTAATGGTTTAGTTTACCTTATAAGTTCATTAAGTGCATCTACGCTATGTTGAAATGATTTCTAGAAGTTTAATGGTAACTGCGACTTCCCGAGTTCTATGTAATAATGTTTATACACACGAAAGAATTTACGTGTGTGTCTATATATGCATATATACATTCTTTAACGTACATAATACAATATTTGAGTATATGAAAAGTAAGTTAGTGTAAAAATGAGTTCCAAATTTTTGTTTTAAAGGCAAATAATTGTTTGAGGTATGATTTTACCTTCGTAAAACCCTAAGGGCCCTTATGTAAAACTGCTGGAATTGAGGATTACATTTTCTGTGCGAAAAGGAGAATCTGGAAGCAGTGATCCAATGGCCCACATGGACATATAGATCGATAGATAACTGGTTACAAACCCTTGTACTCATCCATCAGCTAGTCACTTTATTTTTTTATTCAATGCATGAAAAATGATTTATAAGATTAAAATTGAAATGAGTAATGCTATAATTTTTAACACGATAGAAACCGTTTACTACACGAGTTTGAATGATAAAATCGATAAAATTCATATAATTGTAACAAATTTTATTAACTAAAATAAAATCTGTTTTATAATTTTTAAATATAACTGTATATAACATGTGTTTTCTATTTGTAACTTTAACATATTTATCTATTATTAATAATTTAAAAATATATTTACTTATAACCGTGAGTAGTGCAACATATAATACAAGCCAACCGTGGATGTATTGATTGTCCTTAATTCTTGTCTATGGTTATTGTAAAGTATATCCAAAGTGAAAATTATTTTATTTTAAACTTGAATGAATTTTTCTATCAGAAAATATAGGCTAAGTAGAAATCACTTGTAATCTAGTACTATTACATAAGTCACTTCGAGCATTCACATCCCAATTTTTATTTTTATTCTTATAATTACACTAAAAATCATTACTTTTTCTTTTTTCTTTCAATTAAATAATATATTTTTATACATTTTTCATTACCTTTTCTCTCTCCTCCACTCACAACCACTTTTAAAAATATTAAAAAATTTATAAGGGTTGAACAGTGAATCCTTAAATTTACAAATGAACAGTAATATTTTCTCTCTTCTTCACTCACAACCACTTAAACCATTTCATATAATTTAAGAACTCTTACTCACATAATATAGGGAATGGGATTGAATGCTCTTCTCTATTTAAGGATTTCATTCAAAGCTAGGATGATGCATCTACCAATGGTGGAGTATTTATATTATCTCATTGTTTCTATTAGTGATATTAATCATATATATATAGAGGACCTAACATATGTTTCACAATGTTTTACCCACCTTTTATCAATAATGTCTTATTTGCGAGACAAATCTACGTTTAGCCGAGATTGAGTAGGGGATGGGATGGGTTGGGGGTGTTTTTACTGTGCATTTTATTTATAATTATCCGTGGTCCTTTTATAGTTTCATAGACAGCAAGGCGGCCCTAAATATAAATATTCCAAGCATCAATTAATTGGCTACTATGAACTCACGTTCGGAGGATATAGTAGTATTTTCATAGGGGTAAACTTGGTAATTATTGATATTTGTTATTTTATTGTTTTATCAAGAAACTACAAATCAATGGTTGTTTCCGAAGACCAGATCATTTATCGATCCCGAAAATGTATAATCATAAAATAAGCAAATAAGTTTATATATTCACAAATTATTTTTAATTCGATAAATTGCTGTAATTATTTAAGAGATTAATGTTGATAAAAAAATTAACTTTTAGTATAAAATAATAATCAAGTTGTTAGGATCAATAATTATATAATTTTATTTAATTTGTCATGTTTATCTATTATATTAGATAGAATTATTTTAATAGTTATTAAGTCTCCTGGAGTATGTTACTTAGTTTTCAAGGGTCGTTCAGTTATAAATAGGGTCGTTAGCATATTTGTATGTGAGAGCTTTATTGATATATAAATAAAAGAGAGGTGAAAGTATTTTCACAAATTATCAAATTTTGTCTCTATTTTGATTCAATCGGCTAGTGCAGAATTTCTACTTGTCTTTCAACCGACTTGATTTTCAACAATTGATATCAAAGCAACCAATCTGTCAACTAGGTGAACTAAATCAAAGCTATTTTTGAGTTGGGTATAGATCAAACAGCAGGCTTTCAAGGTAAGTGAAGCAGCAACTTTGATCGACAATGATTTTTGGCAGAAGCAAACCAAAAGGAGCATAGGAAAAGCGATAAGCAGGTGGTTGAGTATTCGTTTGACAGTCCAGAAAACAATCAGTAGTGGCTGGTTTTTGGTTTTTCTTCAGCTAACCGGGGTAGAAACTTTGATTTGTCATGTTTATCAGTTTATTATATAGGATTGTTTTAACAATTTATTGAGTCTTCATTATAGAGTATGTTAGTTTCTAAAGGTTGTTTAGTTATAAACAGGATCATTAGCTTATTTGTATGTAAGAGCTTTATTGATATATTAATAAAAGATTTGTGGAAGTGTTTTTAAAAAATAATCAAGTTTTGTCTCTGTTTTGATTCGATCGGCTAGTGCGGGATTTTTAGTTGTGTTTCATCCGGACTGATTTCCAATAATTATTAGTAAGGTAATGATATATTATTATTTATTAATTATTAATGTATTTTACGTTTCTGATTTTACATATGTGAAAATAATAATGAACATTTTTACCTTATATTTTTGTAACATTTTCATAATTTAAGTCTGTGACCTTCGTATTACATCCGGACATAAACGAAAATAATAATAATAATAATAATAATAATAATAATAATAATAATAATAATAATAATAATAATAATAATAATAACTTTAACCAAATATGGGTTGAAAACATAAATAGAAATTCCATTAATATGCTTTCAAAATATATAGTGTATAATAATATATTATCTCCTTCTTCCTTGATGTACAATTTTTATTCAAGAAAGTGGAAATATTAATTTCATCACTTGAATTCTTTCTGTTGCAGTTTCATTCCCCATTTTCCAACAATTCTCTCTCTCTCACTCTCAACTTCCGCTTTTATGATTTGGTTTATTTCTTTGATATTGATGCATGCTACCATCATGAGTAGCTTCCCTTTCATTATCATGCAATTGTTTGCTTATTCTCTCTCTCTCTCTTTACATACATACATATATACATATATGACATATGAGGTCTTCATATATTTATATGTTAATAGCTCATGTATGTTAATTTCTCTAGGACAATTAAAGGAGGCAGATCATGACAATATGGGTATATTAAAGATGAAGAATTTGTGTGTAATTGATTGTCAGTCAAGTCTTTTAAGTATTGATGAAATTGGATTTTGGCAGCAGGAATCAACAAAATCTGTACTCTCTCTAACCCTAAAAGCTTACCTCATTAGGGTTTGTTTAGAGCCGTTGGATGAGATGAAGTTTTCATGTGTGATTGATGCATCCAACGGTTGGAATCAAACCATCCGAGATAAACCCTAATTTAGTAGGAGCAGTGTACTGTAGGATATAGTGGTGCTGATGTATGATACCCCTTTTCTTAAGGGTAATCATCTCTTTGATGTGTAGTTTTCACTTCCCGTATCTCTTCACTCAAAATCATCAAGATTTCATCTTTCTCTCTCACATACATACATATATATAAAATATTATATCTACAATATCCTTGTAACCATTTAACAATGTTGCTGAGTATTATTAATAGTTTAAAACTTTTTAAATAAATCAAGTTTTAAGTCCTAACATGAGTATTAAAAGTTAGTGTTCTGAAAGCAGTAGTAGATGATGTGTGATTCGTTCTAAAAATATATATTATATCCTAGTAAGATAACATATATTAAATTATAAATTAAATTCACAAATCAGAAAATCATAATTTTAAAGTAGATGATTGGTTAGGAATAAAATTATTGGTAACATGTTGATTATAAAGGAGGATAAGTATTTATATATAAAATTAAACTAGCCTAACTATTCATGTATTACAAGGATTGAAAAATTAAAAATGTCATTAAATACATTTAAAATGTTATAGTCATGAGAATATATGTGTGTAATGTATAAAAACATGAAAATTAAAAAAAAGGTGTATAGAATAAAATTACATGATAAATTAAATACACAACAAAAAAAATATTTACAACTCTAAAAACCTCTTTGTATATGACAATTGAGATTGTACTTGAAAGTTCACAATTGTCATATAATATAACTAGCTTTAATATATCTAATCTTGTAACTCTTGACAATGTGACATATAGTTGTCCATATGTAAAAAGTAGTTGTTTAAAAAAACCAACTCTTGACGATGATTGTCCTTTACTTTTGTTTATAGTCATCACAAAACACACAGCTAAAGAGAATTGCTTTCTTTGAAAGTTAAACGATAGCATTTTGTCAGTAGGTATCAATGAAATTCTAAGAATAAAAATGCGTTCTTCAATTCTTCTACCAGATAATATCTTTGCTTCTAAGATAAACACATAAAAAATTTTTAAAAAAATAAAAGGTATCTGATTTAGTGAGTAGCTTTTGAAACCTAAGAAAGCTCATTTTCTAAAATGTTTCCTTGCATTGTAGTTTCCAGAAATGAAAGCGAAAAAAAAAAACACGATACCAACTCTTGAAGTATTCTCAAAGCAAAAACGATAATGTAAAACAAAAAAAATTGATTACAGATGTATTTTAATGAGATGCAAATCGCTTTATATATATATAACAAAGTTATATAAAATCTAGCAATATTGTAGGCTGATTATTTAGAGAAATTATGTAGACAATATAATATTTTTGAGTTAATATTAGCAATAGAGTAAAATTTTTAAATTTCTAAAATGTGATATTTGGAGGAAATGTTTATTTTAGATCAGCTGTTAGTTAATAATCATACATATTAATTTTGAGAGAAATGATATTTTTGGATGGTATTGATAAAACTGATGACTAATTATAGTTAATATAGTGTAAACGGAAAATAATAATAATAAGTTTATTAGCTGATTATTACTATTAATTAATTTTTGAAAAAATAAAATCATTAAAATTTATAATAATGAGAATTTCAAATTTTAAATTCCCATGTTATAGGAGTAAAAAATATTGTATGAGAATTAAACTATTTTATTAAAACAACTACTTTTTAAAATTTAAAAGATGTGATTCTTAAATCTTAAAATTACATGTTATAGGCATAATAAATGAATAACAAATCATGACTACAATTTTGTATGGTACTTTTAAAAAAATATTTTAATAACATTAAAGGGAATTTTTGGTTATTATCTCGAAACAAAATTTGAGAAATAAATAATCATACATATTAATTTTGAGAGAATGTTATTTTTTGATGGGATTGACGAATTTACTTACTAATTGCAGTTATTATAGTATAAATAAAAAGTAATAATAAGTTTATTACCTGATTGATAAAATTGGTGACTAATTCAGTTTATATATGATTCTGTTATTTTTTTTAAACCATATTACTAATAAAATGACATGTGACAATTGTTTAACTGAAAATATATCGTGTAACAATACATTGCTTAAAATCAAATCATATGACTGGACTATTTTTATTTATTATGTGTAGAGATGGTAATAAAAAATTACTTAAGTTTGTCTTTTACAATTGGAGCAAACATACATGCACATTTTTTATCTGGCAAACTACAAAGAGTGCAACCCATGTACAAAATTGTTATGCTATTTTGGTGTAAATTTACTAAAAACAAAATCTCATCATGCACTAGATATATGCTTACAGATGCATGCATGTATGTATATGTTTATATATGTGTGGATACCATTATCATTTATGTATATATAATTCGAAAACAAAAACGTGTTTTTAATTTCGCTAATAACCAATTGAAATCAAAAATAAGATTTTTATAATTCCGATAAACTTCCTTCCATGAAATTTTGCAAACACTATGTGCTCTACTGTAATTATGAGGCAATACACTTGAAAATATTATGATTCTGTTTCACTAGAAAGAATTCGGTTGCGACATATAAGTCGCCGTTAATGGTGTTGCTTATTGCACTATATATTAGTATTAGCGGTGACAAGTCGTCACCGATGTGTCGCCGCTATTAATTCGTCGTAATTGATTAAAAATTCGTAGCTAATAAGTCGCCGCTATTGACACCATTAGCGGACATCATTAGCGGCGGTAACTGTTGCTATTGACATAAGAAATGTTCTCAATAGTGGTGACACTATTATCAATTCTTTTAAACAAAACTTTGTTTAAATAGCTATTTAAGATTTGACAAAACTCATGTTAATATATCCAAGTAATTGAACTGAGAGATGAAATTTTCTCTCACTTGTTAATTAATATGTCCTTCTTAATTAACCTATTAGGAAATCTATGATTATACAGATAAAAATGCCGGCCATGACGTTATGATCACCCGGTGGCCTTGCAAGTGTAGGATCAATTAGATGACGTTTAGGAGTGAAAAAGAATTATTGTTAAAAAAAGTATGGTTGACAAAGTGAAATCTATTGATTATAGGTGAGAAAAAGAACCCAATCCATTAATCGAAGAAGTTTAATTATGTTATAAGTCTAGTATACTTAATTTAATGTATCAAGATTCTAAAATGAGATTTGCACCATATCAACCCGACTTGTGTTTGATTCAATTCCATCTTGGTAGTCAAGCCAAGATGGTCGCAGTCAGTGTTATAAAAATCGGTACTAGTCGGCGATTAATTGGGGATTAATTGAAAATCAACCACCAACCTTGACGATTTCACATAATCGATAATCGGCCCTAGTCGGAGATAATCGAACCTAATCGGTCAAAATCGATCAAAATTGGTCAAATTTCTTTCAAAATTAGTCACAACTAGTTAACTTAACACACCATATCTACCTAGCTCAGTCGGATCATCTTATGTTTATGTTCTTAACTTAAATAAACAAGAATCACCACCTGAATAGAAGCATCATAGGGTTGTACATAACACAAAAACAATGGTACATTACTATTCATTTCATGTGATTTAATTATAGAGTAATTGTCCAGATTTTGGTCAAAATCAACCAGATTTTGGTCAAAATCAACCAAATTTGGTCAAAATCGATCAAAATAAGTTTATGTTTGAAATTTTTTGAATTTAATTATATATATGTATATATATATATATATTACATATAAAATTCCAATCCGATTAAGCCCGATTAATCCCTAGACGGTACTCTACCACCGACTATCGCCTAGCAATATTTACAACCATGGTCACAGTGATGTAAAGCCTACGAGGCAGGATTGCCATGTATGAAATTTTGAGCATGTCATGACCATGGATGCTATATCAAACAACAGTAAGGACACACGACGAGAACGTCATGAATTTAGGTGGAGAGCATGTCACGACTCGTCTAATATGCTCAAAATTATATTGATTTTCCAGGTCATTGGTGTATTCTCAAGAATGCTCTAGGCTATCCTAGACTGGCCTAGAACTGCCTTGAAGCGTCGTCAAAAATCTGGATCAAAGGGCCTTAAAGACGCCTAAAAGACTACTTCAAAATATTAAGCTTGGAAGAGTTTATAAACATCATGTAAATGTTGTTAACAAGGAAATTTGGTTCACGCTTCGTGGTGGATTTACGTTACTCGAGTGGAAATGAAAGCTAGAGGTGGCGGGGTTGCGCACTATGATGAGAATTCAGTCGGTATCGATTTGGTTCATTGTTGTGCGTAAAATACGTAAACGAAAAATGCATTTTAGAATTTATTAAAAGACATTTGATTAAATTTTACTCAAATAATGTGGCTGGCATAAAGTTTTTTGATTTTCAATGTACTTCCTATAGCATAACAAAAAAAGAAAAATGAAAAATATAGTCGTAGTTTAAGTAAAAGGGTATCAAAATGTGTTGTTTGCGTTGTATTTTTATCATTTAACGTCCAAACTCACGCTACCAAACTCATGTAATATAGCGTGTACCAAACTAAAGATAAAACCCAAATAATATAATGTGATTGATTAATTGTGTAGTTAAATACGTGAGTTAATTTAAAAAGAATAAAAAAGAAAAAGAAACACAAATTTTGATCAAAGTAAACCAATAATATTGAATTTATTCATGTATCGTATAATTGTTATATAGATAATATCTAGCAAAGAATTGTGTGTCTTAGAAGTCTCTAAAATTAGCTGGGACTTTTGGTTAGTTGGTATTTAATTAGTATAAATAGAATGTTTTGCCATTTGTGCAAGTCACTTCTCAAACTTTTTTTTTTTTAATGGCCAACGAATATTTTTAAGCCCGGTCATCCGGATAAACCCAATGACGAAAGGCCACGCACGTCCTCGAACAGACAGAGCTGGTGACTTGGCCCGCCCACCAAACCAGGGGAAACCCACCACCCGAAGGCCCACTGTGGTAAAACCCCTGGCTCACTTGAAGTATATTACACCAAGTGAGACTACAACCCATGACCTCCATTTTAGAAAACCATGGGGTGTCTCCTTCCAAACCAATTGATCTAGGGCTCATTGGCACCTCTCAAACTCACTTGCAAAGATTTATCAAATCTCTTTGTAATCAATACAAGTTTACTTGATAATTAGCTTCCAATGTGATCTAGTCGCTTCACGAATTATTGCATGTAATTGTTAGTTAAAGAGCTGATCTTAAAACCCATCTAAAAGTCAGTAGAAAGTGAAAATATTACTTTGTGACAGAATATCAAAGTGAAGTCAATTCGTTTGGATGACGATCAGCGCAAGTAAAAGTGCTAAAGTTGCTAAAGAAAACCATGGTTGAGATGAGTCTTAAAGATTATTTAGGAAAGGTCAAGACATGTTAAAGGACACAACTTTAGAAAAACAAGTTGGAGATGTCGAGATAACTGTAACAAAGTTGGCCCAAAGTCGATCTTATCTTTCAACAATTACAAACATTAAAAAAAATTGCAGACTTTAAAGAAGCGTAAAAGTTGCAAAGAAATTAATGCGAGATTCGTGAGCGGCTAGGATAGAGGTCGCGAACCAAAAGGCGAAATCCAAGGGTAAAGCAAAGGATCCTTCAACAATAAGCACAATGGATACGTAAAAAGTCCTTGGAAAGAGGTCAAGAAATCGATTTGGGAATCGCATGGGATAAAGTGTAACATATGCACAAAGGATCCCAAGAGGGTGGGCAAGTTAGGATACGGAGCGGCTAAGGGTGAAGCTACAAACCCGCAAGTGAAAGCAAAGGGTATTCATTTTGTAAGCATAGAAGTTAACGAGATGCCAAAAAAAACCCTTAGTCGACACAATGGCAAGTCATAACATCGAAAGGAGGAAGAAGCAAGGCTATTGCTCAAAGCAACCAAAGAGTTGGCATGGATCACTAACTTCATTGCATCCACTTGGAAACTATCAATTCTCAATTTGTTGTGGTTAGGAAATTGCATTCTAGCCAATAAGTTCTAGATCAACTGGTTTAGGAGGAGACATCCTATGATTTTTCAAAATGAAGGTCATGAGTTGGAGTCTCACTAGGTGCAATATTCTCCAAGTGGGCCAAGGGTTTTACCACAGTGGGCCTTTAGGTGGTGAGTTTTCCTTGGAATGGTGGGCGATCCGGGTCACCAGCTCTGTCTGTGTTCGCGGGCGTGAGTTGCCTTTCGCCAATGAGTTTAACCGGGTGACCGGGCTTAAAAATTATTCGTTGGTCGTTCAAAAAAAAAGGAAATTGCATTCTAATTCTAGTCGTCAGATACCTAGTGAGCAATAGTATATTTCAAGATAACAGATATCCATGAAACATAGCATGCATACCATACGTATGATTCTATACGCGACGTATATTTGGATGTCGATTTATCCATGGAGATGAGCCAGTGGTTATTTTCAACAATAGGTTTTCTCCTAAAAGAGTTGAGGATGTTGTTCCAACTAATAAACAAATAAATTGACCCTAATAAAATAACGCATATCATTCGAAACGGTATCGCATATTTGTTGTTTAAAAAAAAAAAAAAAAGAGAGTTATTAATTATTTGATGAGATGATGAAAATGGAAAGGTCATGGGATGGACGGCGGGTCGTGGGGAAGAGGTGAGACAGATATTCTAGATGGGACCCAAAGGGCGAAAGGGGAATCCTACCCAAGTTAGGGGGCTCGAACTGAAAAGATATGGCAACGCAACGGTAGCAACCTAATCATTTCCAATTGTCTTGAAAATTGTAATTTATAAATATTGCCACGCCCTCTCTCTCTCTCTCTCTCTCTCTCTCTCTCTCTCTCTCTCTCTCTCTCTCTCTAATAAAATCATCATTCCAAAGAATGTTTTTTCTTCCTTTCTTTTCCATTCCTACGGCCGTTTTTTTTCATTTTATTATCCATCATTCATTCATTTTAGAATAAATATATAATAAAATGAAACTTTTTAATTTAAACCTATATATATATATACACACATGCATGCATTTATTTTGTCTCTAAGAAAATATAAAATGGTATATTTTTTTATTAAAAATTATTGGTTTAAATCTTACAGAGTATGTAGTGAGTTTAAAGGTATCAGATATGTCAAGTAGAAAATTATGTGTTCACTGATTGAATAATATTATTTTTTTCTAAAATAGATGATTTAATTAGTGATGCATGCATCTCCAACAAAGAATAGAAAGAACCTGAAGCAATAAACTATCCTGCTTCAACGGCGTCGTAATGATACTCAACTGGACAAGTTGAGAAAAAAACACAAACAGCAGCCTTGATGAGATACTAATGTATGAAAAGTTATTCATTCCCCTCGCTTCTACAGAAGGGGTAGTGGAGGAATTTGTGACGCTTGAAATTTATCACTAATTAGACTATGAGCTTGTTACACAATAGATTCATAGCGACTACTGTCGTAACAAACTTTGTGATGGTTTAAATATATCATGCCGTTGACAAGATTTGTTGTAACAAGTGACCAGGTTAGCGATAGATTACCGGCTGATTTTGTGAAAATCATGTAGGTCGCAATATTAGCAACTCAAGGCATGATTTTGAGACAATGTGCAATTTATAGAAATGGATTTACAATCTACCTCAGAAATTTGGTCATCGGTTGTAACTAATTGATATTTATGAAGTACTTTATCAGTCGCAAATATCACTTTTTGTTATTTTACCCCTACATATATAGTAAACTAAAGAGAAAAATAAAAGGATTTATATTTATTTTTGAGTATTTAGGTTATTTTAATGTCGATTTAACATAAACGTTAGGAATATGACTCCATGTGCGTAAAAGACTAGCATTGATACATCAAAGTAGACAACACATGGCATATAACCCATTAGAATAGAAGATAGCATGTGTTCGACGCGATATGAGCCATATCTGGATGAATGAAAATTTATATAAAAGTAAAAATATTATCACTACTTTTACTATAATTATTACTAGATTTAAGAATACAGATACTCCCTACGATTTAAAACCGGTATAATAACAAACAAAAAGAACCCTACGTGTGATTACAGAAATAAGGTCACATGGTACGATGTTATGTAGTGTTTGATTTAAGTTAGGTGAGGTGTTGTAGAAGTACAGAGTACATTGAGGTTTAAAGAGGGTACAAGTAGTTAATGCAATAAAGCCACATACTAGAAAAACATATGGCATCACATATGAAACCATTTTCATGTAATGTCGTGTAAACAAGTTGCCATTCTGATATAAACTTAAGGTACATCAAGTATGCTGTATGTACCACTCCTTCCTGCCCTTTCTACTTTCAACTTAATTGTCTACTCTTACGTAAGCTTAAAGAGCATCAAGTGTTAGTATAGTACTTTTCATACAAAATCGATTAGAGGTTCAAGTCCAAATTATTTTCTCATATACGTCAATATATGTCCGGGGTGGTCCAACCCATAAACATTTGTTGTCTTTTTTCTATTTTTGATTTTATAAATAAATAATAATTAGATAATAAGATTAAAAAAAAATAATATATTACGTATGGGAGGAACTCATGAAACTTCAGTCTTTTGCTGAGTTATTGTATAGTAAGAAATTACAGACAGAGACATTTTATGTTGAGTTATTCTATAGCAGTAAGAAATTAGTTTCTTACCCGTATAGTCCAAGGTGTTATGCAACAATGACATATGCGTCACATGTTACCTTACTATAGTAGTGATTTCTTTTTGACATGGCTATATGGGCATAACGCATCGTAAAAAAAATACTAGGTTCGTGATTTTATCTAGGTATTACTACAAAAACATACATTTTTATTATACTTTAGTCTTGTGACAGAATAAGTGAAATATTAGTGAGTTCATGAATAAACTGGTGATGTTATATGAAAGATCATTACTAGTTACTACTAGTATCAATAAAGTTAGGATAACAGGTTAATAAATATCATTGTTTTATACAACACATATTTAAAGTTAGCAGAATTTTGAAGCTGTATAGATAACGGTGGTACCTGTTTCTGAAGGCAGTCATCCAAATACTCTAAAATAACTACTTGTGCACAAGGCTACTGGACTCATCTTTCACTATTTTCTACTTTCTTCCAACATATGCTGCCAGTTTTGACAAATCCGGGATCCAAAACGACAATTCAGAAGAACCCGTCACAAACATTAGACTGCCTGGAGCCCATTTGATGACAGGGGGTTCGTTTTCAGTGCTCAACCAACTAGCCACCTGGAAAGACAGACAAAATTAAGGTCTCATGTCCAACTCCTAAGTCAGGAAGATCAAGAAAATAGATGAAACAATATGGATGCCAAAAGAATGGGATGGTCCTTGTGCTATTAGTAGAAGTGGCAAGATGGATGGGTCAGGTCTCGGGTCATAAGGGTTCAGATCAAAACAGGTCATTGTTAGAAGGGTCGAAACAGGTCGGGTTGGGACATAAATAAACTTTGCCTCTAAATAACTTTGTCATGTAAATTAATAATCACAGAATTAATTATGACTATAAACCAATGTTGTAAAAATAATACTGTTAATCTTTGAGTAAAATCGATTTAGGAGGTTACGTGCCTGACTTTCATTATGTTTGACTCATCTGTTTGGTCCGCCTTCAGCTATAATTTTATTTTATTTTTAGAAAGGCAGATCTATCCTGCATTCCTAATACTCCTAAACTGCACCTCACATGTATATTACACTTGCTTAGGATTAAACCTGAGATCTCCTCTTAAGTGGTGCTCCTATAGGCTTTTGCCTCTACCACTGAGCCACCAACCCTGGTGGTTAGCTGAATTTTAGTTGGCCGTATGATATTAAAAAGAAACCCAAATTGATTCATTCAGGCATTTATAAGTATATGGGTCCTAATTGTCACCTCTATCTACTGGGTTCTAAAACCTAAAGTTAGAAAACATGCATTTTATGAAAATTTAGGCACACACTCACACAGAAGCATGAAAATACAGTGTGTTAATCAGAGCAAAATAAGATTGTAACCATCATGCTAGGTTATACTTCCTGAAATAACCATTCTTATTATAAACATGCCAGAAAGACTATTACTTTAATTTTTTTTATTTACTTGGGGTTTGGGAATCAGAAGGTGCAGTTTGAATAAATAACAGATTAGTAAACCATACTTCTTTGCCACTACGAATGCTCCAAGCATAAACGCTACCATCACCTGAACCTGCAAGATGACATTCTGATTAGAGACTGCAAGCTTAAAACCATATTCAGGCGTTTTTTGTTTACTATGGAATTGTCTTTGTGAATTCATAATACATCCACGCGGATCATATCTGTTCTTAAGTGAGCGAGCTTTTAGCTGTTAACAAAAGATTGTATACTTTACCAGATATAACAAACATTCCTTCAGGACTGAAAGAGGCCTCCAAAGTGGAATTACTTGAAACTGGCTTTACGTTATATGTGCCCAGCTGCACAAAAGGTACAAAATGGGAACATTTGTATTTATGAACTGAAAGCATTATTGATAATTTGAAGCACTTAAAATACTCACAAGTGTACCACGAAAGGAATCAAGTACATGAACATGCCCATCCTTAGTTGTCAACAACATAAGTCGACCATCATTACTGAATTTGACAACATTTGCATCTGACACATCTCCACCAACAGAAAATATTTCAAAAGGACCCTTTAAGGAGATCAAACATCAGCAATTTTATATCTGTTTAAAATTTAAATTACAAAAATAAAAAGTCTTCTTATGGCTTTGAACTAATAACCTTTTCATAATTACGTGAATCAAACATCCTTATCGATCCTCCAAAAGCAACTGCAAAGACAAGCCCTTGATCGTCATAAGCTGTTGCTGGTCTACCTTGTACACGTAAAAGTCCCTAAATCCATAAATAATCAGCTGGCTTCATAGAATATACACGTATACGTACGCACACATAAGTCTTCTAGAAAACAACCTGACATTTATCAGCTCTTTGATCCCAAAGCAGAACAGTTCTATCAAGAGAGCCAGAGATGAAAAGTTCTGTTCGTGCACATAAACTAAGGGAGACAACCCTAGCAAAATCAATAACACAAAACGTTTATCAACTAATTTAGTACAATAACTGCATGCATGTAAAATGACATAGGATGTTGGACCCTACCTGTCATGATGACCTCTAAAGTAGCGCAGGTATTTGTTATCATGCAAAGAGAGAAGCCTCAGAGATTCTGCATTATGAAATAAAAATAAGGATAAAGACTAATTAATTAGACACATGCAAAAATTATTATGATATACGAACCGTCCCATCCATTTTTAGAGGAGTATATAACAGTCGTGGGATGTGAGGTGAAGGACACCAAGTCAACCCCATACTTTTTGCTATTAATTGTCTTCAAACATCTGCAGTCAGAACTTACTGTATCAGCATCTAGATACATAGATAGCATGCAGCTACACATATAAGTTCAGCAATAATATGGCACACAGCAGCAGCGGTAATTAACAATGTGATCCCTCATGGTATGTTCTTTTTCTTCTTATACTACTAGTACAGGAAAAAAAAGTCAACACTGTGCATCTAGAGCAGGTCAACATCGTTATAAGTTGTTTGTACTGAGTGTCTGAATGATAACATGAAATAAGTAAATAATCTGTTAGTGACTAGTGAGTGCATTTTGCTTGAGATCACATATTTGTGTCTCCAACATCAAGGATCATTCACAATAAAATACAAACTTGGACCAGAATGCTCATTATGTCCCATGTTATTTACTCTGGCAAGAAGTACCTGCACCCCCAAAGTAATCCCTAGAAAAGATAGTTTACAAAATAGCAATCTTTTTAGCTTCTTCTTGGTGAAAAATCAGGCTACTACATAGAAAACTTCCATGTATTCCAACCTAAAAAATCTAAAAGACAAAAACTGCATAAACAAAGACAGAATCTGATAACATGGGATAACTATTAGTCCAAGAAAAGCAGAAATATAAATAACAAATCATTTACGCTATTGCAATAGAAGCTTTTTCGGTTTTTTTTTCAAGAAATAGATATCAAACAAAAAAACATACGTTGCATTAGAGACATCATAGAGCCGAATGGATTCATCATCACTAGCAGTCACCAAAAAATTTGAAGTCCTGTGAAAATCCATTGAACTTATCCTACCACTCTGCAACAAAAATGAATTTTGTATCAATTTATCAGCCAACTGAACACGTAAAATTGTAGTGCAACTTTATGACCATAAATCAACTAATTTCTACAGATGCCATGGAAATAGAAGGTACTTATATCGATCATAATCAAGAAAATAAACATTATGCACCTTAAGAGCAATAAAAATTTCTGCTTGAGTATCAGCATGGAAACAGATAAAAAGATATAGAAGACCAAGCATATAATTCAATTGTAATGCTGAAGTCAATCGACCAACGATGAATTCATTGGAGATGTTAGTAGTTAGCAGCACCAGGTGATGCAACAATAAAAGATTCACCCCACATTTTAAGAAGATTATCCATGTGCAGAATGTTATCAACATTTTAAGATGAAGTTACAGGGATGAACTTAGCTGTTACATGATAAGACTGAAAAAATATATATTTAGTTGCTTGTTGAGTTCTTGGAGATATTGAGTTTTAGAGTGAATGAAATGCCAGAGAATGAAAGTGTTATTGCTGAAACGTAATGTCGACTAACCCTTTGTATCACAGGTTAATACTTCATTCGCCTTACATAGAATATTCTACTAACAAGTAACAACATCATCTGCATTTTCTAAGATATAGAGCCTACAGGCAAAGTGAGTTACCAGACAATAATTCTGCTTAGTTCATCTAAAACACCTTCAATCCTCCCACGTATTTAGGTCACAATGACCTCTTATTCTGATCACTGATCAGTCGATCTTGGCAGTAAAAAAGCAATTACCTAAGATTTGTTTTTCATGGATTTAAGTCACCTGAAACCACCTCTTGACAAAATCCAAAGAAAAGTGCCCTTTCAAACCCTAGAAGCTTTGATTGACTAGAGCGACCTTATAGTTTTCATTTCCCCCCACCCCCAAACCAAAAAAAATGGTGAATTTCACCCCAAATGTTGCAGATGAATGAACCAGGCATCGAGCTACATAGCTGATAGCTTTCAATTATGACACTAATCAGCAAAGGACACAAAACTCAACGCTATAATACTTCATAATCAGCAGAATCACAGTGATCACAAACTTTCAGTTACATATGAAATTCAGATATAGATAGAGATGTTTACATAATCACGGAACGCCATCCCTACTTCCATGCTCTGAATAATTTCTTCCGTAAGCTCCAACGATACCTTGTCTTCTCCATCCGTCTGTCCACCTACACACGATACGAAAACGAACAGTCAATTCGCTTAAGCATCAACGCAAAACTCTGGCGTGAAATGAACTCAACGGATTTCAATTACTCACCTGCCATAGGCAAGCTTCGTATGAAGAAGCGACTGATGTATCTTTTTCCTCTTCCTCCCTCTTTCAATACATATAACAACGTATTATATCTGCAATTACAAGTGCAAATTATAAGTGATGTCGGAGGCGATAGGGGTTTTATCGGCCGGATTCCGCCGTATCGCCGTCGTCTCTTCCGTCGTTCAGAGAACACAGGGGTCGATAAATTAGTGTAAACTGTAATCAGGTAGTTACGGTTTCGGGCTTTCGGCCCAATGTTGATGTTCATCAGTTCATCAGTTCATGTTGGGACGGTTAAAAGTTAAAACTTCTCGTTAAAAGCACGGTTTAATGTGTAAACTTAAATGATCGACCGTTCGACGGGATATTTACTTATGTTCGTTTATTTAATAAACGAAGAAAAATATATACGAAAAAATTTTATTCGTTTAGTTAAACAAACGAGCAAATAATAAAAGTTGGGTTTTTTCATTTATGTTCGTGAACATTTTACTAGGTACTCATTTATGTTTGGTTGTATTCGTTCGTTTAAAGTTTTTTATATTTTATATTTTTATTTATTAATTTTAAACTTTTTATAATATGAAACTCTAGTTGTATTATAATTTTTCGTCAACGTCTCTTATTTGATCATTTCAATTTAGATTGTGTTAAAGTTTGATAAACTTTTTAATTTTTGTTTTAGTTCTGTTTATGATAATTATGTCAAGTATATTCAAATAATTATGTTAAATACTTATTTATTTTCCATGAATGTTTGTGATGAAAAACACATATTTATTATAAACCGAATGAATTATCTTTATGTTGGTTTTGTGCTCATAAACTTTTTTGTGTAAGTTTATCTTTTGTGTGTTTGTTTTGTGTTTATGACATTTCATTTGTATTGGTTTAAGTTCATGAACATCTATTTATGTTCTTTTGTTTTTGTTTGTGTTCGTGGACATTCAATAAGCATTTGTTAAAAGTTCACGAACAAATTCATTTCCTTAAAAAATGAACGCTAACACAAAATCTTGTTTGATAAGTTCATGAATATTTATAATTAATTAATGGAAAACACGAACATTGTCTTGTTTTATATTTGTTTGTTGCGTTTACAGCCTTTATTAAAAAAGTTTTATGATAGACTTTTTTGTAAAAATAATTTTAGATTTTTCTTTTATACTATGATAGTACAAAACAACAATTATTTAAATAATATTTTATAAAGTCCAACATTATGTTTTAAAAATTAAAAGTCTAGAAATTACAATATGTTTTGATAGAATGCTTCAGCATTCAGATAATGACACAAGTTTTTATCTTAAAAGTTATATCCAAAATGTTTGAAAAGACCAACAAAGAAGTAGCAACCTTAAAGACTTTAAAATGTCATTCTTTAGTTATATAAATTGAAAAATTGCTTGAAACCCTAAAAACCGTCCACAATTCAAAAAGGAAAAGACTGAAATGATGGTCGATACATGATTGATCCGTATTATTCATATTTTGAAATTTGGTTTATCACATTATTATGTGGTGGGACACACACGTCGTGCCTTGCGATGTGCCCAGCAATATCCGTTGCCCAATGTTATTACGATAGGATCGGATCGGACCAGCCGGTCCAACCGAGGATCGGCCACCTATCCGGTCCGGTTCGCTATGATTCGTTTTTGACTGGTCGAACCGGGAAACCGGACCGGTTCAAACCGGATTTTGATATATATTTTTTTTGATTTTAATGGGTAAAAATGAGATGTTGAACCATAAATTAGTGTGTTGGATATATAAATATAGTTAAATTTTATATATAACTATAAAATACATATATAAATCATATATAAATTACTTATATTTAATTATATATATAACTATATATATAATATACTATATATATAATTATGACGTCATCCGGTTCTTAAATCCGGTCCGACCATCAAACCAGTAAGGCGTCCGGTTCGATGTCCGATCCGGTTCTGAAAACATTGCCGTCGCCGGCCTCGTATTCATGACTTATGCATGCTTGATCAGCTAGTTTTCGCCGTGCTCACACCTCAAAAATCTGATTGTTGGGGGTTATATCGCCCCCCTCTCAACAGCTATTTTAACATTTATTTTAAAAACTTCTTATAAATATCCAATTAACATAATATTATTAAATATTCCTCTGTAATATATAATGCATTCATACTATACCAAAATATCCCTCCAATATTATATTTCTTTTTCGTTTTTAGAAAGTTCTGAATCAAACAGGTTGGAATTTCAAAAAATAATCATATTGTGGCTAATAATGTCCTTACGAACAATGATTTTGTGGATGTCCCAACATACAATGGCGCGATGTTTAGAAATATGTTCCGGTTGCCTTTGGATTTATTTATACGGATTGTTTGAAGATATATGTAACAATTTCTAATGGTTTCAATGAGAGTTTTATGAGAGTTGAAAAAAAAAAGTTCCGTGCCAATAAAAAAATGCACACCAATAATTCGTCAACTCATCACACGTAATTCACCCGTCACATCAACGAATATTTAGCTATGTCTACTAGGACATCACGTGAATGTAATGGATATTTTTGCAACGTTATTGATATTTTTATAGTGATGAATTTTTACAAATGTCCACTAGACGTGACATTGCATTATTTTACGATACCCATCAATATAGACATGACATTCCAGTTATGCTTGGTTGCATTGATTACACTCATTGAGCTTGGAAAAATTGACCTATGCATTTTCGATGGCAAAATCACCAAGGTGATCATGATGGCCCGACGGTTATTCTCGAAGCCGTAGCATCACAAAATCTTATGGTTTTGGCATGCGTATTTTGGTGTAGCGGGTTCTGACAATGACATCAATTGTGACATCCGGTAATTTTCCGTTACCAAACTCCGTTAGTTCTGTTAGGTCTTGCATACACGTGTCGTGAGCACACACTAGTTGTCGTTGAACGTTGGTGACTTAATAACAATTATCTATGGTAAACAAATGATAACCTAGTGAATAATGTTGATTATTAGTTGTGGTTATGTGGTTCATACATTTTAAGTTATTGTTTGTGAATTTTACTTGATAACGTGACAATGTGTAGCTATGATTTCATATGTTTTGCTATTAGTTGAAAATGTATGTGATTATTATTGTTGATTAGTAATGTTTATATTTTGTAGTTAAAACCTTTTAAAAAGTGTTAAAAAAGATTAGTTTTTATAAAATATAAACAATGGGGTTTATTTTGTAATTGGATTGAAATAAAAAGTTACCATATTTAAACAAAATTAAACCCAACCCTAGCCCCAAACCCCCATTTGCGGCCGTAACCCTCTCCAAACATCCCATCCTTTGCGATTTTGATCAAGAACAAGCAAGAACAATTCGATTTTGATTAGTTCCAAGTGTTAGCAAGTGTTAATCATCATCTCTACACGTTTAAAGGTGAGTTTTATAAAGTTTTTCATGGTTTTTGATTCTTGAAGAACCCTAATTCGAAATTGGTGATGAAAAAGTGAAATTGATGATTGTTAGATGTTAATTTGATGTTGGTTAGATTGTATGAATGTTAGATTATGTTGATTATGCAAGAATTCCATGGTTTAATCACATTGTTCACACATTGCCTTAAGAGGAAACTTTTTGTTCTTGGAATTCATGATTTGATGATTGTATGATGTTGGATACATTGCTTGGATGTTGGATACATTGCTTGGATGTTGGTTTATATGAATTGTGCAAGAAAAGTCATGAAATCTAGGGTTTGTTCATACCTTACTATAAGTGGAAACTTTTATGCTCGATGATTGGGAATTTTGATGAATTAGTGATGATTATCATGTTAGGATGAATGTTATGGACTTGATTAGGTATAAAATTGATGAAACTATGAAGGAATTGGATGTTAGATTGCTTTTGGGTGTTACCTTCTAAAAAGGGAAACTTTATTTTTGAAGATCATTGGATATGATGATGTGAGCATGTTTATGTTGTAAGGGTCATGTTAAAATGCTTATGGATGATGTCTAATGTGGTGGAATGTGTTACTTGGGTTGTATGGTTGCTTGATTGATCATTTAAGGATTGTAGGTTCTTGGTGATTATACATGATGATGAATTATGGCTAGTGATTAGGAAATCATGTTTGGGATTGGAATGGATCATTATTGTGTTTGTTAGTTGGAATGAATCTTGTTGATTTATGTTATTATGATTGTCATACACGCGTGCGAATCTGAGGCCCCTACTTAGTAGGATTGGCATGGTTTAGGGTGTGAAGTCGTGAGTGGCTTCACATGGCATGTTGTGCATGATTAGACTTCATGAATGAATTATTAGTTGTGATATATTTATGATTGTGTTGAGCATGTTGATTGTTTGAGATTCGTATAAGTTGTATGATGATCTAGGTTGAACTTGGGTTGATGATGTGATATGCGTGAATACTTTGTTTGATAATCATGTATGATAAGTTGATACATTTGATTAAACGAGATTTCAATTAATATGTCACCAACGGGTCAAACGGGTCAACTAGGTTAAATGAGTCTTGTTTTCCAAAGCCTTGGGTCAATGTGTTTACTGAGCACCTAGGGTTGTTAAGTTTTCTGTGCACATGTACTTATGTACTTACGTGTTCTAGGTAACCTTTGAAGGGTTGTCTTTCCATCCATCATCAGTTCTCTCTTGTCATTATCCTTGCACATCAGGTGAGTTCATGCCCCACTATTTTATAAACTCTCTTCTGGGGGAGGTAGCATACTTGTTCACAAACGCTATATTATTATTATAAGTTGTGTATGTTTTAACATGGTGTATAATACCTTGAAAGTCCTCACACTTTCGGATCGTTAATAATGGTAACTAGCGGGAAATCTTGGGTAGTACTACTGGGTTTGACAAGCCCCACCTGTGCGACTCGAGGTCAAACGGGTGCAATATTGTCCTAAACACAAACATCGTTACGACCTGGTAAGTCGTGACGGGAGGCAACAAACGCAACACAGTCAGCTTCGATCGCGAAATCACTATTGTTATTACTTATGAATATAGACTAGCTATCTATTTCAATGCACTTCTTATGTTATGCAAATTATTGTTGTTTATGTTAAATGCAAACTCTTGAACTCACCAACCATTGTGTTGACATTTTTAGTATGCTATTCTCAGGTCGTTGATTCAGTTTGCCATTAGGAGCACAACACGGGTCCAGCATGCATTCTAAGACTTCATCTTAAGTCATGACATTTGAATTTTATTTATGAGATTTGAATAATGGGTTGGCGCGTGTTTTGCCAAATTTTACATTTACATACTTTGGGTTTGTCTTATTTACAAAACGCTTCCGCATGGTTTTAAAACTTGAGCTTTGATTGGTTTATTTTTAAATATGGCATATAGTGTCGTTCTGAGTAACTAGTGACTGTGATCCTGGTTTGTTCACACGCCTCGCGGTAAAACTCCGCACGTGGATTTTGAGGGTGTGACAGATTGGTATCAGAGCCATTGGTTATAGGGAACTAGGTTGCATACACACTAGTCTATAACCGTACATAGTTAGTTAGTCACTCTTTGCTTATTCTCTTACTGTATACTCATTGGCTTACGCGTCACGTGCACTGTAGCATGGCATCATCATCACGTGTTTTGGGTAAAAGACCTGCGCGTTCTGAATCCCCTCCTTCTCCTCCTGTACCTCATCGAGAACCCGATTGGCCGCGGTATCCTTACCCTTCTAGAGAGATAGATTTGGACCAGCCATTTGTGTCACCCGAGCTTGATCCTCCTCGAGATTGGAGATACTATGCTACCTATGTGAACCGTATGGTTTACAGGGAGCGGGTCCCAGGCCCTGCTACTACTGGACCCGGGACCAGGTCAGCTACTGCCTCTACGGCACCTGCTCTTCCCTCACTTGACGTTCCTCTCGAGCAGGCTGTGGCAGCTTTAGTTGCGACTCTTGACACTGAGCGTCGGCGTATCAGAGTACTCACTGACGAGAACTCCACTTTAGCATATGAAGTGCGCCAGCTACGCCTACTAGTGGAGACACTCCAGGATCGACTCTCGATGGCTATTACTAGACATCATACCCTGACTGGTACTGTGATGCAGCTTGTGGAGCGTATGGACGAGCAGGAGCTTCATAATGTAGGTGTGGAGGATAGGTTGATCGGATTGGAGGCACAGTTTGCAGCACTACAGATTGTGGACCATCCTGCACCAGCAGAAGATGTTGATGAAGACCCCGAGGAAGAGCCCGAAGAAGCCCCCGACGGCGGAGATAGTGATGGATCAGATTTGTTTGATTGATTCTTTTCTATTTATATGATCTAGACTGCATAGCGTTTTTTTTTAAAACCTATGTGGGAAGGGTTGTTTCCCACACAACTAAAAACTTGAAATTTTGACATTGATTGGATATTTTGTGAGTTACTTACAATTTATTTATGATAAGTTATTATTTTGGTTATAAATGTTGTGGTTGTGGCAGTACATTATTTCTTATTATTTACCATACTTCAATGAGATTAATATGTTGGATGTTACTCATTATTGTGTTTGTAAATGTAAAGTGAAATATGGACGGCCGAGGCAGTGGACGTGGACGTGGCCGTGGGCGTGGCGGAGGACGTGGCGCCGGTACCGTGAACATGACCCCAGCTGAATTAGCTGCTCTGATTAATCAGCATGTGCAGGCGGCATTGAACACTCAACCTGCTCAGTTTGGAGGTAAACGGTGACTTTAGTCATCGATTACGCAAATAATTTGTTAAGTGATAAATTCATTCGGGTCGATTTAAATACTCTGTCATGTGAATACAGGACCACCTGGGTGTACTTACAAGGCATTTATGGATTGCAAGCCCCATACCTACAGTGGATCTGAGGGAGCTGTAGGGCTCGTGAGGTGGTTCGAGAAGACTAAATCAGTCTTCGCCAAATGCAACTGTTCAGCGGTGGACCAGGTGAAATTCGCCACGGGGACACTTGAGGGTGCAGCACTCACGTGGTGGAATGCGCAAGTGCAGATGCTTGGTCAGGCGATGGCAAACGCGCTGCCATGGGACGAATTCAAAACGATGATGACAGAGGAATACTGCCCTCGTAATGAAGTTCAGAAGCTAGAAGCCGAGTTCTGGCAATTAAAGATGGAAGGATCTGACATTGAAGCTTACATTACTAGGTCTCATGAGCTGGCTACACTCTGTCCTGGCATGGTTGACCCTCCGAGCCGACGAATTGAGCTCTACTTACGTGGGTTGGTGCCGGAAATTCAAAGTATGGTGACCGCTGCAAATCTTCCTACTATTCAACAGGTCATTCGATTGGCTCATAAACTCACCGATCAGGCAGTGGAGCAAGGGAAGTTACCTAAGCGGGGCGCTGTGACAAGCATGCCCGACAATAAACGCAAGTGGGAAAGTAATGCCAGCAAGGGATCGACATCTGGTAGTCAACCTCAGCAACAACAGCCTCAACAACAACAGCAACAAAGGAGGTTTGATAACAACCGTAACTTCAACCAATCGTCTGCCCCAACTCAAGGACCCGGTGGTTATGCGGGGAAAAGCCCCAAATGCAACCGATGCAACTATCACCACACTGGCAGGTGTGATAGCTTTCGATGCCAGCGTTGTGGGAAGGTTGGACACGCGGCAAAGGATTGTCGTGGGGAGTTGATGAAGAAGCCCCAGCAGCCTCAGCAGCCCCAGCAGCCTCAGCGGCCCCATGAAACGCCAAAGGGTTGCTTTGAATGTGGAAAAGAGGGGCATTACAAGAGAATTTGCCCTCAATTAAAAAGAAATGGTAATGGCAATGGAAATGGTGGTAATAACAATAATGGGGGCAGTGGTGACAATAATGGTGGCAACAATGGTGGAGCAAAAGGGAGAGCCTTTGTCATGGGATTAGGTGAGGCTCTAAACGATCCTACTACTGTTACTGGTAAATTTCCTATTAATGGTCGTTTTGCTTCTATACTGTTTGATACTGGAGCCGATAGGAGTTTTATTTCTACTAAATTCTGTAGTCTCCTAAGTGATATGCCTTCTGCGTTGGACCCTAAGTATACCGTAGAATTAGCTGATGGTAAGCAAATTTCCGTTACGCATATCCTTAAGGGTTGTAAGATAGAACTCGCTGGTCATACCTTTGATATCGATCTCATGCCTATTACACTTGGGAGTTTTGACGTGGTCGTAGGTATGGATTGGCTGTCTGAGAAGCAGGCAGAAGTCATATGCCATGAGAAGGTTATTCGCATTCCTTTAAAAGAGGGAGAGATTCTCTCAGTTAAGGGCGAGAAGAGTGGTGCAGTGATAGGCATCATATCTTTTATGAAAGCGCAGAAGTGGCTACGCAAGGGTCACTTAGCCATATTAGCCCTTGTGACCGATAAACAACAAGAAAAGAAGAAGATAGAGAATATCCCGGTAGTTCGTGACTTTCCAGAGGTGTTTCCAGAGGATCTGCCTGGACTACCACCTCATCGTCAGGTTGAATTTCAGATTGATTTGACTCCCGGAGCAGCTCCAATTGCGAGAGCACCTTATCGGTTAGCACCAAACGAACTGCAGGAACTATCTGCACAACTTCAGGAGCTATTGGATAAAGGATTTATTCGACCGAGCTCATCACCGTGGGGAGCACCTGTACTTTTTGTTAAGAAGAAAGATGGTACCTTTCGTATGTGCATTGACTACAGAGAGTTGAACAAGGTCACAGTCAAGAACCGATACCCTTTGCCTCGTATTGATGACTTATTTGATCAACTTCAGGGATCAAGCTATTACTCAAAAATTGATTTGAGGTCCGGTTATCATCAATTGAGAGTTCGGGAGGAAGACATCTCTAAAACCGCATTTCGTACTCGTTATGGTCATTATGAATTCTTGGTCATGCCCTTTGGGTTGACTAATGCACCAGCGGTATTCATGGATCTCATGAATCGTGTGTGCAAACCCTACCTCGATCAGTTTGTTATCGTGTTTATTGATGACATATTGATTTATTCAAAGACCAAGGAGGAGCATGAGGAGCATCTACGTCTAATCTTGGAATTGCTTAGGAAGGAACAGTTGTATGCCAAGTTTTCTAAGTGTGATTTCTGGATTCGTGAGGTGCAATTCTTGGGTCACATTGTTAACGAGAAAGGAATACATGTGGATCCTACAAAGATTGAGGCTATAAAGAACTGGTCGGTACCCAAGACGCCTAGTGAGATATGGCAATTTCTTGGACTGGCAGGGTACTATCGACGTTTCATCGAGGGAATTTCAAAAATCGCTCAACCTCTCACAGCCTTGACCCATAAAGGAACAACGTATAAATGGGGTGAGAGTCAAGAAGCCGCTTTTCAGTTGTTGAAACAGAAACTCTGTAGCGCGCCGATATTAGCATTACCAGAAGGAAGTGATGATTTTGTGGTTTACTGTGATGCTTCTATCCAAGGACTTGGTTGTGTCCTGATGCAACGTGGCAAGGTAATAGCCTATGCCTCGAGACAACTGAAGGTGCATGAAAAGAACTATACTACTCATGATTTGGAGTTAGGTGCAGTGATTTTTGCCTTGAAGATCTGGAGACATTACTTGTACGGTACCAAATGCACCATTTACACCGATCACAAGAGTCTTCAGCATATCTTTGAGCAGAAAGAGCTAAACATGAGGCAGCGACGCTGGGTGGAACTGTTAAACGATTACGATTGTGCTATCAAATATCACCCAGGTAAGGCGAATGTAGTCGCTGATGCTTTGAGTAGGAAGGAGACTGCTAAGCCCCGGCGAGTGCGTGCTTTGCAGCTTACGATTAGCACTCATTTGCCTGAACAAATCAAGGAAGCTCAGACAGAAGCTTTGAAAATGGAAAACATTGGTTCAGAATCCTTACGTGGGATGGACAAACAGTTGGAAGTCAAATCCGATGGAATCCGGTATTTCATGGATAGACTTTGGGTACCCATTTATGGAGATTTGAGAGATTTAGTCATGGGTGAAGCACATAAGTCTAAATATTCCATACACCCTGGTTCTGACAAAATGTATCATGACCTGAAAGCGCACTATTGGTGGCCTAATATGAAGGCAGACGTAGCAACGTATGTGAGCAAGTGTCTGACCTGTTCCAAGGTTAAAGTGGAATATCAAAAGCCATCTGGGTTACTGCAACAACCTGAGATTCTTTTATGGAAGTGGGAACAGATCTCTATGAACTTTATTACTAAATTACCCAGAACTTCTAATGGTTGTGACATGATATGGGTGATCGTGGATCGACTGACTAAGTCAGCTCACTTCTTGGCGATCAAGGAGACGGACAAAATGGACAAATTAACCAGAATTTACCTGAAGGAGGTGGTCTCAAGACATGGAGTGCCGATCTCGATTATCTCTGATCGTGATGCTCGTTTTACGTCTCATTTCTGGCAGTCGTTACAGAAATCTCTGGGAACGCGGTTGGATATGAGTACTGCATATCATCCGCAGACCGATGGACAAAGCGAGCGTACTATTCAAACTTTGGAGGACATGTTACGTGCTTGCGTAATTGATTTTGGAAATAATTGGGAAGTTCATCTACCTTTGGTTGAATTCTCGTACAATAACAGTTACCATACTAGTATTCAGGCAGCACCATTTGAGGCGTTGTATGGCCGAAAGTGTAGATCACCAGTTTGTTGGGCTAAAGTTGGTGATAGTCAGCTCACTGGCCCTGAATTGGTGCACGAGACTACCGAAAAGGTTGTGCAGATACGGAACCGTATGGATGCAGCGCGAGACAGACAAAAGAGCTATGCAGACAAGCGACGGAAACCTTTGGAGTTTCAGGTCGGTGACAAGGTGTTGTTGAAGGTCTCACCGTGGAAAGGCATCATACGATTTGGCAAAAGAGGCAAGCTTAACCCGAGATACGTTGGACCATTTGAGATTCTTGAAAGAATACGTCCAGTGGCGTATCGGTTAGACCTGCCTGAGTCATTAAATGGCGTTCACAACGTATTTCACGTCTCAAATCTGAAAAAGTGCTTATCTGATGAGACTTTGGTTGTACCACTCGAGGAAGTACAAGTGGATGAGCAATTGCGTTTTGTTGAGGAGCCTGTTGAAGTAATGGACCGTGAGGTCAAAACTCTTAAGCAAAGCAAAATACCTATAGTCAAGGTTCGTTGGAACTCAAAACGTGGACCGGAATTCACGTGGGAACGCGAGGATCAGATGAAGCTCAAGTATCCTCATCTGTTCGAAACGACGGTCACAGCTGGGGAAGGTACTGATTAAATTTCGGGACGAAATTTCTTTCAACATGGGGATGATGTGACAACTCACTCGATTTCGTTATGCCAATGCAGTAAACCAGTGTTGTAACACAACCATGTAACGTAATTTTCGGGACGAAAATTCTTTCAACATGGGGATAATGTGACATCCGGTAATTTTCCGTTACCAAACTCCGTTAGTTCTGTTAGGTCTTGCATACACGTGTCGTGAGCACACACTAGTTGTCGTTGAACGTTGGTGACTTAATAACAATTATCTATGGTAAACAAATGATAACCTAGTGAATAATGTTGATTATTAGTTGTGGTTATGTGGTTCATACATTTTAAGTTATTGTTTGTGAATTTTACTTGATAACGTGACAATGTGTAGCTATGATCTCATATGTTTTGCTATTAGTTGAAAATGTATGTGATTATTATTGTTGATTAGTAATGTTTATATTTTGTAGTTAAAACCTTTTAAAAAGTGTTAAAAAAGATTAGTTTTTATAAAATATAAACAATGGGGTTTATTTTGTAATTGGATTGAAATAAAAAGTTACCATATTTAAACAAAATTAAACCCAACCCTAGCCCCAAACCCCCATTTGCGGCCGTAACCCTCTCCAAACATCCCATCCTTTGCGATTTTGATCAAGAACAAGCAAGAACAATTCGATTTTGATTAGTTCCAAGTGTTAGCAAGTGTTAATCATCATCTCTACACGTTTAAAGGTGAGTTTTATAAAGTTTTTCATGGTTTTTGATTCTTGAAGAACCCTAATTCGAAATTGGTGATGAAAAAGTGAAATTGATGATTGTTAGATGTTAATTTGATGTTGGTTAGATTGTATGAATGTTAGATTATGTTGATTATGCAAGAATTCCATGGTTTGATCACATTGTTCACACATTGCCTTAAGAGGAAACTTTTTGTTCTTGGAATTCATGATTTGATGATTGTATGATGTTGGATACATTGCTTGGATGTTGGATACATTGCTTGGATGTTGGTTTATATGAACTGTGCAAGAAAAGTCATGAAATCTAGGGTTTGTTCATACCTTACTATAAGTGGAAACTTTTATGCTCGATGATTGGGAATTTTGATGAATTAGTGATGATTATCATGTTAGGATGAATGTTATGGACTTGATTAGGTATAAAATTGATGAAACTATGAAGGAATTGGATGTTAGATTGCTTTTGGGTGTTACCTTCTAAAAAGGGAAACTTTATTTTTGAAGATCATTGGATATGATGATGTGAGCATGTTTATGTTGTAAGGGTCATGTTAAAATGCTTATGGATGATGTCTAATGTGGTGGAATGTGTTACTTGGGTTGTATGGTTGCTTGATTGATCATTTAAGGATTGTAGGTTCTTGGTGATTATACATGATGATGAATTATGGCTAGTGATTAGGAAATCATGTTTGGGATTGGAATGGATCATTATTGTGTTTGTTAGTTGGAATGAATCTTGTTGATTTATGTTATTATGATTGTCATACACGCGTGCGAATCTGAGGCCCCTACTTAGTAGGATTGGCATGGTTTAGGGTGTGAAGTCGTGAGTGGCTTCACATGGCATGTTGTGCATGATTAGACTTCATGAATGAATTATTAGTTGTGATATATTTATGATTGTGTTGAGCATGTTGATTGTTTGAGATTCGTATAAGTTGTATGATGATCTAGGTTGAACTTGGGTTGATGATGTGATATGCGTGAATACTTTGTTTGATAATCATGTATGATAAGTTGATACATTTGATTAAACGAGATTTCAATTAATATGTCACCAACGGGTCAAACGGGTCAACTAGGTTAAATGAGTCTTGTTTTCCAAAGCCTTGGGTCAATGTGTTTACTGAGCACCTAGGGTTGTTAAGTTTTCTGTGCACATGTACTTATGTACTTACGTGTTCTAGGTAACCTTTGAAGGGTTGTCTTTCCATCCATCATCAGTTCTCTCTTGTCATTATCCTTGCACATCAGGTGAGTTCATGCCCCACTATTTTATAAACTCTCTTCTGGGGGAGGTAGCATACTTGTTCACAAACGCTATATTATTATTATAAGTTGTGTATGTTTTAACATGGTGTATAATACCTTGAAAGTCCTCACACTTTCGGATCGTTAATAATGGTAACTAGCGGGAAATCTTGGGTAGTACTACTGGGTTTGACAAGCCCCACCTGTGCGACTCGAGGTCAAACGGGTGCAATATTGTCCTAAACACAAACATCGTTACGACCTGGTAAGTCGTGACGGGAGGCAACAAACGCAACACAGTCAGCTTCGATCGCGAAATCACTATTGTTATTACTTATGAATATAGACTAGCTATCTATTTCAATGCACTTCTTATGTTATGCAAATTATTGTTGTTTATGTTAAATGCAAACTCTTGAACTCACCAACCATTGTGTTGACATTTTTAGTATGCTATTCTCAGGTCGTTGATTCAGTTTGCCATTAGGAGCACAACACGGGTCCAGCATGCATTCTAAGACTTCATCTTAAGTCATGACATTTGAATTTTATTTATGAGATTTGAATAATGGGTTGGCGCGTGTTTTGCCAAATTTTACATTTACATACTTTGGGTTTGTCTTATTTACAAAACGCTTCCGCATGGTTTTAAAACTTGAGCTTTGATTGGTTTATTTTTAAATATGGCATATAGTGTCGTTCTGAGTAACTAGTGACTGTGATCCTGGTTTGTTCACACGCCTCGCGGTAAAACTCCGCACGTGGATTTTGAGGGTGTGACATCAATGTTCTCCATCAATCTCCACTCTTCAAGGCCGAATTAAGTTAGACCGCTCCTGATTGTTCGTTTCATGTTAAAGGGCATCAATATAAACGTGATTACTATCTCACCGATTGTATATATCCTTCTTTGCCAACTTTTGTGAAATCATAGTCTTATCCTGTTGAATACAAGGAAAAGAAATTTTAAAAATGCAAGAGTCCGCAAGAAAAAGACCTCGAACGAGCTTTTGGTGTTTTAAAAGCGAAATGACAAATACTAGCATGACCGGCAAGGGCGGTGAAAAAAATGAGAAATCAAATGTGCACATGCATTATACTCTATTATATAATTATAAAGAACGACGACAATGCTATTTATCCGGCAAGGGCGGTGAAAATAATGAGAAATCAAATGAGCAAGGGAGTTTGGTTTCTTCGATTTTAGCCACAACGATTTCTAATATTTCTGTTTTTTTACTCTTATTCCATAGTTTCTTCAACTTTGGCCACAAGTTGATATTTATGTTTTTATTTAATTTTATATAGTATTATATCCAATGTTGTAACAATGGTCTCCCTACAAATATCATGAAACTTAGAAAAAAAAAAAGAATAGGGGAGTTTGGTTTCTTCAACTTTAACCACAACAATTTTTAATACATTTGCTTTTTACCTCTGTTTTATGGTTTCTTCAACTTTGGCTTAAGAATTTTTAATATTTATGTTTTTATTTAACTTTATGTAGTATTATATCCAATGTTGTAATAGTAGTCTCCCTACAAATATCATGAGACTTGAAAAAGGTAGAAACTAGTTTGGCATAAAGCAGGGTTGGAGCACTAACAGCAGTGTATAAGCTTACCACTTTAAATACCTTAAGCCCTTAACTGTCTTTTAATTTGTTTCAAAAGAAAAAACAATCTAAAAAACTAGTTAGGGATAACTTTTTTTTATTTATTATTATCTTGATCTCTTAAATTACGATTCCTGAATCTAGTAACAGATTTTAAAAGCAACGCAACAAAAGATTAACTTTTTAAATTAGTCAAATGTTTGCAGATGTTAGTATAGTAACTTTCGCGAATTTCCAACACAATTCAAGTCGGAAAATTGACAAAAGAAATTACCAATATGCAATGAGAACAATATGGTTGGCTGTTTAATTCATTCAACTTGAAAACTTTCCCTTAATTTTTATAACATGAGTCTCACAAATTAAACACTTAAAGAAATAAAACAAATTGAAGTTTCAAGTTTTAAATAAAAAACTTGGTTTATGTGACAAGGTAAAAACTCTCTTGAAGTATAATTATATGTTGATCATCTTTTACTTTTTGAAAAAATCCCACTAAGTGATGGAATTAGAGTTTTCTTTTTGGTTTTCTTGATCTTGAAGGATGAATGACTTCTCTCTTGCACCTTTGGTACTTCAACAATCTCCTTGGTTGGTGTGGCATTTGTAGGAGTTTGAAACTTGACCGAATCATCTTGATTTAGTTCAAACAAGTTATCATCATTGGGTTCATATTTGTCTATGGTTGGCTTCGCTTGAGTTGGTTTTTGATCAATAAATTTGATATCTTCTATATCGGGGTCAATGAGCATGTCACGACTTGGATTGGGTACTCTTGTTGACTTCAACTGATTGAGCTCCGACTTTGTCTCGTCAAGCTGTTGTTTGAGAGACATAAGATAGTAGCTCATCAATTTTTTCTCGTCTTTCGAACTTCCTAGGGTTTGTTTGTTGTCACAGGGTTGAATTTTTGTTCCATATTGGTTGTTTTCCCTTGCAATGCTTTCCACCTATCATTATATATTCTACAATAAATATTAGTCCAGTCGAATACAATGAAAATATAGTTTCTTAATTCAACCAAAGCATATATTAGTCATGCTTTCGGAACAAATACCTTTTTTCGCTATGCAACTTGGATTCTAATAATTGTGACTTATTAAACAATAATAATTCATACTAGTATTTTAACATTGTCAGAGATAATCAGTCATACAACCATAAATATACATTTGATATCCCTAAAAAAAGATTATGCGGGAACAAAAAAACTGTACAATCCATGAAAGCAAACTAAAGTGAAAAACAAGAGTATACCTATGGTAATTATGCAACTGTAATTGTATTAAACAATAAAAATGAAAGTTAAGATTGAAAGTAGTAAAAATGTCAGAGTAAGTTATAGCCAGCCAATTAATATAGTTTAAATTACTAACATTTAATTTCTTTATTATAAATATATTATTTATGCAATTGTAGCCATGTTTATTAAAAGGAAGAATGTCTAATTGTAATGTAACATTTGTAAGCAAAATGCGACCGAATCATGAAGTATGACAACAAAATAACCGAACTTAACTGAAAGTAGAACAATAAAAAATAGTGTTACATGAATATTTTTTTCCCTTATATCGCATTTACTTCTTAAAACATTAACGTATACTTATAAAAACTAACATATGTTAGAAAATAACTAAAAAAAACAAAATCATAATTTAGAATATATTTTTTATTTCAAAAGCAACATAACCTCTTTGAGCTTGTGCGCATAAACCTCGCCGACTAAAACCTTTTCTCCAAACAACATAACAGCCTCTTTCACAGACTTAAATGGTTGTCGACGGTCGATTTCCACCCTTCCTCTCACAATCAATCCCTCCTCCATCTTCCTTCTTAAAACCAAATTAAAAAAGTAAAAAAAAAAAAAAAAAAAACTAAAACCACATGCATGCAACAAAAACACACACTTCAAGGTGTCTAGAAAAGGAGACGTGAATGATTTACAAGAGAGAATGCTCAATGAAATAGAGATGCGAGTATTTTATAGGAGATAAAAAGATAAATTTATGTACATGTCTTGGCTTCCACTTTACTAGAATTCTGTTAATTGAAGTTGATGTTTATTGTTTTGGTGGTTGCCCCATCTTATTCCTTTTAACTATTTTTTATAATGATGAGTTATATGATAATAACTAAGTTAGAACTCACTGAGAGGAGGCATCAAATCTACCTTAATTTGTCCCACCAACATGGGGTCATTGGGTCCATTCCTAAATTATTTTTATAAGAATTGCGTATTAATATTTCATATTAAAATAACATCATTATATTTTAAAACCCTCCGAAAAGAGAGTTTTTTTCAAAGAGGTGTTATCTACCAAAATAGGTGTTTTGATATTTATTTATCAAAAACGGGTTGTTTTCTTTTTTCTTTGTTCTTAACTAATCTATTATATTAATTTTTTAATTCAATCAACATTTCTTATTTTTTTCCTCCAAATATTTTATGGAAACTACCGTCTCATGCAGCTCACATTCTCCTCTGGCGAGGCTTCTGCTACCGGTTAATTTCAACTTATTTAAATCTCAATTTAGTATATGACGTCAATATTCCATCAAAATTTGCAATATGCAATATCCGAATTTTCAACACCAACCAAAAATTACTAATGTATATACATACTTTTGATGCTTGAATGCTAATAATTCGTCGGGAAGTAGGGAATAGATTTCACTTCCAATTTACTAATAAATTAAGATAATAATAAATTGAGTTATACTATAAAGAGCTTAAAGCAATTGAGTTATACTATAAAGAGTTTTCACATTCAGCCAATTACGTTAACTTCTTGCACGTATATATCACCTTCTGCACCTGTGATGACATAGATTTCAAACAACAGGGAGCGTGAGCTTGAAATTCTTCGGGAAAGAGGAACTATGGAGGTTCGAAATTCACCGGGGAAGGGGAGCTGTGGTGGTTTAAAAAAGACATTCATTTTAGTAAATAATTTTTTTTTCAAATCATTCATTTTATCAACCTCTTTGATAAAAAAAAAAAAAAAAAAAAAAAACCTCTAAAAAGAAGCCCTTTATTAGTATTTAACACAACTTTTTCAGAGTCTAATAAACATCGTGATTTAAATTACATGAATAAAATCATGTATAATCGAACGTTTGGTATAAAGTAAATGGATTTTTGCTATTTAATAGTTGTTTTCAAGTAAAATGTGTATATAAAATACAATTAATTATATATTAGTTTCTATTTGAGATAATTTATTTTTATTGAAAATATTAAACTTATAATGTGATCAATGAATATTTCAGTACGCTTCTAGTCATTTCAAATGACTCATTTGAATAATATTTTAAAAAATATTTACACAAAGGTACTAAACTTATATATGTGCAAATCTTTCTTTTTATTAATTAAAGATATCCAACTTAATCATTTTTTTTAAGATTTTAAGGTAACAAAAATGCGCGACTCTTACCGATGACGAGTATCAGAACCTTTGTGTATCGTTAAACAACTATTCTAACTATGCGTCGCATGAAAAATAGTTGAACCTTTACATGTAATCGGTTTTTGTTGCCAATTAAGTGAAGACGATAATATTCCATCTCAATTACAATAATCCCCTCAAAGAAGATTAAAACAAGTTCAAGTGCACAAAAATAGCTTAAACCATAAGAACCTTCTCTAAAGGTTGTTTTTATAATATTATATTTAATTTAATCGACAGATATATAAATCAAGTTACTTAAGCATGTCATTTAACCCTCATGAAACGAGAATTTTGAATTATAATAAGCAAATAACCTTTTTAAATGCTATTAAAAACTAATCTTTTTAAATAATATGTCATACTTATATCATTGTCCATTCATTCTTATACGCTCATAGTAAAATTCAAGATTTAGATGTATAAGATATGATTTACAAAATAAGCATGGTTCATCTTGAAGTTTAGCGAATGACTCTAAGAGTTATTCGAGCTTTACCTGAATAAGATATACTTACAATACTTTGACATCAAATACTAAAAGAAAATCCAACACATACTAGACAAGATGTTCTTATTTCTCTTTACTAGTTTAGTTATATGAAAGAGAATGCAAAAAATAACAAGAAAACATAGTGAAACAAAATGTTTGATAAATAAAATATATTCAGTTCATGAATGAATGTTAATGAATTTGAAGTCTTATTTATTTTTTACAATCATCATTCTCATTGTTTTGTTTATAAATAACAAACATCAAGTTGCAATCTTTTCTAAAAACAATACGACTAGAAACATCTAAAAGCCTAAGACAGGCTAAAACAATCTTTTAAACACAAACCACAAGAAACACTGTGTAGGTCTAAAAACAACTCACTCGCTTACTTCCTAACGAAAATGACAAAACCAAAAAGTTTATGGCACAATCTTACAAACCCATCAAAACTTAAGGACCATTTATGCCACACCGTCCATAAATCCCATTAACAACCCCCGTCACGTCGAAACTGAAACATGGTTCGTTCTATAAATTTTACGAGAGCCGATGAAACGTGTGTGAGTACGTCGACACCTGCTTGAAATGATCACGTAAATTAACCTTCATTTCACTCACAATGTTCTTCAAACCCGCAGAATCAAGCCTCTAATCCCCCAAATTCACTCTGCAAAACCTAATTCAGTGCAGTTATAATCGTACTAGCAAGTAGAAGAACCAAAAGTTCGCTGTAAATTTGCCCTAGAAATCATCTAGTTTAAGTTCAAATACGAAGGTTGATCGCGTTCAATTCAGTATTGATTCAGAGTGAAGCTAGGGTTTGATCAGTCATGAGTCCTGTTCAGAATTTCGAGCAGCATTCTCGCAATCTCATGGAACCTGACATCCGTATGCGTTCTATCTCTCGCTTTGCACACGCACACGACGATACGTAATCGATGTTGAAATTATGTTAACTGTTGGTTGATTCATCATTTTTTGGAATATCAGTTTTGTATATGTAGAATTGTTATACAGGGTGGTGGAGGAATGAACTCTAGTAGTGAAAATTTAGTTGTTAGGAGTTTGTAGAACTTGGTACAAAGTTTAAGTTGTTTATTCATTCCATTGAAGGCCTTAATTTTGGATTCTAGTTACATGTAATAATCGGATGCTGAAAGAAAATGTAATGATAAGAAGGTTTCATGATTGTGTTTTGTGATTGTATGGTTTTTTGTCTTTCATATATTGAATATAAAACAAGTGTGTTGGTTTACATGGAGTGCTTATGTTGGTCAATGGTTATTGCCTTTTTCTCTGTGACAGCTATTCAAAACAGGCTTCAAATGGCAATGGAGGTGCGGGATAGTTTAGAGATTACACATACAGGGGAGTACTTAAATTTCCTGAAGTGTTACTTCCGCTCGTTTTCTGGGATTCTATATCACATGACAATGCCACAGTTCATTGACAACTCTGAGCATAAGTTGCGAAACGTTATTATCGAAATTCTTAATCGCCTTCCTCACAGTGAAGTGCTGAGGCCTTTTGTTCAAGAGCTGCTAAAAGTTGCAATGCATGTTCTTACCACTGACAATGAGGAAAATGGATTGATTTGCATTCGCATCATATTTGATCTCTTGAGGAATTTCAGACCAACACAAGAGACTGAAGTGCAGCCTTTCCTTGACTTTGTGTGTAAAATTTACCAGAACTTTAGGCTCACAGTTAGTCATTTCTTTGAAAGTGGTGCGGTTGTGGCTACAGCAATGCCACCACCTTCATCGATGCCAGCATTACCTTCTCTTGGTAGTGAAGATGTTAAGCCGATGGAGATTTCAGATCAAGTTGGATCTACTGCCTCAAGTACCGGGGCTGCACAGCTTAATCCAAGTACCAGGTCATTCAAGATTGTGACAGAGAGTCCATTGGTGGTTATGTTTCTCTTTCAGTTGTACAACCGGCTGGTTCAGACTAATATCCCTCAGTTATTGCCATTGATGGTTTCTGTTATCTCAGTCCCGGGCCCTGACAAGGTTCCACCACATTTGAAGACCCACTTCACAGAGCTGAAAGGGGCTCAAGTTAAGGTAGTTTCTTGTGATCATCTTTTTATTCGTCCTTCCTAAGTCATACTTGTAGCATTATACCCTCTCATGTGCTTGTAAATGTTTCTGGAATCACTGTGGAAGCTCAGCACGCCATATTTGTGTGATTCTTTTGATACATTGGTGTGCAGAATCTATACTGTATGCATGTTATACAGCCGAGATAATGAAATTATTACAAGCCTAAATTTTTAACCACTTAGCTCTCGTATTATCATGCATACTTATCTGTTTCTGTCTCTATTGTTGCAGACAGTCTCATTCCTGACTTACATAGTGAAGAGCTTTGCAGATTATATTAAGCCACACGAAGAAAGCATCTGTAAAAGCATTGTGAACCTGCTTGTGACATGTTCAGACTCTGTTTCTATTAGAAAGGTGATAGCATGACCTAGATCTGTTTGTCTTTAATCTACCGTATCTCACATTGTGAACTGGTATACACACTTATCATGTGCAGGAATTGTTGATAGCATTGAAACACATCCTTGGAACGGATTTTAAGAGGGGCTTATTTCCTCTGATTGATACGCTCTTGGAAGAGAGGTAACACTTATGCTGTAGATAGCTAGCTACGTTATCTGATTTTATTTTCCAATAAAGCTCCACATTGTCAATGTATATGGACACTTCAACTCAAGGATTCTCGCATATTTCTAGAAAAGCTGTTTTTTGTACTGACCCATCTTTTTTATAAAAATATTAATGGAATATACTTGGTATTCTTTTCTTTTGAACAGTTTGATTAAAAAAAATAATTAAATAACTAATACTTATCAAACATCTAAAATAAATTTAATAGAACCAAAATTCTAGTGAGCCCCTTTATTATCGTCAATGTACTTACGGGGGTTGCTTATAAGCAACTACGTACTCCATCTGTCTCAATAAGATTGCTATTTTTTACTTGCACTTTAAGTAATTTGATTCTATGTTAGCTAATTAAAATTCCCAAATCGATGCCACCACTTCCTGGTAATGATGATAATGGGTGAATAGGTTAATTTTTTGTGATGGAAATGCTCAAAAAAGATGATTTTGCAAATTTCCAGACCCACATAACAAAGTATTGCAACTTTTATGAGATGATAAAGGTTGTGGCTCTAATAAGAAAAGTTCATATAAAAGGTGAAATCATGCATCAGGAATCCTGGTTCTGCCCCTGATCAGGAAATATGTGAAATGAATATGCTCTTTCTAATAAGATAACTTCCTTTAAATTTCTTTAGATAGTGTTTTGCATTCAACATAATGTCTAAGCATCATTTAACAATTTTGTGAACTATGTTAGGGTTCTTGTGGGAATTGGCCGGGCTTGTTTTGAGACACTGAGGCCGTTGGCATATAGTCTTTTGGCAGAAATGGTTCATCATGTTCGGTGGGATCTCTCATTGGCCCAGGTTTGTAGCTTGTTTTGAGACACAGGCTATTAACATACGTGATTTTATTTATTAGGTTCAGCACTTCAGCAGATAAATTATAGTTCTGTCAATTGTCTGCATGCTTGTATCATCTTAACTCTTGCTTTATCAGAAAATAAAAAACGATAGTTGTATCATCTGAATGTATCTACTTAAAGTGCTTGTAGACTATGGCTTGTGAGTGATAGTCAAACAGCATTAGAGACTACTAATGGGTAATGCAAAATACACAGGAGAGAGTTATATGTACATTGAAATAACTAATTGATTAACTTCAATTTGCAGCAAAACTTGTATTAACTAGTTGATTAAGTCACATATTCACATTTACTACCTTGAATGTATATGTACTTTCAGTTTGGTTGTTTTATTTCCTTCTACTTCTTAAAAGTGTTAAACATGTTTTATTTTTTGTGCACATTCTTACTTCATTTATTGTTTTCTCGTTTGTTCAACAGTAGTCATACATTCGTACTTATCAATATTGATGCATTTATAACAGATGGGCAACTCGGTGCTGTTTTCATCATTTCATGTGTTACATGTCTTACTGCTATGTTTCATCATTTTGTTGCAGTTGTCAAGGATTATCTACTTATTTTCAAGTAATATGCACGATGCTTCATTATCTCTCAGCATTCACACCACATGTGCACGGTTAATGTTAAATCTGGTACAGCTTGGATCTCTCAGTTTAAAGTGTCAAGAGTATTTCAGCCTCTTGTTTCTTTGAATCATAAATTTATTTTGGCAATATGTGTATAGGTGGAGCCGATTTTTGAGAAAGGTGTCAATCTGCCATCCATGGATGAAGCAAGGATCTTATTGGTAAAATTTTATATAATATTTTATCCGCTTTTCTTTGTGGATTTCCCACATTGGCAATTTCAAGATAGTTTCTTATTTTGGAGTAATGATAGCTGATTCTTAATTTATTTATAGGGGCGAATATTGGATGCTTTTGTTGGAAAATTTAGCACCTTTAAACGCAGTATCCCTCAGGTATTCTGCACTTGCTACACTCAGTTCCTACCTGCTTTTATAGCAACGTAACTAGTATCTCCTATCCTTTACAATTTCTCATCTCTATTATCATGGGGGCCTTTCTTCATTTCTGTTTAGCTACCTTTAATTATTGGTATAAGCAAATAATATAAAATATCTTTCCAGTTAAAATGGAAGTTCAAAGACTTTCTCATTATACTAGCAGAGTATAAGCAAATGTTGGAATGTGTTATCAATAAAATGTGAACCAGTGATTAAATGTGCAGATACTTGAGAAATCATTAAATTTGAGTAAATTGAGTAGGTTCACAAGATGTGAAGATCTAAACTATAATTGGAAAAGAAAAAGAAAAAGAGTTCATGTCCATCTTAAATTCTTAATTATTCATGGAGGTTTTTTCTGTGGTATATGGCGTGATTTATCACCCTTATTCTGCTTCTTCAGTAAAGAAGGGGAGGGAAATGGAAAAACATAGTTCAAACCAAAGCAAATAAAAACTTGTTTGAAGATATTTAAGGGGTGGAAATTGGTCTATAATAAGTAATAAATGGAATGTTTTTGTTCAATTCAGTTAAGCATAGCTAATAGCTGACGTAGAGGAGTGCTCTTATCATGCTTAAATGCCTAACTCGATTTATTCATCAGTTTTTGTTTGACAAATTTCTTAATAAAAAAATAAATGAAGATAATAACAAAATAGATGACCATGTCATGCAGGATATATCTATAAGTTGCTTCTTTCCCATTCCATAACTTGCATTTTTCCACTAATTGTGATAGTTTTCTGTGACAGCTTCTGGAGGATGGAGAGTTAGGAAAGGAGCGATCTACCTTAAAGGCAAAGCTTGAGTTGCCGGTGCAGGTTATAAATCGACCTAACCTTTTTTCCCCATGAAACCAAGTGTTTCTTACGATAGGAGGCCTAAAACTATGTAAGACTTCGAAAATGCTTGATACTTCAAGTCTACTCTAACCACAAGTACTTCTAGTTAACACTAGATTAAGTACCTCTAGAAGGTAAAATAAGCCACTGTAAAGCATAGTTTGTATATGCATATTCTTCTAGTTATAAGTAGTAAGACATTAGTTGACCCAAGAATTTACGACACACAAAATCTGCTATAAGTTTATCATCATACAAACATATTGAAAGGGCAATAGTATATGGTAACTTATTACACACATAGCTTCAGTCTATCGAGTTATATACTCATATTTGTGATAACATGTGGCACACTGACACCATATCGAACATGCAAATTATCTACAGGCTGTACTAAACATTCAGGTTCTGGTAGAACACTCAAAAGAAGTTGGTGATTGTAAGCATCTGATGAAGACTTTGGTTATGGGTAAATTTCTTCCATTCTTTTATAGCTGATCTGTCATTTATAGATTATCTTGAATGATTTTTCTATTTATGATATCATATCGAGTAAAAGACTAAGATTTGCCGCAAAATGAGAACTCTTCAATTTTTATTTTATAATTTACTTTTTTCTTCCAGGAATGAAAACAATAATATGGAGTATCACACATGCACATCTACCCCGATCACAGGTCTCACCATCTACTCATGGGACACCTCCACAGATGCTTCCAACAACCCCGCCTAATTCATCCATAGGCCAGCCATTTAAAGGGCTGAGAGAAGAAGAGGTGTTTATATACAATAAATGCTATTACTTAATAACATGATTGTTAATACTAATTTAAAATATGAACTTGAGTAGGTATGGAGAGCTTCTGGGGTCTTGAAGAGTGGTGTGCGTTGCTTAGCTCTCTTCAAGGAGAAAGATGAAGAGAGAGAAATGATCCATCTTTTCTCCCAAATTTTGGCTATTATGGAACCTCGAGATCTTATGGATATGTTCTCATTATGCATGCCAGAACTTTTTGAGTGCATGATATCCAACACACAACTTGTGCACATATTTTCTTCTCTACTTCAAGCACCCAAGGTTTTTAGACCATTTGCAGATGTCTTGGTTAATTTTCTAGTCAGCAGCAAACTTGATGTTCTGAAACATCCAGATTCTCCTGCAGCAAAACTTGTTTTACATCTTTTTCGGTTTGTATTTGGTGCTGTAGCCAAAGCTCCAGCAGATTGTGAGTGTATTTTGCAGCCTCATGTTCCTATTATTGTGGAAGCCTGCTTGAAAAACACCAGTGAAGTTGAGAGACCACTTGGTTATTTACAACTTCTTAGAACAATGTTCCGTGCCCTACGTGGTGGCAAATTCGAGCTTATATTAAGGGACTTAATTCCCACACTACAACCCTGCTTAAATATGTTGCTGGCAATGTTTGAGGGCCCCACCACTGAAGAAATGAGAGACCTTTTACTAGAGCTTTGCTTAACACTCCCTGCACGGTTAAGTTCATTGTTGCCTCACCTTCCTCGGTTGATGAAACCACTTGTAATGTGTCTTAATGGGAGTGATGAACTAGTCAACTTAGGATTAAGAACATTTGAGTTCTGGATTGATAGCTTAAATCCTGATTTTCTTGAACCAAGTATGGCAAATGTGATGCCAGATGTAATTTCAGCATTATGGTCCCACTTAAGGCCTGCACCGTACCCATGGGGTGGCAAATCCTTACAACTTCTTGGCAAGTTAGGTGGGCGTAATAGACGGTTTCTCAAAGAGCCACTTGCACTTGAATGCAAGGAAAACCCAGAGCATGGGCTTCGGTTAGTTCTTACATTTGAGCCCGAAACTCCATTTCTGGTACCTTTGGATCGATGTATAAATCTTGCTATAGCAGCTGTTATGAACAAGAACAATAGCATGGATGCATTTTGTAGGAAACAAGCTTTGAAGTTTCTTAGAGTATGCTTATCATCACAGCTTGATTTGCCAGGTCGTGTAACTGATGATGTGTTAATATCTAGGCACTTATCGAATATTTTGGTCTCATCAGTCGATCCATCTTGGAGAAGGCCGGAAGCATCTGATGTAAAGGTTGGTTTATTTAGAAATTCCATCTTGATTTATTGTTACTGCTTATTATATATTTCTTCCTTTACATTGATTTCTCATAAAAATTTTTGATGGTTCTCTTTTTGGTTATACTGATTTGCAGTCCGAAAATAAGAGGGTGTTGGGATTGCATTTTTAGAGTGATTTCAGATTATTGCATTTGGAAATCGCAAAAAATTTGTTTATAGTGTTTGGCATAATTTAAAAATTAACTATTTGTGTTTTGGGGGCATCAGAACCAGTTATGTAAACACATGATCCTTCCTACTGCACTGAAGCACCCCCCGGCCTGTCAAAAGTACCCCAATACCCCTAATTATTCCTGCTGCAAATTCATGCTAGAGCAATTTCTACCTACTATGTTAGGCCTTTACAATTTTACATCTATACTGAGATGTATGTATTAATTGTTTTTATATTATTTTTTGTTTTGTATTTTAAGTTGCAATTTTACTTAATGAAGTTTATTATTTATAGACAATTCTATAAGGAAAAATATACTAATATTTGAATTATAGATGTTAATATCTTATAAGTTATTTGTTGATAAATATAAATATATGTATGAAAAATAAAGTCATAAACAATATATTCTTATATGTTAAATTTAATTAGTCCAATACTGTATAAGAATGTCCTTTGGTCATTGACATGTTTAGTCATTTCATAATCTGATTTCCAACCACTTAATAAACTATCTGATCATTATATCAAATAGCTAAATAAATTAAAATGCTATCTTACTGTAGCATGTTTTGTTACTGCTGATGATCTCACGCCAACTATTCAAAACACATAATCTTATTTAAACATGTAATCCAAACCAACTCCTAAACTACAAAAATGTTGCTACAGTGATTAACTGTTTCCAAACTTGTATAATGAAATTGATTTTCTAAACATATGCAATTATATATTTTAGGATTTTCTAAATAAATATAATTTAGAAAATAGTTTTATTTATGTCAAACGTAGAAGGTATAATGTAAAAGAAGCAATATTGGATGTTCTATATAAATTCAGGGGCTGCTTGGTCATTGTAGCAAACATAAAGTGCATTGTTGATTTGTCCTTTTTGAAAACATAAATAGGTTATAGTGGCAGAAAAATGGCAGAGAAGATTCGAACCAGGAGGCTGCGCACTCATCTGCTGGTCAACCTCAAGCTTGAATCATTACCCTTTATAACAAACAAATACACCCAGTATAATCCACTCATTGCAGAGATATTAGAAGGGTCCGGGGAGGGTGTGATGGGGCAAATGTTACCTATATCCCAGAGGATACAGAAGCTGCTCCTGTTGAGACCCTTGGCTTCAAGAACCTAATTTCCCTCTATATGTATTTGTTATTAAACTAATTTTACAAAACGAAAAGAAATACTGCTCAACGATAGTAACCTTGTAATGAAATAATATTATCTATAGATATAGTTGATTACAATTCATCTTCAGATGTTGGCTTATATAAATGTTTTGGTTTTCCTATCTTGCCCTATTGTCCTCTTCATCATTGGTATATATCTTGCTTAGTCACTGCTGTTAGCCACATTATAAGACCCAAGCCATTTTTTTTTTCATTATCCATTACCTAATAGAAGATTCACACTTGAAGCACTTTGTTGATTTCCTTCTTTGATATTGCATCCTCTTACTGCAGAACCTCAAAGGCAAAGACCGTTAATATTTAGCTAATTTCATTCTACTTATTGTTGTATTTTCTCCTTAAAAACATTATAGTGAGCTGAATACTATAAAAAGTTGATTGAATAGACAGTTTAATCTTTCTCTTATACTTTTTTTTTGTGTTATGATAATTATGCTTTTATTAACCATCTTTTCTTACTTTCGAGACATGGCAAATTTTATTGTTCTAGTTGTTCTTTTTTCCTTTCAGCTTGATGCTTATTAATGTCTTTTGCAGACTGGCTTGGGAGTCAAGACCAAAACACAACTGATGGCTGAAAAATCCGTGTTCAAGACTCTTCTCATGACCATTATTGCTGCTGGTGCAGAGCCTGATTTAGCTGATCCTAAAGATGAATACGTTGCTAATATCTGCCACCATTTTGCAATCATATTTCACTTGGAAAATGCGTCTACCAATGCCCCTGTTTCAGCCATTCCTCTTGGTGGTCCTTTATTGTCATCTAACGCAAGTAATGGTTCGAAACCAAGAAGTGGTAACACCTCAAATCTAAAAGAATTGGACCCACTGATGTTTCTAGATGCTTTAGTGGAAGTGTTTGTGGATGAAAACAGACTTCATGCCAAAGCCGCCCTTAAGGCACTAAATATATTTTCTGAAACCCTTCTATTACTAGCGCAATCCAAGCATGCTGATGTGCTCATGTCAAGAGGTTGTCCCGGTACTCCTATGATTGTCTCTAGTCCATCAATGAGTCCTGTTTACTCACCACCTCCTAGTGTCAGGGTTCCTATCTTTGATCAATTATTACCTCGTTTATTACACTGCTGTTATGGATCTACTTGGCAAGCTCAAATGGGTGGGGTTATGGGTCTTGGCGCATTAGTGGGAAAAGTTACTGTTGAAACTTTATGTGTTTTCCAAATGCGAGTTGTAAGAGGGCTTGTATTTGTTCTTAAAAGACTCCCTGGTTATGCTGCAAGAGAACAAGAAGAAACTAGTCAGGTGCTGACTCAGGTCCTCCGGGTGGTTAATAATGTTGATGAAGCAAACAGTGAAGCCCGCAGACAGAGTTTTCAAGGAGTAGTTGAGTTTCTTGCTTCAGAGTTATTAAATACTAATGCAACTATAAAAGTCAGTAATATAATGCAGTCTTGTTTGGCACTTTTGGCTAGTAGAACTGGCAGTGAAGTGTCTGAGTTGCTTGAACCATTATACCAGCCTTTGCTTCAGTCTCTTCTAATGCGCCCTCTTAGGTCAAAGAGTGTTGACCAACAGGTGATCACCTTGCTCCCTGTACTTGATGAATCATGATTTCTTTGTACTTCTGCTGTCTAACTTTCTTTGTATTAGGTTGGGACTGTGACAGCTTTGAATTTTTGCCTTGCCTTGAGGCCTCCTCTTCTTAAGTTGACACCAGAATTATTCAACTTTATTCAAGAGACATTACAGATTGCTGAAGCTGATGAGACTGTGTGGGCCGCGAAGTTTATGAACCCTAAAGTTGCCATGCCATTAATCAAACTCCGCACAACTTGCATTGAACTTTTATGTACAACAATGGCTTGGGCAGATTTTAAGACTCAAAATCACTCTGAGTTGCGTGCAAAAATAATTTCCATGTTTTTCAAGTCATTGACAAGCAGGAGTCCAGAAGTTGTAACCGTTGCTAAAGAGGGGTTGAGACAGGTATATTTTTAAAATCTTTATGGTAGTTATCTGCAATGAAGTTGGACTTTGTTCATTTTGATAATATTGTGTTACATGTGGTTAGTATTTATCCTATTAAGCAACTGACTCTTGCCTTTTATTGGTGGTGTTGAAATTAAGGTTAATTTGCAGCAGCGAATGCCTAAAGAACTTGTACAAAGCAGCCTGAGGCCTATACTAGTTAACTTGGCACATACGAAGAATCTCAATATGCCTCTACTGCAGGGTTTGGCCCGCCTTCTTGAACTTTTATCAAGTTGGTTCAATGTGGCATTAGGAGGCAAACTGTTGGAGCATTTGAAGAGATGGTTGGAACCAGAAAAACTTCAACAGATTCAAAAATCTTGGAAAAGTGGTGAAGAACCAAAAATAGCAGCTGGTGGGTTGTGCTTTTGATGATGAAGATGCTCTTTTTTCGTATATAAGATAAAAATCAAAAACAATATCTAAATATGCTTCTATTTACTTTAATGCAGCGATCATCGAGCTTTTTCACTTACTCCCAAGTGCAGCAGGGAAGTTCCTTGATGAACTTGTAACTTTGACTATTGATTTAGAAGGAGCCCTTCCACCAGGACAGTTTTATAGTGAGACTAATAGTCCTTATCGTCTTCCGCTGACGAAGTTTTTAAATCGTTATCCACAGGCTGCCGTCGATTATTTTCTTGCTCGATTATGTGAACCAAAATATTTCCATCGGTAGGAATCAAATTTGTTTACATCTTTGTTTAAATTCCTTTGTAAAATTCTCATTTAGCTTGTCATTTGAGCATGATCCAGATTAATGTACATCATACGGTCAGATGCTGGTCAGCCCTTGAGAGAAGAACTTGCAAAGTCACCAGAGAAGATACTCTCAAGTGCATTCCCGAAATTCATTCCAAAAGCCGAGTCATCATTGGCCCAGGGTTCTCTAGAAACTTCTTCATTGGGGAGTGATGATAACACTCAACCTCCATCTAATCCCACCATCTTGCCAGATGCTTATTTTCAGGGTCTTGCTCTTGTAAAAACATTGGTCAAACTCATTCCTGGATGGTTGCATAGTAACCACACTGTTTTTGATTCATTGGTTCTTTTGTGGAAATCCCCTGCAAGGATATCTCGGTTGCAGAATAAGCAGGAACAAAGTTTGGTGCAAGTAAGTATTATAGGCACCTTGGAAACAAAGAATCATTGTTTACTGTGGCCAGTTAGTAAGGAGAAACTCCTTGTTTTCCTATTGTCATATGACGTGTGATATTCTAATTTTGTTTGTCCTAACAAATGCAGGTGAAAGAGAGCAAATGGCTTGTAAAATGCTTCTTGAATTATTTACGCCATGATAAAACAGAAGTCAATGTCCTGTTCGAAATCCTTTCAATCTTCTTATACCATACACGCATTGATTTTACCTTTTTAAAGGAGTTTTACATCATTGAGGTATGGGCACTTTGGATGAGGATGCTTGCATATGAAGCTTCATATATCTTCCAAATCAAACAGAAAGTTTACATTTGTAAATTGTCTAGTCTAATTGTATCATTTTCATTTAGGTGGCTGAGAGCTACCCACCCAGTATGAAGAAAACTCTCCTTTTGCACTTTTTGAACATTTTCCAATCAAAACAAATTAGTCATGATCACTTGGTGGTCATCATGCAAATGCTGATTCTTCCAATGCTGGCTCATGCGTTTCAGAATGAACAAACATGGGAGGTTATAGATACTGCCATCATTAAAACGATTGTTGACAAACTTTTGGACCCTCCTGAAGAGGTAAATTATTGACCCCTTATGAGTTTTTCCTATGTTTTTTAAGGCTCGGTGGTACAAATTATGCTATCTCAAATCAATAAGGACCTGCACTAATTCTTTATCTTGCATAGGTCTCTGCTGATTATGATGAACCTTTGAGGATAGAGTTACTACAGCTTGCTACTTTACTTCTCAAATATCTCCAAACTGACCTTGTTAATCACAGAAAGGAACTCATAAAATTTGGGTGGAATCACCTAAAACGTGAAGATAATGCTAGTAAGCAGTGGGCTTTTGTCAATGTATGCCACTTTTTGGAAGCCTATCAAGCTCCAGAAAAGATCATACTGCAGGTATATTCATGAATACGAGACACATTGAGATTGAAATTAAGAACTTACTAATTGCACTGGTAAGGTTGTTGCTTAGCAACTGGTATGGTTGCTGCTTTGTGACTTTGAGGTCATGGGTTCAAGCCATGGGAAACAGTTTTCTGCACAAAGTGTAGAGTAAGGCTGTGTACAGATCGCTAAGCGGTTTGACCCCTTTCCAGACCCTGCACAAAGCAGGAGTTAATCAAGCCCCGGATATTCCCTTTAACTAATTGCACCGCTAAATTTGCAGGTGTTTGTTGCCCTACTTCGGACATGCCAACCAGAGAATAAAATGTTGGTAAAACAAGCCCTTGATATATTAATGCCCGCACTTCCACGAAGGTTGCCGACTGGTGATAATTCCCGCATGCCAATATGGATACGCTACACAAAAAAGATTCTTGTGGAGGAAGGACATTCGATTCCAAATCTTATCCATATTTTCCAACTCATTGTTCATCATTCAGATCTTTTCTACCGTTGTAGGGCCCAGTTTGTGCCACAAATTGTCAACTCCCTTAGTCGCCTTGGTTTACCATATAATACTACTATAGAGAACCGGCGACTTGCAATTGAACTTGCTGGGTTGGTTGTCAGTTGGGAGAGACAAAGACAAAGTGAGATGAAAGTAGTCAATGATGGTGAAGGCACTAATCAGAGTAATGATGGGTCAAACCTTAGTTCCACTGCTGCTGACTCTAAGCATTCAATAGATGGAGCCACATTTTCTGAAGATTCAACCAAGCGAATAAAGATTGAGCCTGGCCTTCAGTCTTTTGGAGTCATGTCACCTGGTTCAATTCCAAATATAGAAACACCAGGATCTGCTGGACAACCAGATGAGAAATTTAAACCTAATGCTGCAATGGAGGAAATGATATTCAACTTTCTGATAAGAGTAAGTGTTTATTATATTAAAAATAAACTCCTGTGAAAATTTATATAAGGTCAGTTAGTTGATTAACATACACTTAACAGGTAGCATTGGTGATAGAGCCTAAGGACAAGGAAACAACCCTCATGTATAAGCAAGCTTTAGAGCTCTTATCACAAGCTTTAGAAGTGTGGCCAAATGCTAATGTGAAATTCAATTATTTAGAGAAGCTTCTGAGCAGCATTCCAACAACTCAGTCAAAAGACCCATCCACTGCTCTGGCCCAGGGTTTGGATGTGATGAATAAAGTTTTGGAGAAACAACCACATTTGTTCATCCGCAATAATATCATTCATATTTCTCAAGTAGTCTATTAATATTTCTCCATATTTATGTTAAAAGATCTTACAGTAACTGTCAGTATTTTTCTTTATTTTTGTAGATTCTTGAGCCCTGTTTCAAGTATAAAATGTTAGATACCGGAAAGTCGTTGTGTTCTTTGTTGAAAATGGTTTTTGTAGCTTTTCCGTCAGAAGCTTCTAGTACCCCACAGGATGTTAAGGCATTTTACCAAAAAGTTGAGGAGCTTATACAGAAGCATCTTGCATCTGTTGCAGCTCCCCAAACAGCTGGTGAAGATAAGTCTTCTTCTATGATTAATTTTGTACTGTATATTATACAAACCTTAGCAGAATTTCAAAAGAGCGTCATTGATCCTTTTAATCTGGTTCGCGTTCTCCAACGACTAGCACGTGATTTGGCATCTGCACCTGGATCCTATGCAAGACAAGTATGCCTTCATTATCTGATTCGATACTTACCTGCTATTTTTATAGGGGTAAATAGTAATAATTCCTTGTTTCAGGGCCAAAGAGCGGATCCAGAATCTGCAGTTAGTTCTTCTCGTCAAGGTGCTGATGTTGGAGTGGTGATTGCTAATCTTAAATCTGTCATGAAACTCATTGGTGAAAGGGTCATGCTTGTGCATGACTTCAAAAAGTCGATAGTGCAGATTCTAAATTCCTTGCTCTCTGAAAAAGGAACTGATCACAAAGTGCTTATTTGCATCCTTGATGTAATAAAGGGATGGATTGATAAAGATTTCAGTATTCCTGGAATGACTACTACTTCTGCTTCTTTTCTTACTCCAAAAGAAGTCGTATCCTTCCTTCAAAAGCTTTCTCAAGTTGATAAGCAGAACTTTTCTACAAGTTCTGTTGAAGAGTGGGACCGGAAATACCTCGAGCTCTTGTACGGGCTTTGTGCAGATGCAAATAAGTAAGCATAAAACATTGAATTTTATACATAAAATATTGGTGAACGAACCCCTTAAAGCTTATACCTTATGATTGTTTTGCAGATATCCGTTGTCCTTACGCCAAGAAGTGTTTCAGAAGGTAGAGAGGCAATTTTTACTAGGGTTCAGAGCAAAAGATCCTGAAATGAGGATGAAATTTTTCTCCCTTTATCATGAATCTCTTCAGAAAACTCTGTTCACACGTTTGCAATACATTATTCAAGTTCAAGACTGGGAGGCTTTGAGTGATGTCTTCTGGCTGAAACAAGGGCTTGATCTTCTTCTTGCCATCTTAGTTGAGAATAAGCCTATTAAACTTCCTCCAAATTCTGCCAAGGTTACCTCTCTTCTGACGGCAGGTTCTCTTCCCGAACATAGTGGAGGGCAATCTATGGTTACCAAAAGATCTGAGGTGGAAGAAGGTGCTCCCTTAACAGTTGATTCACTTGTTTCAAAGCATGCGAAGTTTATGAGTGAAATGAGTGGGCTTCAGGTATCATGTCTTCACAAGTAGCAATTTATAATTTCATTCTTGGCATTTTGTTTAGCTTCTTATATTCTGATGCAGGTTGGTGATCTTGTAAATCCACTGAGAGAGCTTGCTCATACAGATGCAAATGTTGCATATCATTTATGGGTGTTAGTATTTCCCATTGTTTGGATGACCTTATGCAAGGATGAACAAGTAAAACTTGCTAAGCCAATTATCTCTCTCTTCTCAAAAGATTACCATATAAAGCAGCAGGGTAACAGGCCAAATGTAGTGCAAGCTCTTTTAGAGGGACTCCAATTAAGTCACCCGCAACCTCGAATGCCTAGTGAACTCATAAAATATGTTGGAAAGACTTACAATGCATGGCACATTGCATTAAATCTTCTAGAAAGTCATGTTATGTTGTTTTTGAATGAAACAAAATGCTCCGAATCTCTAGCTGAACTTTACCATTTGCTAAATGAGGAAGATATGAGATATGGATTATGGAAGAAACGATCAATTACTGCTGAAACACAGGTCGGGCTATCACTTATACAGCATGGTTACTGGCAACGGGCCCAAAGTCTCTTTTACCAGGCCATGGTTAAGGCAACCCAAGGCACTTACAATAACACTGTACCCAAGGCTGAGATGTCTCTTTGGGAGGAACAGTGGTTATATTGTGCAAGTCAACTCAGCCAATGGGATGTGTTGTCAGACTTTGGTAAACTTGTTGATAATTACGAAATATTACTCGATAGTCTCTGGAAACAACCTGATTGGGCATATTTGAAAGATAATGTAATTCCAAAGGCTCAAGTTGAAGAAACTCCAAAGCTTCGTATAATCCAAGCATATTTTTCTCTACACGAAAAAAATACTAATGGTGTCAGTGATGCTGAAAATATAGTCGGTAAAGGTGTTGACCTTGCTTTGGAACAATGGTGGCAGTTGCCTGAGATGTCTATTCATGCTAGAATACCTCTTTTGCAACAATTCCAACAATTAGTTGAGGTTCAAGAATCTGCTCGAGTTATTGTAGATGTTGCTAATGGTAACAAATTAAATGGAAATTCTTCTGTTGGTGTACATGGTGGTCTTTATGCTGATTTAAAAGACATTCTCGAAACATGGAGGCTTAGAACTCCAAATGACTGGGATGATTTGTCTGTGTGGTATGACTTGCTTCAGTGGAGGAATGAAATGTATAACACGGTGATTGATGCATTTAAAGATTTTGCAAACACAAATCATCAACTTCATAACCTTGGTTACCGTGACAAGGCATGGAATGTTAATAGACTTGCCCACATTGTCCGCAAGCAGGGTCTTCATGATATTTGTGTGACTGTTTTGGAAAAAATGTATGGCCACTCTACCATGGAAGTGCAGGTATAATGACTTATATTTATGATTTACTTTTCGATTCAAAAAATGTAATTCTGTGTTCTTTGTGTATGTTTGCAGGAGGCTTTTGTTAAGATAAGGGAGCAGGCTAAGGCATATCTAGAAATGAAGGGAGAGCTTGCTAGTGGTCTTAATTTGATAAATAGTACTAATCTAGAATACTTTTCTGTCAAACACAAAGCAGAAATACACCGTCTTAAAGGCGATTTTATGTTGAAGCTACGTGATTGTGAAGGAGCCAATCTTTCATATTCAAATGCTATCAGCCTTTTCAAGAACCTGCCTAAAGGGTGGATAAGCTGGGGAAACTATTGTGACGTGGTATTCTTTTATTATATATAACTTGATTAGCTGTACTGCCAATCTTGCTAAATCATTTGTCAAATCTAATAATTTCTTGTTCTTACAGGCTTTTAGAGAAACTCATGATGAGATTTGGTTGGAATATGCTGCGAGTTGTTTTCTTCAAGGTATTAAATTTGGCATTCCTAATTCAAGAAGCCATCTTGCTCGTGTTTTATACCTTCTCAGCTTTGACACACCCAATGAGCCTGTGGGTAGAGCATTTGATAAATATGTTGATCAAATACCTCATTGGGTCTGGCTTTCCTGGATTCCCCAACTATTACTCTCTTTACAAAGATCTGAAGCCCCACATTGCAAACAAGTTCTGCTAAAAGTTGCAACTGTATATCCTCAGGTAACTATGTTATATATCATATAACTTCTTGAACTTTGTGTAATTTATCAGATTGATTAAATCACCATGTTTTACTTTTAGGCATTGTATTACTGGCTGCGGACATATTTGCTCGAGCGGCGAGACGTTGCAAATAAATCTGAATTTGGTAGAATGGCAATGGCTCAGCAAAGGCTGCAACAAAACATGATTGGTGGAGCTGACGGGAATGCCAGACAAGCTGGTGGTTCTTCAGCCTCAGACAATCAGATTCATCAAGGAACCCAGTCAACGGGTCCTGTTGGGACCCATGAGGTTGGTAGCTCTCAGGGTCAAGAACCTGAGCAGTCCACAGTTGCTGAAGATAGTGTGCTTGGTGGTAATGACCAGCAGAATCCTTCCTCCATAAATGATGGTGGTCAGAATGCTATTAGGCGTAATTATGCTATGGGCTTAGTTGCTTCTGCTACTAGTGCTTTTGAAGCTGCTAAAGATATTATGGAAGCACTTAGAAGCAAACACACCAACTTAGCAAGTGAACTTGAGGTATAATTATATATCTGTAGAATAGTTAGAAATGAATATTCTCTAACTTGCTAACTGCTAACATCTGTTCTACTTTTGATAGAGTTTACTGACGGAAATCGGTTCAAGATTTGTGACCCTACCAGAGGAGCGGCTACTGGCGGTGGTTAATGCTTTACTCCACCGTTGTTACAAGTATCCAACTGCCACAACCGCAGAGGTACCCCAGTCTCTTAAAAAGGAGCTCTCGGGTGTTTGCAGGGCGTGTTTTTCAGCAGATGCTGTTAACAAACATGTTGAATTTGTGAGAGAATACAAACAGGATTTTGAACGTGACCTTGATCCAGAAAGCATTTCTACATTCCCAGCCACCCTATCTGATCTCACTGAAAGACTTAAACACTGGAAAAACATTCTTCAAAGCAGCGTAGAAGATCGTTTTCCTGCCATTTTAAAACTCGAGGAAGAAAGCCGAGTGTTGCGTGACTTCCATGTTGTTGAAGTCGAGGTTCCTGGACAATATTTTACTGATCAAGTAAGTTAAAAACCTGACATCTGCGTTATGTACATTACATACTTAATACTATTATTTTATTTTTTTACCTTTTTCTATGTTTTGACTTCAGGAAGTGGCACCTGATCATACCGTGAAGCTAGACAGGGTGGGGGCCGATATCCCAATTGTCCGTAGACATGGGAGCAGCTTCCGTAGGTTGACTCTCATAGGTTCTGATGGGTCCCAACGCCATTTTGTTGTCCAAACATCTTTGACCCCAAATGCTAGAAGTGATGAAAGAATATTACAACTTTTCCGTGCCATGAATCTTATGTTTGATAAGCACAAAGAATCAAGACGCCGCCACATCAACATTCACACACCAATCATCATCCCTGTTTGGTCTCAGGTATGATCACTGTAAAAATATTTTCTACAATATTTACGAGTTTCCAATCTTTAAACGGTGTATGGGTATTCTGCAGGTTCGGATGGTAGAAGACGACTTAACATACAGTACTCTTCTGGAGGTATATGAAAACCATTGTTTAAGAAACAATAAAGAGGCTGACCAACCAATTGTTTATTTTAAGGAGCAGTTAAACCAAGCAATTTCGGGTCAAATATCACCTGAAACTGTAGTTGATCTTCGTCTACAAGCTTACAACCACATTACAAAAGAGTATGTGTTTGACAATATATTCTCTCAGTACATTTACAAAACACTGTTGAACGGAAATCATATGTGGGCTTTCAAGAAGCAGTTTGCCATCCAACTGGCACTTTCAAGTTTCACATCTTACATGCTACAAATTGGCCAAAGGTCCCCTAACAAATTATTATTTGCAAAGAACACTGGAAAAATATTCCAAACAGATTTTCATCCAGCATATGACGCCAGTGGTATGATTGAGTTTAATGAACCTGTTCCATTTCGGTTGACAAGAAATTTGCAGGCTTTTTTCTCTCATTTTGGTGTCGAGGGTCTCATCGTGTCTGCCATGTGTGCGGCAGCTCAAGCTGTTGTTTCTCCCAAGGTGACTTATACTTGTTTTAAAAAACTAATTTCAGCCTTAAAAGCACTGATATTTAGCGTTAACTTGACTTCACATGTAAATTGCAGCAAAGTCAACATCTATGGCATCATTTAGCTATGTTTTTCCGTGATGAACTGTTATCATGGTCATGGAGAAGACCTCTTGGAATGCCTTTGGCTCCAGTGGTTGGTGGTGGTAGTCTGAACCCTGTTGAATTTAGACAAAAGATCACCACAAATGTGGAGGAAGTAATTGCGAGGATCAATGAGATGACGCCTCAGTTCATAGCAGAAGAGGTATACTTTCATCCACTCAATCTTTTTCTTTACTCAACTTTTTGAAACTTGATTATTATTTATTTGATGGGTATTTAGGATGAAAATCCGGTTGACCCACAACAGTCGGTGCAAAGAGGTGTAACTGAACTCTTCGAAGCAGCTCTTACTCCCAGAAACTTATGCATGATGGATCCAACTTGGCATCCCTGGTTTTGAAGTTAGCAAGATGAAAGGAGGCATACAATATATACATGCTAGTTTTTTAGTTGTACATATGAAAGCTAAAAACTCACATGACTTGATTTGACTCGATTATGATTGGCGGCTTGGGTTTACGAGCTAATTAGAAGATCATTAGCCTTTTGATTAGTTTAATTTTGCTTTAAACTATAGGCAATAATTCAAAAAAATTTAACCGTATAATTTTGAGATTCTTTGTATACTTTAATCAATTCTATCGATATTCAGTATAGTTTAATCGATTCTATCGATTCATAAAGGCCAGGTGAATATTTTGATATAAAATTAGGCAAGTGAAAACTCAAAAAATTGCATTTTTATAAGGGTTATTGGATTTTAATAATCCCAAGTTTTATTTATTGGTCGGGATTAATTTCAACTCAAAAAATATTTGCAGATACCCTCAACTTTAAACCTATTTTCTTTCAACGGTCCCTTACTAATTGAGAGTGGAGTTAAGTGGTTCAGATCATAAGGTGGAGATTGACGGATTTTAGGGTGCAGAAGTTTTAGATTGACGGATCAGATGGTTGATTTCAACTTTCTTCTTAGTGTTTTGGTCATATAAACAGTTTAGGTAATCAAAAAACTAATAGTGTTAACTCTCAATTAGTAAGGGATTGTTTAAGTAAAATAAGCTTAAAGTTGAGAGTTTATATAAAATTTTATTGAGTTGGGATTAATCCCGGCCAATAAATGATAGTTGGTATTATTAAAATCCAATAACCATTTTTATAACGAGTGATACTAGACAAAGCTTATATAATAAATAATTGTTTATTGTTATTAGAGTAAAATGTTATTTTCGTCCCTGATATTTTGTTAAATTTGTCATTTCAATTCAAAAACATTTTTTTTTGCAATTTCAGTCACTGTAATTTACTTTCCACTCCAATAACACTGTTAAAACTCCGTTAAATATGAGGGTGTTTTAGTTTTTTTCAACACCCTAATTATCCAATTAAAAGAAAATTATCAATTAATATTCAACTAAAACTAAAAAAACAGATGAAGCGACTCGTGAGACCGGTCGCTTCGATTAATTCTAACACATGTTGCTCGATTAAAGTTTGCTGTGAGATTTCAATTAATCTTCACGTTTTGTTTGAACGTGTACTGTTGTTCGATTGAGGTATACTGTTGTCACGTTTTGTTTGATTGAGGTCTGCTAAACGTGACAATAGCATACCTCAATCAAATAAAGCATGTTAACAACAAACCTCAATCCCACAACAGACCTCATTCAAATAATGGTACACGTTCGAACAAAACATGAAGATTAATTGAAATCCCACGACAGATCTATGGGGAAAATAAGACTCCCCACCACAAAAATTTGAGTGAAAATCTACTAAAAAGAAAGAAAAAAATACAAAATTTTTTTCTTTCTTTTTTTGAAAAACATAGGTTAGAGTTAATCGAAGCTTTTATATCAAAGCGTCTTTCTCACTAGTCGTTTCATGTGTTTTTTAGTTTAATTGAATATTAATTGATTAATTTGTTTTAATTAGATAATTAGGATGTTGAAAAAGAATAAAATACCCTCATATTTAACGAAGTTTTAACGGTGTTAATGAAATGGATGAAAATGATAACATTTGGTAAACTAAAGTGACTGAAATGGTAAAAAAAAAGTTTTTGGATTGAAATGACAAATTCAACAAAACTTCAGGGATGAAAATAACATTTTACTCTTAGTTATTATTATACTCATTTTATGTGTTATTAAAAATCTTCAGTAGTCCTGAAAATGCCAACATAGGTGTCTAGTCATTTTACATACACATTATATCTCAAGCAATCTAAAATTCTTTAACATCCATAATTTTTGTCATCAGCATTTGCATTTATTTTCATAACTCATTTTTTTATTATAATAAACTATATTTTTATTACAATAAACTAGTTATTTATTACTTGCTTTAAGATACGGGTTTCATCTATTAACTATTTCGCTTCTTTAAGAAGCTTTGACGGGCACCGAGTTACTTTTATTTACGGGAATATCATGACATGTTAAATTATCTTTCTCAAGTTTTTTAATTCGTTAATTATTAATTGTTTATATTATTGATTAATACTTAGTTTCGAGATATGGGGTTTGATCTATTACTTTGCTTCCTTAAGAAGCTTTGGACTATTCTAACTTTTCATATAATATTAATCACTGATAATAATAATAAATGTAATAACACTAACTATAATAAATTCAAGTTCTAGTATATTATTTAAATGGCTTAAGTGATATTTCAGATTTATTTTTTTAATTGTATTTATGGTGTTTATTAGTTCACTCAGATTAACTAGCTGGTTTTACCTGTGCTATAACGTGATAGATCTTGAAAAGAAATTATAAAAACACATATTAATTGAGACCTTGGTTTGGTACATCACTTTTGACCAAGTAAACGACAGTTTACAAATGCAAATTGCAGCTTATCTTTATTGAATTTAATCCGGTCAATTCACACTAACCGAGAAGTCATGAATTAGTTTTGCAAAAATAGAATGCAGTTTACTATAGTAAACCATCGTTTACCATTTTGAATCACAAAACTCATGCCTTTATTTACCTTTCACCTCTCCAAGAGCACCGTCCACCTCCTGCAACGACCTACATGTTCATCTCCGCGTCTCTGTATTGGAGCAGTTTGTTATTTTGAATGTTAGGGTTTTACTCTATGTTTAGTATCATTTACAACCTTTGGAACTAATATGATGTCGATAATCTTTCGTTTCACTCAAAAAGCGGTGATAGATACCAGTTTTTAACCCAAATTTCATTATTGGAGTAGTTTGCTATCTTGAAAATGGTTATTTTTATATATGTTTTGAGATGGTCTACGTTTTGACGTTCATCAAAGTTTTGACTTAAATTCGTTTAGAATTGAGTCGGGTCAAATATAAATCGTTTCCCTGCTTATTTTCACGTATGCTTAAAATTTTTTTACATTTCCACGTAAGTATCATTTGAAATGCGTCGGGAAAATTATAATACATTTTCATTCGACTGTATAAAACAGAATTACTCTACTTTTCAACGTAAATTTTGTTCGAAAACAAGCCAGGTGATTGTAATCTATATTACGACGCATACGATGCCACTGCACACACTTTTTTATGTACGTTCTCGAGTTACTCTACGTTTTGACTAATCTAGTTCGTAAACGAGTCTGGTTGATTGTAGTTTATATTTTATCACCCATGTACAATGCCGCTACAACGCACGGCCGCTTAAAGAAACTAGTTTATTTAGTTGTTATATATGTTTGATAAACAAAATAATATAGTTACCACATATTTTATAAATTTCATATTTTATTTGTATAATAAAAACTGAAATTTAAACGGCAGTTTACAAAAGTAAACTACAATTTACTTTTTTATACTTGACAAAAATTAAAGTCGCATGAAGAATTTTTTAGTCAGAAATCTTTAAACTGCGGTTTACCTAAAGTAAATAGTCGTTTACTCTGTAAACTACAGTTTATTATATGTAAACGATTGTTTATAGGCTGTCAGTGGTGTTGAATGAGATTTCAGCGGTGCATAAATCTAGATCCCGATATTAATAAGCATGTCATCATGAGAGTTCAAGAAAACATGTCATCATGAGAGTTCAAGAAAACATCAAGGTGTTTGCAAAAGTCAACGTTATGAAGAAGACGTAAGCTAATTTAAAGACAAATTATAATCATTTAAAAATGTTAGTAAAAATAAGTAAAATAAAAACAAATAATTTTAAAAAATACAATACAAAAGTTGACATGCTTATAAATTTAGATGGTTTAAAATTTTATTATTGTTTACGCACATAACATGTTTATCAAAATATGTACGAAGACACATTAAACAATGAAACTAATATTAATAAGCAATGTTAAAATTCATAAATTCCCAAAAACACCCTTCTTGCTATTGTCCATGAAAATTAATAATAGAGTAATTGAATTTTATGTGATTAATTAGAACGAACTCAAACTAAAGATGACTTAATAGTTGGGGGAGTGCGTCCAAATGTCCAATTCTAAAGCAATTTGAGGTTAAGAGTAGTGTGGCTTATCTTGAGCTTAAGAGCTCAAGCCCTCACAGTAACTGATCGATCAACGTAAATTAGTTGTGGTGTAAATTAGCTTAAATATGATAAATATAATAACATTTAAAATTTATGGAAAAATATAACAAATAATAGTATCTCACATATTTGATTTAAGAAATATTTATCGTAATTTATAGTAAATAAATTAAATATACATATAAACTTAAATCGTAAAAAATAAAAGTATTGTTTGTGTATTAGAAAGCCTACCAAAGTCTCCTGTAAACTAATAATAATATAAATAGATTGAGTATACCATAAATGATTTTATTGACACAATTCTACATGAAAAGTTGAGATGCTGAGTAAAATCCTAAGATGCATAACAGTTGTGCATTATGCATCATGAGTTAGCAATACGTGAATTGTATATTATGATTAACTAGCTTTGGTAAATCCGTGTATTACACGGTTTGAATAAATAAAATACTAATATAATGAAAATTTAATAATTATAAAACGTTATTCTAATATATGATATGACTGAAATTACGTGTGAGTAAGAACTATAATAATAAAACAATAATATCAAAATTTTAAACTTAATAAAAAGATTTCGTATTTTATAAAAATTTATTTATTAGAAATTAGATTATTTTCTTAATTTATTAAAAAAACTATTTTTATCTAAAAAGTGTTAAATAATATTATTAAAATTAAGATAGTTATTTAATAGCAAAGAAAAACAGAAAAATTTTAATAAAAAAGAATGTGATGCTAGCGATATATTCTCATTATTTCACCAACTAACGTTACAATTTTATATAATGTCAAATATCCATTATATTCTTTATTAAAATATAACAAAGTTTAAAAAATACGAGTCTCACCTCCGTTTGAGCCGGAGATAATCCCCTCCACCACATGACTCTCACTGGCCACCACCCTAATCCTCTTCCCTTCCCTTCGAATTCTTCAAGCACAACACCATCACCACCTGCCCTCCACCGCCATTGGGTCCTGAATCCCCTTTACCCCACGACCTCTGCCTCCCTTTTCCCTCTTTGTTCCCTCCAGCGCTACATGCATCAAACTACGGTTCTAACCACCATCGTCACCGCGAATCAAACCAACTCGTAATCAATCACACAAATTAATCATCCAAATCAAGACATTGATCGATCGCTGGTAGAGATGCTGACGAAAGTGGTGGAGTGGCGGTGGCGGTGGTGGTTTCGTCTGAGATGATCGGTGTGGTGGTATCGCCGGACGTGGTGATGACGGTCGGTGGCGGTTGTGTGCCGGTAGTGAAAGAGGTGGGGTGGGTTGGGTTGGGTTGGGTTTTTAATGTAATATTATATTAAGGGTATATTCATCGTTTTACACACTTAACTGAAAAAATTAACAAAAGTTCGTGTCAGTGACCGATCGTGTGACGAGTTGACAAACAGTTGAGACCAAACTTGTAATATCTCAGAAGGCTGGACTAATGTTGTAATATGGGCAAAGCACAGAGACTAATCATGTTATTAATTTCAAAGATAAAATTTTATTATTGTACCTAAAAAATACTCATTTTACTAAAATATATAAATTGGCATAAAACATCTTTTAGTAAAATGACAAATAAAATACTTTTAAAAAATTTCAAAAATCAAAATATTAGATCGTTTAATACTTGGATCCATTTGCAAATGTGTTACTTTTTTAAGAATATAATATTTTGTATTTCACAAAAAAAAAACACACGCTTTCCTCACAAAAAAATAATAATTTGAAACTAAGATGGAAAAGGAAAAAGTGTATATGATATAAAATTTGTTATATAATATTGGAGTCAAGTTTTCTTTTGCTAAACAAACATATTCTATAAAAATATGATTGCATAACATAAAATATTTAAAATCTGGAAATAGTGAAATAATGTACAACAAAATAAGAAAGCGGCAAGCCGGTAAGTAAATATAAACAAATATTTAAATTTGTTTATATTTTTCACACATGGGTGGTTTTGGAGATCATTTCTAAGGTGACTTAAAATAAAAACAGCTTTAATTGGTTTGTTATAATTTAATACATAGTCAAACGTATAAATATAGAGACTAGGATGTAAAGGAAAAATAAATATTTGAAAAATCCTATGTTTTATTGTTATTATTTTCTAAAAGAAATAAACACATGGTGGCTATTTAGTATTTAAGACCTTTAATATGTCTTGAATTATAAACTATTGTGATTAATATAAACGTGATGGTTGTCAATAAACGTAATGATGGAGGTTTAATGATTAAAACCAAAACCAACAAACGTGGAGCATTTTCAATTATTTTGTTTTATGCATGGAATAAACTAATCTAGATCTAGATAAGTAAACAAATAAATTTTGGTTTTATATAATTCGTTTTACAAATAGTTTTGATTTACAATTATACCAAATATATATGAAAATTTTAAAGTAAATGAAGAAAAAGGATATTGAAGATGATGTCGATACTGGTGGCAATCCAAACCTCATACCCAATTAGAAAAATTGTGCCTCATACCCGACGGGCATATATCAGATATTTATTCGCCGGGTATTGAGTATACCCATTAAGGTCATAAAAATTACTCATTGGGTATACCCGTCGGGTATCTATTGAAATTATGACATCATATAAAAATATATTGGCATACACATATTAAACAATTTTTGTTATTAATCCTTATTATTTTTTTTTTTTGTTAATGCTCCATTACTACTATCTAATTTAAGAGTTTTCTTATAACTTTGTAATATACTTGCAAAATCTGTTAAGGGGATCACAACAATTTCACAACTGAATACTGATAACACTTACTAGATCAAATAGGAAATCAGGCAAAAAAACAAAGTTTAAGTAATAATAACACCCAAGAACACAACACATAAGAAAAACAGAGATAGGTTTTCAAGGATGATATATATTGCTCTCAAGAGTTTACAAGTCTTACCAAGCTTAGTCCGGAGACTGGGTACATGAGATACGTTATTCTACATCCTACAGCTGGCCATACTTTGAAAGCTAATTGAACACTAATCTAGACACCAATATCAATGTAAAGTAAAAAGGCAGATTGTCTTTTGACATGTGATTATGACATGCCATAGCTCACAACCTAATGTATTATAAAAGTACAAGAGTAGAAAGTTAAAGACACAGACACCATACTTAGCAGTTGACAAAAGCAAAAAGATAATAACCAACTTATATAAGTTGGTGAGTATTCAGAGTGGCAGCGGAAAGTAGATTTGCTTTTGTTGAAGTATGTCAAAGAATGATTGTGACTTCTTTGTCTTCAAAAGAAATCTGTCTTCAGACTTCGAAAGACTTTGTCTTCAGGCTTCGGAAGACTTTACTTTTGACTTCGGAATATCTCTGTCTTTGGCTTCGTAAGATTTAACACTTAAATAATTTCATCTTTGAACATAGTTAAATCTTCCGAGGTAACTTGCTTATACTTCTATGCATACTGAGAGATTTTTGGTTAGCATCAACATTTAAGATAAACTCTTACAATACCATATGATCAAATGATAGTAAGCTTAATAGTTTATATTAACATATACTTGTTAAGTAAAAAATAATAAGTAAAAGATATAAAAGATAGAATTAATTAATAAGATAATTATTAAGTAGAATAAATTAAAAAATAAAATAATTTCGAGTATATAATCGGATAAACATGTATTCTTAATCGGGTAATTGGACTGGGTAAACAGGTATACAATGCAATCCTATACCCGTCTTATACCTATGAAAAAAATAAAAATTTATCCAATACCTGCTTACCCAATCCCATACCCGTCCGGTTTCGAGTATTCTTATCGGATTCGGGTTTAATTGTCATCCTGGAGACATCAGACTATTCACTGTTCTTTCAACAAACAAATATAGCAAGTTGTCACATTAGTTATTTGCCCATCATTTATGCATCATAGCATTCTTTCCACAAAATATACACTATTAAAAAATATTTTTTTGTTTTTAATTTTATAAGCTCCCTTCATGACGTGCACCCTTTAAAGTATGGTGAACATGCAGCTCTAATGGAAGAATTTTGCATTTGACTCACAAATGGCGTGCCACGGTGGACGTGCACACATAAAAACCTTCGTATTATTTGCTGATGGTCTTCTATTACTCGTCGTAAATTTAAATCGCCCCTTTATTAATTTAAATGAGCTATGGGTTTGGTGTATTTTATTTATCTTCCTTAGAGCATTCACAACCCGTTCTCTAAATTTATGTGAGTGCATTCCCTATATTATATAATATGGTTATAAGTGGTTGTAGTGAATGATGTAAGAAATTTACTGTTAAATTTGTATTTTTGAGAAACATTGTTCAAAACCCTATAATGTTTTTAATATATTTTAAGTAGTTACGAGTGGATGAGAGAGAAAAAATAATGATAAAATAAAAAAAAAAAAGATAAAAAATAGTAATTTTTAATGTAATTATATGGATAAAAATGATTAATGAACTGTGAATGCTCTAAGTTGTTTACAACCCATTGATCACCATCTATTTAAAACATGATTAAATCGATGCATTTAGCCAACACACGAGATAATGACAATTTGTAGACATTTGTTTTCTTCTGTGTGAACAAACACAACAAACTGAAAAGATTAAATTGAAAAGGCACATTTAATAAATAACAGGCCAGATCAAATGGGGTCATCAATCTCTCTTCTTCATAAGAAGATAAAATAAAAAATGAGTATTTCACTATTTTGACCACCACTCCTCCATTGTTCACCTCATTATTATACCTTTTCTCACTCTAATTTCTCCACCTCATGCGCTGTTAATATTTAATAACCCACATGTTGAAATGGGTTCAATATAAATTCCCACAAAATACCATTCTCAAATACTCAATTTTGATCGAGTTTAATCAAGTTACATGATATGGGTGCTTGTTTTTCAACCTCCAAGATCAGTGGTTCCAACAGCAACACCCCCTCCACCAATGTCAATTCGCATAAACCTAAGAAGACCCACATTGATCATAAGCATAAACAGAAGACCCCACAGTCTACTTCAAGAAAAGGTGGGATCTCTCGTGGGAAAAGAACGGATTTTGGGTATTTTAAGGATTTTGATAGCAATTATGAGATTGGGAAACTGTTGGGTCATGGTCAATTTGGCTATACTTATGTTGCTATAGATAAAGGTAATGGGGATCGTGTTGCTGTCAAGAAAATCGACAAAAATAAGGTATCTTTTTGTCTTTTCAATTTGATACTTATGATTATGAAATTTGGTGTATGATCCAAATAGGGTTTTGCTTAATTTCTTGATTCTCAGCAAGATTTGAAGAACATGAATGAATGATGGGGATATGAGATTTTTACTTATATAATTCACATGCCACAAGATGCAATAGTTGACCAATTGCTTGAATCATAATTATGGCTGCAGGCTGCACGAGATCCAATTTGTTTTCAATTTAGTTGTTTATTGTAACTTTACTGAAACTAAAATTTCATGTCACCAACTAAATTGATAATCTTATGATGCTTTTTTTCGCCTTTGTGTACAGATGATTCTTCCTTCTGATGTGGAAGATGTTAAAAGAGAAGTAAAGATTTTGCAAGCTTTAAGTGGTCATGAAAATGTGGTTCAGTTTCATAATGCATATGAAGATAGCTCCTATGTGTACATAGTTATGGAGTATGTTGAATATCAGAGTTGACTTTTTTTTCCAGTGTTTGATTCATTTGTCAAGAACTTGACTTTATGGTTACACTTTTCAGGTTGTGTGAGGGTGGCGAGTTGTTGGATCGGATATTAGGAAAGTAAGAACTCCCCTCTTTTGTATAGATGCTGACTTTTGTAGTCAAACCTGTTAGTTCTTAATTAAATGTTAATTTAGATTTTATGATGAACTTGAGGCCTATATGTACATGTCTTTAGAATTTCTTGTAAAATGCTATTAGGTACTGCAAATTTGGCATAAAATCTTAGGGCTTTTTTCAATCTTCATGTTGAATGCTAATCCTTTTGTCCACAAAAGTAAAACATGCGTCATTATGCAAAAATGGTTCTACAACTTAGCATTAGTTTATTTTATCCAGGAAAGATAGCTGTTACTCGGAGAAAGATGCAGCAATTATTGTAAGGCAAATGCTTAAAGTTGCTGCAGAATGCCATTTACATGGTTTGGTACACCGTGACATGAAACCAGAGGTATGAGAACACATGATACAGGCTGTCTTACATTGACCTGATGATGTTCCTAGGATGATGCTAACCTTGTCTTGTTTTTTATTTTTATTTTTATTTTTATAGAATTTTCTTTTCAAGTCACGTGATGACGATTCACAATTGAAGGCTACAGATTTTGGTCTATCTGACTTTATTAGACCAGGTTGGTGTAAAACTGTAAATGTATAATATCAGGTTCTGTTTTAACTTTAGTATAATAATGTTTATCTTCTCCAACCGTTATTTGTTTTTTTAACAATACAACTCAAGATCTGTGGAAACTCAAAAATAACACTAAAGGGGTGTTTTGATAATCATGCTTCTTAAATCATAATCACTATTTTGTAAAACTGATGAGAGTTGTGTATCCGACATATTTGACGAGTCACGTGAATGTATCTTCATACAGAAATCTTTTGTTTTATTTGTAGGAAAGAAGTTTACTGATATGGTTGGTAGTGCATACTATGTTGCTCCTGAAGTATTGAAGCGTAAATCAGGGCCCGAATCAGATGTTTGGAGCATAGGTGTTATCACATACATTCTACTATGTGGGCGTCGCCCTTTTTGGGATAAATCTGAAAATGGGATTTTTAAAGAGGTAAAAAAATTTTAATAAAGGTTTATCTATGTGATATATTCAGTGGTTATATTTACAATATTCGGATGCATTTGTAGGTGTTAAGAAACAAACCTGATTTTCAGCGCAAACCTTGGTCAAACATAAGCCCGAGTGCTAAAGATTTTGTTAAGAAATTGCTTGTGAAAGATCCTCGTACAAGATTAACTGCTGCTCAAGCCCTATGTATGTTTCTTTCTCTTGTTCATGTTTCTTATATCCAGTTTTGAGTCACTAGAATAACTTCTCTTCAATTGGTTTATTTGTGATTTGTTTTATGTTTGGATATGATATCTCTGATTATCTTAATATCATTATCATACTAGCTTCAACAAAATTAATTGTTTATAGCAGAAATGATCTATTTACTGCCTTTTGACATAATTTGATATATTTGGCTCAAAATTCATAAAGTTGCTCCTTTTTTCATAAAAAAATTTATTGCTTATCATTTACATGCTAGTTTTTGTTAAATAACATGAATTTGTCCTTAAACATCTAATTATCTTATTATTAAACATCTAATTATCAAATAGGTGAAGCACATCCAAACATAATATCCTGCATCCCTATTTAATACAACTCATCTTCGAATGTTGGTTTTTTTAATATCACATCATCACTTTTGAAACACACATTTAAAGTCCTCTCTAATATCAAATTTCATATTTGAAAAAAAAAAATTTACAACCATTTTGTAATCTAAAGTTTGATATGCATTTAAGCACACCCATGGGTTCGAGAAGGTGGAAATGCTTCTGAAATTCCTCTTGACATTTCCGTTCTATCCAACATGCGTGAATTTTTGAAATACAGTCGCCTAAAACAATCTGCTCTGCGGGTAACTATTTCTCTCATGTTAATATGCTATAAAAGTAATCACAAATACCTTTTTTAAGACTTGGCATTTTTGCATAGGCTTTGGCTAGCACACTTGACGAAGAGGAACTATTCGACCTCAAAGATCAGTTTCGTGTGATTGATGTAGATAAAAATGGTGCTATTAGTCTTCAGGAAATGAAAGAGGTATGTTTCACCCTGAAAGTCAATCAAAACATAATAATTGCACTTTATACTCTTAGTTTTAAAATAGCGATTTTGTGGCAGGCCCTTGCTAAAGACCATCCTTGGAAGATGAATGAATCGCGTGTTTCAGAGTTACTAGAAGCAGTAAGCCCATTTTAACAAAACTGATTATCTAAGGAAAAATGAAATTACTGTTTTAACCTATTTATCTTTGATGCAGATGGATAGTAACACCAACGGGCTTGTTGATTTCACTGAATTTGTTGCAGCCACACTTCATATTCATCAGTTGGAGGGACAAGATTCTGAAAAATGGCAACATTTATCAGAGTCGGCTTTTGATAAATTTGATGTCGACGGGGATGGATATATAACTCCAGAAGAACTCAAAATGGTAACCATTGCTTATACCTTTCTTTTACATTTGCGCACGGGTACAACTTCCAAAACAGAAATGCAAAACTTTGAGTTTGACTTTTGAGGTTAAGAAGACTGATCTTTTTTTTTTTACTTGAGAATTACTACTGATTTTGCTAGAGGGTAAACATCCCCATTTATACTTTTGTTGGAATTGCGGTATGCTCTGATTTTACTAATAAGTATTTCTTGAATTTTAGGAATCTGACTCAATATAGATGTCTTGAAAGTCGAAATGTTATCTTTTACTAGAAACTGAAAAATCTTCTGCACATGTCCCAACTACTTTCCAGTTTAATAACATAAATATTTGTTCATAAGTTCATCTCATATACAACATTTTGCTCCCAAGTCCCAACTTTCAAAAATCTTTGAGGTTTGACATTCTGGTCAAACAGTCTGATTTCTGAATACAAGATTGGGAATTATTATGCTACGAATTTGAAATCACTAATCATATGTTTGATTAACTTAATAAAGAATATAGCATAAGCATCACAATATTTTCAAGAACTTCTAACAGTCTTGGAACTTAAAACCTGAAGCTAGCCTATTTGACTTAAAAAGTCAAATTATATATGTTTAGTTTAAAACAGCCCACTTTTTTTTCAAAAATTACAGCACACAAGCTTGAAGGGTTCTGTAGATCTACTTCTGGAAGAAGCTGATATTGACAAAGATGGAAAGATTAGCTTGTCAGAGTTCCGGAGGCTGTTAAGAACCGCAAGCATGGAATCACGGATAATTACATAAATATAACAAAAAATAAGGCCATTTCAAAAGTGCGGTCAAGAAAGCTTTAGTCTCCCTAACGCTCGATATTTTAGGGTTTTCCACTTTAGTTACAACAAAAGCTTGTGAGAAGACAACAGAGGGGACTCTTTTGATTTGCATGGGAACATGTATTTGTATGTAAAGCTTTGATCATGTTACTGATCTTCTTCATGTTTATATTGTTTAGTTTTTGTATTTATAACCTGCATTTTGATTTGCATAATATGTGTTTATATAGGTTTAATACTGTGGTGTTCCATGTTTGTCATGGGATTATGTTTTGGAAAATGATCAAAAAAAGTATATGTTAAAAGAAGTGGTAATTATTAATGATATAAAAAGCTGGATATCACCTAAAGACCTAATGGTGGTGGTTTAAAAAAATGTTATTAAAGATCATTACTGTTAGTTTCTGGGTTCTAGTAATATTACAATCAAAGTGGTAGTATATCTATGGTCCTATGGACTATGAAATTATGTTCTTTTATGTAACAAATAGTAGGAAGAAAATGTTGAGAGAAGAAAAAAAAAATTACATTGATGCTACAACCAAATTTGGGTTGGCTTGATGTTCGATTGAACGTGTCAACCTTTACCGTGCTTAGATCTGAGCCGCAACATGCATAAAATTTGTTAGAATGTGACTAGAAGGCAAAGCTCTTTGATTAGTCATTTATACAGAATAAACAAGTGTATAACATGTTTATATCATATAAACGTGGTAGTACCAACAAGTGTGTTTACTTATTAAGTGTAACTAAATAATTTTAATGTGCCCACAATATACTCCTTAACAGCTACTCCAATTGTTTAGATGTGAACACCACATATAATTACTTTCATTGTAAGCTTCAAATTACAATCTTTTTGTAGCCACCATAACTACCTTTGGGCTTTTCCTTGGCATCTAATTTTGGTTTACACACCTAATTTTGCTTGCACACCTAATTTTGCTCAAACATAAGTATATCATAAGATGTTTAAAGTATAATACTTTTGATGACGTGCCAGTTTGGTAGCCAATCATGTCTCCAAGGCTTGACGCCGAGATCTATGGTATTGTGCACCAGTTTATCTTTATGTATCGATTAAAAAACTGGTTTAATTAGACGGATAAAGAATGGGCAATTACCATAAAAAAAACCAACATACTTCTAGTTTTTTCTAATAAAAATCCTTATACAATTTTTTGCACGTAAAAGACCAACATACTTTCTGTTTTCATAAAAGTCACTCAACACTTTTTGCACATAAAAAACCAACATACATTCTATTTTTTCATATAAAAACCACTCAACAATTATTTACACATTAAATTCACTTCATTTGTTATAACTTAAATGAGTCGAGCTTGAACTCCCACAACTTAAACAATCCGAACTCGGGATCCTAAAACTTAAACGAGCCATGTAGGGGCGGAAAAATACACGCAAATAAAATAATCGGTGCAAAAGTTTTTGTAGTTTCTTTTTAGAATTTGATCGAATTTGAAAAGTGAAATGAATTAAATGTGTAAATAATTATTGAGAGGTTTTTATATGAAAAACAGAAAGTATGTTGGTTTTTTATGTGCAAAAAGTGTTGAGGGAATTTTATGATACAAAACAGAAAGTATGTTGGTGTTTTACGTGTAAAAAATTATATAAAAACTTTCGTGAGAAAAAACTGAAAGTATATTGATTTTTTTTTTTTTATCATATTTACCCATAAAGAATCAATGGATTTTGAAACACATGTGGACGGTACACGGCTTAGGCTTGGCCCATAGGGTTAGGCCCATGTCCAATCAAGCCCACTATCGCTTAATCCCATATTCTAAATGTGATCAATATAATATTTACATACACACATATGTTTACAGTTTATACTTGTTCATCTTGTTGGATATATAACTGAATTAATCGTCACAGGGCAAAGCCTCAGGACCCCTTCTAATGGTTTTTCTTGTAGTCTAGAGGCTCATTACCAAAGACGAAACACAAAGCAGACAACCATCGTGACCGAACTAACCGATGGCATCCTTTCTTGCACTGTTGCTTGGGTTATGGATCTAACGTTTCATTGTAGCATCACATATCAAAGACACAAAAGCACAAATTCCACTAAATGGCAAAATAGAAAACGAACAAGCTAATTCAACTTACATGAATTAATTAGTAGTTCAAGATGCAAACAACAATAATAAACAATATTACACGAATTGATCAAACACACTCATGAAATCATCATTCGAAGCTCTGAAATTATATGAACTTTACAAGGCGATTATAATAAAGACTTCTTTTCTTTCCGTTCCTTATCCGTCTAAGATTAACCATATTTTTTTTACTTTGTACATGATAGTCTGTCTATATACCCAAAACATAAAAAAATTAATTTTTTTGCAAGTCTTTTAAGTTGTAAATAAATTAATAAAATTAAGTAAAGTCGGTACACAAGACTCCCGTATGAGTCGGTGTGGGTTGTCTTAAATAATTATTAAGTTGATTTATTATTGTTTTGGGTATGGACGGTTATACTTTGCCCAACATGGTTTTATTTATATTTTATATAAAAAAAAAAAAAAGAGAAGTGAAATATAATGAAAACGACAACAACGCCGCCGTTTTGTTACCTTTTCGAAGATTCAAAATGACCCATCTATTAAACAATATAAAATGAAAATGATGTGTTAGACAAATGGTCAAATTTACAGTCATGGTACATTGGCCCGACCCCTTGGAGAACTCTAATCATAGCCCAAAAGCCCATTAGTTATCTATTTTTATACTCCAATTATTTTTAAATACAACCACTGTGTACTAAGTTTTCATTTTTATCACATCGTTAGGATATGTTTATACTCCTTTTAGGTGGTAGGTGTGAGTGATATGAAATTTACGTGGGGCATGAAACATTGTTTACGGGACATCAGAGTGGATGTTGCCCCTTGAGACGTCAATATGGCCACGGGAGTTGCCCTCGAGACGTGAAACTAAACCTACGAAAACTTGTCATGTTTTGCTGATTGGGCTTCGTTCACATCTGATACGTGAAGTATTACATATGATTAAGGGTGTCAATCGTGCCAAAATTGATGGCTTGACGGGTTGGAATATCAAACCCGAACCCGACTCTTAATTTTATTTGTGTCAAAAGATTTAACCCTAACCTGAAACCGAACCGTTTGATCTATTTTTTAAAAGAGGTCAAGATGATCAATGAAAATTTAAAATCTAAAATTCACTTTTAAATTGCATATACAATGAGACTTTAGATTTATAATTTCAAGTTGAAAATATATGTTTTTGGTAATATACATTTGTCTTTTTTTAAAGAAAAATTTAATGTGAAGTTCAAAACTTAAATTGTTAATTAAACTTTTAAATAAAAAAAAAGCCTAAAAATAACTCATTAATGCAAAAATTAAAAGATCTATAATAATTTTTTAAAGCATATATTATTAAAGTAAGTTAACGGTTCAATCCGAACCTTGCATGTTTATTCAAACGGGTTAACCTGAACCCACTTTGTTTTTCTGAACGGATTGAGTTGCCTAACTCAAAATCTATTTTTCTTCGTGACTGTTTTAGGTTCGTATCATGAATTATCAACCTACTTATGAGTTATGACTAGGGATGTTTATTAGCCGAGACAAACCGAGCGAACCTTTGCTCGTGCTTGCCTCATTTCTAAATTGAACCAAGCCGTTCAACTCGTTTACAACCGAGCGGAAAATTAAACGAGCATTTTTGGAGTGTTAATTTTTCAGTCGAGCGTCGAGTGAGTGTGAACGAGCGTGAACGAGCGGCGAACAATTTGTACAACTCAACTATCCAGTGTGTCATCCGATTTATATTGCAATGAGAGACTGTGAAAATGTTGAGTCTTAGGTTTTAACGACTTAAAAAGCAGGCACATTTCATAACATAACATTTAAATGAATTACTATACGTTGTGGCTGACGATAATGCTAATGTTGTAGCCGATGTGGGAGTGAGCATACTGCAAAGAACAATACGTGAGAGCAAAAGATGATCAACTAAGAGTAAGAGCGATGTCAAAATTTTCTCATACCGCTTAGTGTTGTTTTTTTATTAGGTTGATTGATCTAATATAGTAGGCTAAATCTACTAGAGTGCTATGTATAAACTACATATATAAAAACAAATAAAAAATAATTCGAACCGAACCGAGCCAAATGAACCTTTGCTCATGCTTGGCTAGTTTACAAACCGATTCGAGCCGATTGACTCGTTTACAACCGAGCAGAAGTTCGAGAATATTTTTCGAGCAAATTCTGAAAAAGCATCGAGCGAACGAGTGACGAGCGTTTTGAAAAGCATAGTTATAACACCCCTATAATATAATAATAGCATTCAGATAATAAAAATATAAAGGTTTGATATGCTTTGATACCTTCCATATCCATAAGGATCAGTTTTGATATATGTACATAGCAGTGGAGTCAAAAAGATAATTTCTTCACTATAAATATGTAAACATTAACCGTCACCGGAATAACTACGACCACCACCTTCACCTGCAAATTCATCAATTTAACCACCATTAACACCATCAATTTCACTTCACAAACCTTCAACAATGGCGAAACTACAACTCTCAATCATCCTTCTAACTCTATCTCTCGTATCTTCATTCCATTCAATTCACTCATCAACATTCACCCTCACCAACCAATGCCCCCACCCCGTCTACGCCGGACTTCTCTCCGGCGCCGGTGCTCCGCCGCTACCCACCACCGGCATCCCCCTCCAACCCACCCAATCAACCTCCATCACCATCGCCCCCAATTGGTCCGGCAGAATCTGGGGCCGCACACACTGCTCCACCGACTCCTCCGGCCGATTCACCTGCCTCACCGGCGACTGCGGCTCCGGTGCCGTCGAATGCCTCGGCGGTGGCGCCGCACCTCCGGCGACACTAGCCGAATTCACCCTCAACGGAGCTAACGGGATGGATTTCTACGACGTCAGCCTCGTCGACGGCTACAATCTCCCAATAACGGTGATTCCGAAAGGGGGCACAGCCGGAGACTGTAATGTCACCGGATGTTTCGCCGATTTGAATGCAAACTGTCCGCCGGAGCTCCGGCTGAGGGCAACCGGAGACGGTGGTGAATGGGTTGCTTGTCGGAGTGCTTGTGAGGCGTTTGGGGATCCTGTGTATTGTTGCAGTGGTGATTATTCGACACCACAGAGGTGTAATCCGACGTCGTATTCGAAGTATTTTAAGGCTGCGTGTCCGACGGCGTATAGTTATGCGTATGACGACGGGAGTAGTACGTTTACGTGTTTTTCCGGCGACTACGTCGTCGTTTTTTGTCCGGCGCCGGCGAACAGGTGTGTTTACTAATATAGCCTTTTCTTTCTTGTTAAGGTCGGTGATTGTGGTTTGTCGTTTAGTACAAAATAGTCATTTTGTCATTTTCATGGCTTTTATATAAGTTAGGATTCAATTTTAGCCATTTTTAGGGGTAAGCATATTTTGGATTTATATATTATTATTATTATTTTTATAAATAGTGCTATTACTTACTCATGCAACACTTGCTAAGTGCCAGGTCTTTCTTTTGCTTTGCTCATAGATTTGTGAGAAGAAACAAAGAATTCATACTTGCTAAGTGTGACATCCCACTAAACAATAAAATTATTAAAAGAAGTGATACTTACTAAATGTAACATCTTATTAAACAACTAAAAAGAAAAAAATCGCATTTACCAAGCGTGAAATCTCACTAAACAGCATAAAAAAATGAATAAATCATGCGTACTTACTAAGTGCAACATCAGAGAAACATAAAACATGTTTTTGACAAGGTTATGGTGTAAGGATGTGGCACTTATTAAATGCGACAACTTCTTATATAACATGATTTTGAAAAGAATTCCTCTTAGTGTTCTATGACTATCAGTGGCGGACCAAGAAAAACTTTTCTACGGGGTCAGTTTTTTTGTTTTCAAATAGCCATGTATGGTTTTTTAGTTCATGGTCGAGGTTGAAAAATACACTGGGTCAATTGAAAATGTCAATACTCTTTACATATAAAAAAAAAATTTCTACGGGGTCGGTTGACCCCTCCCCACTTGTGGTAAGTCCGCCCCTGATGACGATAGAATGCCACTGGCCATTTCTAAAAATTTCTATTTTTTCACCCTAAAATTCATTAAGTCGATACATATTTATATCAACATAATTTCAAAACATTTGCGTTTGTAAATAAAAATAATAATGTGTTCTTGTCGAGAGGTCGGTGTGCCGACTAAGGAAACATATATAAAACAATAATGTGAAGAAGAAACAAAAAGCCACCACGTCACCGTGTCGTGTGGTTATTAATACCCTTATACCCATGCATGCATGTTAAATTATTAATTGTTATTTTTATAACATTTTTCGAATTAATGATCTGAAAATTATTAACTTTTGTGCAGTCGAAAATCTACCGGAGTCAACCAATCGGCAGATAGTAGCGGCAGCGGCTCATTGGCTAATGCTTTCGGCGTTTATTCCGTTACCGTTATCGTTTTTGTATTGACGTCGGTTTGGAGAACATAGAACGGAAGTAATCTTTTTACCACTAACCATGTTCTGTTTACGTCTTATAATTAACAACTGTTTATATTATGTTGTTAGTTACTGTATTTATTAATATTGAACTCACTCACTTATCAACTGTTCATAGTTTTATACCATTTGTTTACAGTCAAATTTGAACTATTAACGTTTTATGAACGACATCATTCTAACACGTTGATACTCTCAGACTGCATTCATTTTGGTTATATTTTCACTATAAATATGAATTAAATTTATTACTTTATGAATTAAATTAAGCAACATGTTATTTCATGATTTAATATCATGAATTGAAACTTGAATATTATGAGTTTCTTTTTAGCTTTTCATTCTGTACACTCAAGTATAAATGGGAAGAAAATGAAGAATATGCCATGAAATTTTCAAAAGTTTGTGAACAAGATACTTAAAAAGAAAGGGATAAAAAAAGAATGTTCTAACTGAAAACTGCAATTACGTACTTCATGGGGAAAACCTTATCCACAATTCTAGTTAAAAGGCATCATATTAAATAAATGTTGTGGAGACATAAAGGTTTAAAAGACAATCATTAAATAGTAATGATTTAATTAAGTAAAACTAATTTTGGTTTATTCTTGATTTATATTTGATGTTGGAAACATATATGGAAACATATGGGTCAAAAGACACGACCACCACTATCGCAAGCGTTGTGGCCACCACATTCCAACTACTACTTTAATAAACTTACTTGTCAAACATGGTTATTCATCAACTAAACTAATGTGTAAAAGTTCTAATCACTTTGATATATTTTAGTTTTCTTTTTTAATTACAATTCATTTGATAAATTTACATTTTTTTGACGCATTTCAAACATTTCAATATAGTTTAGTGAACCACACACTCTACAAGATTGTCGGATGTCATGTTTTAAGTATCTAAGTAAGCAAATCACTTGTTTTCATCAAGTTGGCGGATTGCATGTTTCAATGGTCAAAACGATATTATTTGAAAGCACTTTCCAACAAATTTTGGGTATGGCCCGAGGGTTGCTATTGCTTGTTGTAGCTCTTAGGTCTATCGTCTAATGGTTTTCGCTATTTTATCGATTTTAGTGTAGTAAAACTTTTATCCAAGTTCAAATGATCATTATCACTTTGTGTATGATCATTATAGTGGTTTTTTAATTCATTTAAAAGTATTTTCTTTTATTTTTATGTATCTATCTTTATATTATTCAGCAAAATTTTTTTAAAAGAATAGTAACTAATTGATGAAATTATAAATCCTTTATAAGTCTTGACAAAAAAAAAAAAAAGGCTTATGTGTAATTGGTAAAATTAATAGACAGATATACTCTAGTTTCACCATTTCACAAGGTCAAAAGGGTCGCTTAAACAATTTTTTTATTTGATTTGTTATAATTTATAAACACATGTAATTATTATTTTGCTGAACATATTGTTCCCGATAGGGGTTTACGACATGCATGATTGTTACTTGTCATGCTTTGTCTTATCAAACCTATTTAGACGACCTTACTAAAGCAGACCATGTTTTGATACTTGCACAATATTTTGAAAGTATATATTGAAGCTGCATGCATTGATCACAACAACCACCATTTCAATTTTCAAGTGTATGCCAACCATTAGACATTTTAGTCATCATGCATGTGAATATTGTCTGGCTTTATGTATGCTTGTGTTTATAACTCACATGCAGCTGACTATATAATGAATCCTATACAATTAACCTTTGACTTGTCCAGTTCTCATTTCATATGAGGCTTCAAAGTATTTATAATTGCCACATCACCCATGCTTGAAGCTTTTATTTAAAAATGGGTATTTTATAATAGGGTGTTGAAAATGCATGTAATTATTATTTTCACAAAGAGCTGAGTCGGAACCCGGCCCACAAAGCTTAAGGTCGGCTCGCTTCATTGAAAAGTATTCGGGCTCGATTATTTGGGCTTGATTGATCAAGCTCTACTATTATTTTTATATAGTGTGTGGCTGTGTTCATATATTATAGGGTTAATGGATTTAAATACTCCCAACTATTGGGAATTGGCCGCTGCCACCCCCAAGTATCATTTTGACGAATATAACTCTCAAGTAAACACTTCGGTATCTGTATCACCCGCCGTTTGTCAAAACCCTAACAAATGAGCTGATTTATTTTGGTCATTGTGTCAAATAAATCAGCTCATTATGTCATATACGTTCATTATGTCATATATTTTAAATCATTTGTTAGGTTTTTGACAAACGGCGGGTGTTACAGACACCGAAGTGTTAACTTGGGACGCCAAAATGATACTTGGGGGTGGTAGCGGCCAATTCCCAATAGTTGGGAGTATTTAAATCCATTAACCCTGTATTATAATGGTTTACGGGTAGATAAGCCAAATCCTTTGGTATAAGTTTATAACATGTATTGGTACAAAATAACTACAATGTTTGGCATCCATTCACTATAAGGAACTTATATCCATGCATTGACAAATATACCAATGGAGAAAATAATATTGTTTCAAAACTGTTTCCTATAAAAGACAAGACAACAATTACAATACATATCAAAAGGTTAATAATAACAAACATAATCCAGCACAAATGACAAAACCTACAATTAAAGAAAATGTAACCAAAGATAATGTAGATATCCCGTACCCAAACAAATGACTTGGGGTGAACTTTAAGTGCTATAAAGAAAAGAACACAAAAAATCTAAAAGACTAAACCTTGCAAAGTTTAAAGTGTAATTCTTACCAATAAGGGGTAGCAATGATCCTTATCATAGTTAGGCCACGCGGCATTGTTATTGATGAAGCTTTCATGACGTCTCCAAATTTCTGGATCATAAATCTCATCTATGGTGAACTGCAAGCCACTTTCTTCGACCTCCTTTAGGAAATCATCCAATGAGCTTCCCCTTTTAGGCCCCAAAAATATAGCTTCTGAGGGACCTTCCTTCTTCAACAAGCATTTGACAGTCTGAACAAGGCCCTTGTGGAATTCTTTGAAGAAAGTGCTACAAGATTACAAAACACAAACTAATTTTGCTAAAAACACCTCATAGGAAGGATAGAGGGAGAATAAAAGTGTAATTATCGCTAACGTGTAACAAAATTTATTTTTTTCATTTTATTTTTAAGGGGTTTTTATGACGCGATTAGAACGAGTAGAGAAAGAGTCAAAATTTGTAAAGATTACCAATCACTTGCAACAATGATATCAAAGCTGTTGGAAACATCCAAGAGTTCTTCCTGATTCCAGTGCAGCATCATAGGTTTCACTTTTGTGCTGCCAAATACACTCAAATTGGCATTTATGTTACGCTGAATATCTAAATGTCAAGCATCTCCAATCTGAAGTAGATTCAAAGGTCTTAAGGGCATATTTAAATTGAAAAAACTTTTCAAAGAGGATAGATTGAAGCATTGATAATGATGGAGCGAAAAGGATACAATCAACTACTTGAGGATTTCCATCTGATATCACAACTTCTGATGCCTCTGTGACAGCTGAAATAAGCAAGCCTGCTAAACCATATCCTGACCCAAGCTCAATGACTTTTTTCGACCTGATTTAGTAGGGAAGCCAAACTACAGGATTGTAAGCTTGTATACGTTCTTTCAAAAGTACAAAATGAAAAACAAAATAAAAGTAAGAAGGGATGAATCTGTGATAGGGACAAACTTATGTATTAACCTGAATAAGTCTACATGTGATAAAAAATAATAAGCAAGAACTTCCTCTGATGGCCAAGAACCTGCTTAATGAGAAAGTACATAAACATTACGGGAAGGGCAAGGGAAAGAAAATAATGTTATATGACATCAAGATATACTTAAATGAATAGGATAACTGATTGAAAATATGTCTATAACATATATTCTGATGCTAAGATAAATGTTATGATTCAAGAATTCATACAGTTCCCTGAAACGAAAATTCTTTAACTAAAATTACAATTTTATCCTTATCCTTTTGTTATTCTTCGAATTTCATGTTCTAATTTACATGTGCCTTTGCTTTATTGCAACTTTTTCGTTATTTGTATACCCTAGTATTTATTCGTATATCCATCCCTATGATGATGAAACTGATCTTCTGAGTGCAGAGAGAACTTACAAACAAGGCCTGTGTTGTCAATATCATATGTGTTACAGATCCTAAAATCATCAAGGTTTGCACAATTGTCCACTCTCTGACTGCATTTAATTACATAAGTTAGCAATGACCACAGATAAAGCAAAATCCCTTGTTTTCTTTAATGAACTTAGACCCAATAAGATCTTCTTTGTTAGCATCAAACTGGAAAACATAACGAGTTCCATTGCAACAAGAAGCCAATAGAAGACATAAGAACAACAACAACAACAAAATAGCAGCTACCATAGTTGTTGAAGGCATAAGGCGCACTCAAGGTGCAAAGGGTGATCCTTCGGCCTAGGGGCAAGGCGTTTAAAAAGTGAGGCTTTTTAAGTAAGGCACATAGTATAGAAATACCATGTTTAGGGGTTTTAGACACGTTTTAGGCTTGTTTTGGGCTCGTTTGGGCTGTTTTTGGTTTATTCCAAACTTGTTTAGGGCTAATGCAATTATTTTAAACCACTTTGCCTGAAAATGTGCATAGTGCCTGAAAATAGGGCTTTTGAAACGAGGTGAGAAGGCTGCGTTGGGCTGCGCCTGTGGGCATAGGCACGCGCCTTGTGGACTTTCGACAACAGTGGAAGCTACCATGTAAAGATTTAATCCAAACCCTAGGGCCAGGTGCCAACACTAATTAAAAGAACATTCTCATAACTCCTTGCAACTTGTAAATTGTAATCACACTCGCAAGAGCAACCTAACAATAATATTAAACCTTTTTGCATGGAGTACAACGATGTGGCATCATCTTAGTCATGCTATGCCAGTAGAAGTACAAGAAGGGAACCTAAGATTATAATGCCTAATACAATTAACAAAATCTTAAAAACTTAAATGCAAGTAGCATACAACAAGGATCCAAAAACAACTATTTTAGCAGTTACCTAAGCAAAAACAATAACTAGTAAAACGAGTTGATGAAATCTTACTACAGAAAAAGCTTGGTAGCACTTTGATTGGGTAAAGCATAGCACACACAAGCTTCTCTAGCCTTTGGCAATGAAGAAGGCATCAATTCTTCAAGTTTAAGCTCACCATTATCCACTAAACGGAAGGGTATCAAACCGAACCCTCGATTTGCCTTTCTAGAAATACTCTTGACACTAGTTTCAGACTGATTATCTGCAAAACATTTCATACCACACGATGCTAATCAATTTTCTAATTCTTCTTATCTGCACTCTTACTATCATCAAATCTACAAACCGAATCTGAAACTTCAACATTCCATAAACGTACGACATCATCAATATATTTAAGATTTTTAAAGGCTTAGAAGTAGGAACTCAAATCAAATAAAGGATTGTATAATCAGCGATCGGACGATTTAAAACTGACTATGTGAAATTGGACATCTAACATCAGGTAACAACTGATACGCAGGCTAAATGGTGGATAAAATGGAGTGAATGATTACCTGAATCGGTTGAAGATGGAGAAGAAATTAGGGCTCGACGAAGAATTCCCCACCTTAACGAAGTTGCTTTCTTACGGTTCTCCATCTGTTCTGTATTCTTTCAGTCCTCGGTTTTCAGTTATTTCACCCTCATAAACCACCACTGGTATCAAAGGTGTAGTTTTAACTTTTAACTGTAACCAAAATGTGTAATGAAAAGGTGTATTAGTGTATTAGTTTTAGTAAACCCGTGTATTATACGGTTTGAATGAAAAAGATTAAATAAAATAAAAATTTATAATTTATAAATTTATATTATAAAATAAAATATGATTGAAATTTGTCTTATAATAAATAAAATAAAATTTTATTTCAACATAAAACGTTTTAAAATATGTCATACTTAAAAACTTTCTTATTGTTAGTCTCAATTTTAATTATTTTTGTTTATTTAAAATTTACTTTTTAAAAACACCAATTATAAAATAATTTGTATTTTAAAAAAGTTTGATGTTCTAAAAATTTTTCTAATTTTATGAAAAATTATTTTCTTAAATATAACATTAGTAAAAAGATCTATTTCTTAATTTATTAAGAAACTATTTTAATCTAAAAATAATTAAATACTATTGTTATAATTAATGTAATTATTGAATAGGAGAGAGAAGGAAGAAAAAATTGGTGACGAGGAATATGATGTTAACAAGTGTCCCTACTAGATATCTTTTTATTAGAGTAGAGAGATGTTTTTTATGAGGTAGAGAGTTTTAGTTCATAGTAATTAAAACGTGTAGATTTGAAAATAAGATTAATTTGTGAGTCACTTTTTGTTAAAATTACTAATATATTTTTTCTTTTATGGTAAGTATATTGAATTTATATAACATTTTAATCTATGTTTTTGATAGTAAAACCACCGTCACCACCGCCACTAAACCATATAGCATGTATTGCATCGCTTCTTGGTTTTATGTTTATGGTGACTTTTGGTCTTGGGCTAGCCTTGGGTGAATCTAAAAAAAGTAAACGATCCGATATTTTTATTTCATCCAACATAATTATTGCTTTTTAGAACCGAATCTGCCCGGTGAACCGGCTGAATTAGATTGGATGGTCGGATAGGATTTTAAATCTATTTTTTATATTTTATATTTTATTTTTTAAAATTTTGTCTTTTAAAAAATTTTGTATTCATTGATTCATCTTTTAGTTATTTAAATCTTAATGTTTTGTTATTGTAAATCCATACGAAAATATATATAATTTTCATATTTTGTTTTAAATTAGATATATATAAATAAATTTAATTTTTATTATTTATAAAGTTATTTGTTTCTTAAAATTGATCTAACTAGACCGGTTCTATATAGCTCATGTTGTATCCTTAGCAGCCCCATAAACATATGCATCCAAAACAAAAGACTTCGAGTACTTTACGAATGTTGCTCACTCGTCCGCCCCCTCACACTCATCATAGCTCCCATCTGTATCCCCTATTGCAACTCCCTCCTCCCTCCAACTTTTGCTACAACAACTCTATGACTCCCTCACCTATCAATCTATCATTCATCTACATCTTTATTCTTTTATCTATCATATACTTCAACCAATTTTCACAATTTAACATATTGGTAATAGAGTAGGTTAATTGCAAACATTTTTCGTTTATTTAACTAATCCTAAATCTTTAAATACAAATGTCATTGTACCTAGTAATAATTTGAAGTACAAGCAAGTTTTTACGCCCTTGAATGTGGAGCCTCATAGATCTATCATCTGTCTAACGTCAAACCCTTCAACCTAATGTCATATTTCTATGTAAAGACAAACCTTGAAACCTTAACGAATCCAAACCGTTTGTTACATATTGATTTGGTTTGGTTTTTAATTCTTAATAGTTTCACTTAGGTGTAAGGATTGGGCTCCCGACATAAAATTCGCTAAAATAAAACCATAAACAACTCTAAATTCTCTATCACCGTGGCGGCTCCTTTGAGAACTTCAATTCCCTTTGTTTTAAAGAAACATTCCATAGTTTATAAATTTTATACTAAAATAATAATGTCACTTTCAAATATAATAAGTGTATGAAATTCACAAAAAGTTAAAATAGATAACCAATCACAATATCTTCTTCGTCATGCACAAATTTATGGTCATTCTGGTGCCCAATATTTTAGAAACTCTATCCCTTCAAACTCAACACTCCATCTCCATCATGAACACTAAATCGAGGTCGGTAAACATGAGTTCAATTTCACTATTTTCAAATCACACGATCAATCATTCCTTTTGTTTTTGTTTTTATTAATAAACGTACTTTAATCCTCTGGATTCTTCTTCTTCTGATTCAATTTGCAGCTCAGAATCACAGGTAATCACCATTGATGTTCTAAAAGCTAACGATCTTCTCCGCAACAGCAACTATCGATACCTTGATGTCAGGTGCTCGTTTGTTTTTATTTATTTGGTCTTTTGAATTATCTAACTAAACGAACAAACATACCTAGTTAAATTTTACGCATAACATAACTATTAGCAGAGTCTAGAGAGCATGTGATGAAAGGTAAACCTTACCTCTATCTTACACGATAGAAAGTCTACTTCTAGAGATCCCAGTTACGAAAAACTAAAATTTTTATCTTTTTATCGGACTAAATAACTGGTTTGATGAATTTATATATGAATTTCTGGTTATCTTAGTAGTTATTTTTCCTTTTTTAATAGGACCGAGGAAGAATTCAAGAAAGGGCATGTTGATTTTGATGATGTTCTCAATATTCCCAACATGTTTTATACCCCTGAAGGTAAATTGCTCAATTTAGCTATTGTAGAAAAAGTTACTAGTTTGTTGATTATTCTAAAATACATAATTTAGGCGACTAATAAATTGTATGGTTTTAGGTAGGGTGAAAAATTCCAACTTTATGGAACAAGTATTGCCGGTGTGCTCCAAGGATGATCATCTTATTGTGGTAAATCGTATATATGATAAATTATTTGGAGTTAAGATTTATTTTAACAATAAACTACAATAGGAAAAATCACAAAAAAAGATTCTTTTTCTAACTTTATCATGTAATGAATATATGTGTGAAATTATTTATACATAACCATAGAAGTATATCACGTTTATATAAATATTTGCTTTCATAAATTTCTTACTACTTTATCATTTTAACCATCTACAAGCAGATTTAAAAAAAAGGGATTGATTTTGGATCAATCAGCGTTCTTGGATTAACCTTATCACTTTCATATATTTTTTATTTATTTATAGCAGTGTAATTATATTCCAACCATATGAAATATATTAATGAGTAAAATCAGGTGGTGTGTTTGTTCTGACTATAAAAACTTGTATGTAAAGGGTTGTCAATCTGGGGTTCGATCTGTATATGCAACGGTTGATCTTCTTGATGCTGTAAGTTATCTTTTATACAGCCTTTAAATTTATTAATTATTGATTTAAAACTCAATATATAAATAATAAATTGTAGGGATTCAAGCATGTATACAATATGGGAGGGGGATTTCTTGCATGGGTAGAGAATGGGCTGCCTGTGGCTGTTGACACCAAAACTGGGTCTATAAGCCCAACATCTCCTCTGCCTATGGTTAATAATAATTCAATTACACAATAAATGTAACACTATATTATTAAACATTGTGTTAACTTTGGAAAGTATGTGTGCAACACGTTTCACTTAAGATTGGGAGTAGCAAATAAATGAAGGTGTGATTGTGTATGTATACGTACTAGATTTGTATCTCGTGTATGTTTGGATATCTTTATGAATCATGTTAAAGACTTTTACAAAGACTTTTGTTATGGACTAAAATCATTGTAAGGTATGGGACTTGTCCCACATCGGTTTTATGGGCAATTGGTGTGGGGTTTATAGGCCAAATGGGTTTCCTCATCCATCATACTAGTCTTTTGGGTTGAATTCTTCCGTTTGGTCTGTAACAACTTTTAAATTGAAATATTTTGTTTAAAGACACAAAATTTCAATCAGACACGACAAAGAAGATTGTCAAGATTGAGATTGGAAATTCTGGTCCATAAATTATGCCAAAGTTCTTAGTTGAATTTAATGCATTAAAACATATCAAAGATCATCTATTCATAATTTATAGGGGACCAACCGTCATAACAATAAAGTTGTCGGTTATAACCAATGATGATTAGACAATTAGATTTGCAAAAACTCCAGCGGTATTAACATATCACTATTAGAGACTTACCAATCGACAACAACTATTGCTAATTACTATTTCTGCTAATCGTTTACTACCGATTAACGAAGTTGCTTGATTATCAATTCTGAATTATGCTTTGGTTGCTGTTTATAACCAATTACTACTGATGACTTTAATTAATCTTGATGATCTATTACCACTGATGTTCTTAGTTAATACTGAATGCATTAAACAACAGGAAAATTACATTTTACTTCTTATGGTTATTAGATAAGCTTTTTTTATATATATATTTTTAACTCATATATGTTGTTAATAATTAAAAGGTACATTTTTATTTTCTTTAATACTAAATACGTCATTATAAAGATGTCATTTTCTGTTAGTCGCTTTTAAAAAATGTCATTGTTGAATATGACATTTGCTTTATTTAGTTTTTTTAATAAAAACTTAGGTTTGAACCCTTTATTAAATCAATGCTTAGTAATTATTTGTATTCGTTTTATTACCGTGTTACCTTTTTATATGTAGATATAACATGTTATGTATAATACTATAACTTAGTTATTAAAGTTGATGTCTTTTCCACTCTAGCCAACACCCCCCCCCCCCCCCCCCCCCCACCCCACCCACCCACACACACTCAACAACAACAAAAAAAAAAAAAAAAAAAAAAAAAAAAAAAAAAGAAAAAAAAAAAAAAAAGAAAAAAAAAGATGTAATCGGAATAACTATGGGGAATCGCTTTAAACTTTAAGTTACCTCTTATAATATATAGTATATGCTTCTAACCTATTAATTTTTGTACTGATTTGTTTTTATTAATAAGTTTCGTTTGTTAAATTTTTTTTAGAACACAACTAATTTGTGACATTGTTTGATTATTGTTTTGGGTTTCCCCATATAAACTTTTTTAAAAACAAAGTTGTGAGCAAAACAATGCACTTTTTGGGATCGTAAGTTATATCGACTGACGATAACATGCTGGTACCGTAAATAATAAAACTGATACCGACCAAAGAACATTGGTATTGTACTACTATACTTGTTTTCTATCTATGTTTCGATCTCCAAAAGTAGGTCATTTCAATTTTATATGTTTTTTATGTGCTTAACTACTTCAATGTCACTGTCGCATTGCGCGAGTTTAATTTCTAGTTTAACGTAAGAGTCTGTTTGATAACTTTTTAATGGTTATCAAAAGATTGTCTCTTAATGGTTAAGAGGTAAACTTATGTTTGAATGGTTAAAAAGTGATCATTAAAAATGTTACCTTTTAATCATTCAGATTTAATGTTACATCTTAACTATTTAAAGATTATCAATCATTAAAAGCCATTTTTTAATGATATTTAAAAGTCTACCAAACAACCTTTTAATTAATATATAGGTTACTAATAATATTAATTTTTAGTATTAAGAAGTGTTATAGGATTATTTAAAGCTTGTATGATTTTATGACTTCATGAATTTATTTAAAATAATAAATTGAATCGTAAGTTCTATACTTTTGTTATTATTTATACAAGCATGTGAAGGTTACCATACAAACTGTTTTTTTCGTGCAAATTGTACAAAGTTTTAGGGTGAAATTATTATGCAAGAACAAGTAATAATTATGCAAGAAAAATTACAGTCGCGTGGAATTATCACGCTGAGATGGAATTATCACGTAAAAATACCCACCTGCGTAATAATTCCACCTTTACGTGATAATTCCATTGCTGAGTGATTAAATTCTAACACTTGCGTTATAATTCCACCCCTAACATTTATTATTGTGTGATAACTCCGTACAACTTCGCATGAAAATATCACTTCGTATAGTCACAGTTTATAATTCCACACGTAATGTTTATTTCAACCCCATAAGGTGGAATGATCAAAATCTATGCGCGCCAGTTGCATCACTGATCAGTACTAACACTATATATACACAACACACACACAGACAAAGGATCATTCGAACACTCCATCTTGGACTCTTGTATTCATCTCGCACACCTTGTTTTATTTACCAGTCGCGCGTTTATAAAAGCCTGCTCGATGCGGCGTGTTTGTAAACTCTGTTACGTGCGTTGCTCCAATAATATTAGCATAGTTAAGTACAACAAAAAATATATGAAGTGGCGGCGGCTTGGTTATTGAGATCGAAACATACATAAAAGATTATTATGTCTTTTACATTGCGAACCAACCAGAAGTTAAAATTTGAGAAAACAATATTTGTTAGATAAGTAAGCAAAAAAGAAAAATATTAAAAAAACAAATACAAATAAGAGAGATAAGAAACGAATATTAAAAAGAAAAACAAAAAGAAAAGAATAAAACAGTGTTTGCCACTCCCGAAGTCAACCTTATGCCAAAGTCACCGTTTTCATTTTACAAGATACGATCAAAACTACTATAACAAGTAACTTCACTTTGTCAAACGATTCCAGATTACATAACTCAAGTAATTTGGTTACTTTTTATCATAGTTTTTAACATAACACAAATGTTTACAAGAAATTAATATAACATATTTACAAAACATAAATTGTTATATGTTTTCGTTTGAGAATTTTATGCACTCACCTCAAGTGTCACATTACCTTTATACTTCAAATTCCATGGTCTTCCATTGCTAAACAACTATTAAATAATAACTCATGTTCCTTATTTATTTATTTACTTGTAATGCATAATGTAATCATCCTTCAACAGTTCAACCGCCCATTAGGGAGTAATACTCTAACCAATTATTCAGATAACTAATAAAAATATCTTAGAGGAGTTTCTAAGCATTCTTTTAACATTTTGACTTTTGAGTCATCTGAAAAGAAGCTATAACCAATGCTAGTTATATTGTTAGTATTTACTTTTATACGAAGTTTGATGAGAAACAAATTTCTATCGTATTAGTTGTCTCCGTGTTGTATGATTCCCCTTGAACTGCCTCGTGATATCACATAATGGTTGTGCACGCTTAGACCTAGCGGCATGCTCACCATACTCAGTGGGTGCCCGGCGTGGTCCAGCACATGCTCTCTCCCCTTGATCTTTTGACTATTGTTGGTAAGTTTAATAAAAATACATAAATTCTTTAAACAAAACGCGCACAAATATACAATTTAAGAGAAATCTCCATATAAAGAGGATGAATTCAGATGATGATTTCAAACGCACAAACAATATTCGTACTGATTGCTAATGAATTGAAACGCAAAAGATGTGTTTTTTTATGCAGATGTGAGATGCTAGTGGTAGACGAAGTTTCAATCATTTACGAAAGTGTACAAACTAATGACACCAGTTTATAATTTACTATTGTTATCGGTTTTTAATTTACTATTATGTATTGTTATTAGTTATGGTTATCATTATTTGGTTTTTTGTTTCACATATAAGGATTTTTTTTATTTTATCATACAATTATTACAGTTGTTAATGTTATTTGTCTTTAAGAAAATAATAAAAAATATTTAAAATTAATAGTAGTGAATGCAAAAACGTGTACAAGAGTGAAAGGGAAGAGAAGAACGTTCGCTCATACACCATTGAGTAGAATGTGGAATTTGTTAACATCACCGATAGGCGTAGAGTCAACTTATCCCTCAGATAACATGTTTCCAAGTCTTATTCATAATATTTTTAAAATTATTTTAAGGTTATTATGTCTACCACTAATTAGTAGTTTAGTTGCTATTGTACTAATACACATTTGCAAAGGTCGGTAGGTTTTTTTATTTTTTATTCTATCAAAATTGTGGTTATATATACACATTTACAAGTATTACAACAAAGTGGCTTTAGTTGGAGTGGTAGGTGATTTGTGTTTTGATTTTGTGGTTGTGGGTTCGACTCCCACCAACAACATTTGTTATTTTTTTTCCTTTTTCTATATATATATATATATATATATATACATATATATATATATACATATATATATATATATATATTAATTTCTTACTTTCATATTTTTGTGTATGCGTAGTTATAAATTCGAGTGTGTTTACGCTTGTACGTAATCAGAAATGACTCGGGTCAAATATAAAATGTTTCCGTGACTATTTTAGTTTACACTTTAAGACTGTCTACGTTTCAACATCCGTTTACGTTTTGACATAAATTTTCTTCAAAAATGAGTTAGGTTAAATATAAAATGTGTGTATGCTAATTTTATTATACGCTTTGAGCAGATCTACGTTTAGACATAAGTTTTATTTGGAAATTTGTTTGGTCAAATATAATACGTTATCATTTACTCTACATATTGTCATAAATTTAGTTTGAAAACGAGTTGGAGCTGTTGTAAGTTTATGTTTCGACATAAATTTTGTTTGGAATAGGGTTGGGTCATATAATATGTTTTATTCAATGGTATAAAATCAATTTACTCTACGTATTGACGTAATTATGATTCGGAATGAGTCGGATTGATTGTATTCTATATTTTATCACGTCGCGTATGATGTCACGGCAACGTGCGACGGGTAAAAAGCCTAGTTATTAATTATTTTATGTAAAATATTAAAAGTGCTCAAACGAAAAAAAAGCATATTATTATACTCAATAAAATATTATTTCAGTATTTAAAAAATTACTTTCACAGAGAAGATGTTTACCGACGGACATAGATATGTTAAAATCCAAAAAGAAAAATAATAAATACAACAAATTTATTAATCACCAAAAAGATAAAATTATAAGATATTTTAGTGTAATTGAATTGACCTTGTTGACCAATGCTATTAAAATATTCATCAAAACATGTCGGAGATGTAGAGTACAAAATCCCTAAGTAATGGGTGTTTCAAAGAAACAATGCCTCTTAGAGGGGGGTCCAGGGGCAGTGCCCCTGGAGCGGGGTTCAAGGGGCAGCAGGCCTTGGCGATGTTCAATGGGTGAAGCCCTGGCTTAATTATAAATGCATCAAAGTTGTTTTCTGGAATTTCACATGTAAAATTCAGGTGAAAAAAAGAGTATGTTTTTGACATTTTTCTATTTTAAATGAAAACTGCCAAATGATAGTTTCATACTTTCATCCCCATCTCTTGAAAATTGATTTTTCTTCTTTTGGTCACTCCCTCTGTCTTCTTCTTCTTGTTCACAAAACACATAAAATTTATAATTTGAGCTTGATAATCATTTGAGTTGTAGCAGATTGAGAAATTCAAGTCAACCACCAAATAATGATCTAAAAGCGTACACACGACTCTCAGATTATCCAATTTGTTGATTTATAATTCTCTAAAAAAGAAGTTTAAAATTCACGGTTTCCGTCGGTAATTCTTTGGTAATCTGACAGTGAAATAGTTGTCATTGATAATAGGTGAAGACTTTACTTTTGTCTAGTTTCTAGGCTTGTAAATGAATCGAATGTTCATGAACTGTTCAGCGGGAAATTCGTTTATGTTGGTTCATTTAATTAAAATGAACGAAAATGAACAAAAAATTTTATTCATTTAGTTAAATGAACAAACATGAACACATATGGTTTGCTTGTTCATTATGTTAGTGAACAAATGTTTGTTTATTTACGTTCGTTTATTTTCGTTTGCTTATGTTTGTTTGCTTACATTTTTTGGTTTATGCATTGAAACAGTATCATGTTCATATTTATTTATGGTTTTTTGGAAGAGTCACCATGGATGATTTCTTGATGAATCATTACGGATTTTTGATAGAATCACAATTTTTTATGAATCATGTATATTTAAACTTTTTATTTATATTTTGATGAATTATGATGTCCTAAACGAGTTTGTTTGTGTTCATTTATGTTTGTCAATTATGTTTGTTTATTTTTGTTCGTATGTGTTCGTTTACGTTCGTGAACTGTTCATTTAGCTTTTAAACGAACGAACAAGAACGTACATGAACATTTTCAATTTTTTAATAAATAAACATAAACAAAAAAACTACGTATTATTTGTTCGTGTTTGTTTTCGTGTTTGGTTAAAGTTAAATTAACGAACACGAACATGCCAATGTTCTTGTTTGTCCGGTTCTTTTACAGGCCTACTAGATTCCCATGGACTTTTACCGACAATCTTAGCTTCACTGATAAATTATCAACGGTTACTACATTCACCGATAAATTAACAACATGTTTATCTCCCGCTAAAAATCCTCTAATTTGTCGTGATTTTGAATCAGATTTAGTATTAAACCTGGATGTTTAAAATTGTTGAAAGTTCTAAAATATAATGAATGTTTTAAACCTGGATGTTTAAAATTGTTTAAAATATTTTTCATATTGAGTTTGGTTTAAAATAATAATGAATCCTTAAACATTACCACAAAGAATGTTTAGGATATTAATAGTGGATGATTGCAGGCTGGATTCATACGATTTCAACAAAGGATGCATATATTATCAATTTATCATCACTAAATGATATGCATAATTGCGTATGTATTATTTAAGTATTATTAAGGTCAAAAAAAAGTCAAAGTAGGTGATGATGGAGATGGGAAGATATTGAGGGTGAACTTATCTTTCCATACCTAACTTCGTATAAAGATTGCTATGAAATGAACTTTTATTCAAATAGTTATTAATTTGTATCATAATCTATTCTGATACTCAATGAAAACTTAAACATTATCTTTAACATACTTCTAATTATACAATACAACTAATTTACTTTCATACAACTAATTTACTTTCATAGACGTGTCTTGAACCTTAGTTTCAAAAAGAAGCACACCATTTTAACTTTAAATCATTATACAATTGGACTCAACACTCACCCTAATATATTATGATATTTGTTTTATAAGTTCATTTTAGTTATTCAACTTCAATATTCTGTTATGGAAAGAACTGAATTTTAATAGACAGTTATTTTTATTTGAAGGTGTGAGTTGATTGCAAAATGAACTAATAGAATATTATTTTATTTAGTTTTTAATTTGTAATATACTCCATGATAAATTGAAAGTTTTTTGTCTAATAAAATCACATTACTCTAAACCTAATTACTACAATGGAAGATCCAATGACAATAAATGAGCGAAATCAAATCAATCTTTTAATCACGTATGTACATGCTCGGGTAAAATTCGATAGCTTAATTTGTCTCTACGATTAAATTTACACGTGTTTTAATTTTTTTATCTTGATTGATAAACTCGAAAAGCTTGAAAATAACAACAACAAACCAATTTAATTAACGCTGTCCAAGCTCGACTAATTAGATAAAAACATGGCTGGTTATGTGGATCCAGTTATAAATATTACAATATTTACATATTACTCCGATCAAAGAACAAGAAAAGGGAGTTTGAGTTTTTATAAGTTTGAATTTAATTTTTGTATGTTAAAGCTATTTTCCTATATTTAACTTTGACGTCAATAAAGTATGAATCGGTTTTACTAGTTCGAATTGAATTTGCTTCACGTTTAAGCTCATTTTTTTTTATATTTAAGTTTGCAGTCAATAAAAGTTTTATGGTTTGGGGATCTAATATAAAAGTTATAGTATTTATACACTGCTCAGATCCAAAGAATAATAAAAAAGCGAGTCTAAATTTTATAGCTTCGAATTCAATTTGTTGTATGTTTAAGCTCATATTTTTCATTCTATTAATTAATTCTAGACAAGACAAAAAGTTGCACTAGTTTGTTCCTTCTTAATGTAAATAAGAATAATACAACCAAATAAAACTTACAAAATAATATAAACAATAAAAACATGTATATATTTTGAAATTATATTTGATGGTGTATGTCATGAAGCACTTGGAATGAGAAGAAATGGAAGAATGACACGATGCATTTAAAAACTAGAAAGATGTTACATAAGATTCAACTTTGCAACCTCCTTTTTGGCTTTTATTTTTGTAAATGTGGAGATAAGTATTCCCACTATCATCATCGCTTTAGCTCTTACTCTTTGCCGCTTGTAAAGCATTCAACTAAAAATTTATTTATTTTTTTGTTTTGTTATTTTTAAATTTCTGTCATTTTGTACTATCAATTTTTATTTATTTATGAATATGATTCATATTTAATGTTTTCTTAAAGGTGGCATAGTGGATGGTCTATACTTATGAAATTGAGGATGTATATTGCTTTTGCTTTGGCTTTTGTTTCATTTTGTCGTTTTTTATCGCACATTTGCTAGCTTCTCGCTATAGTTTCTATTATATGTTCTAATAAAATTGCCTGTTGTTAAAAAAATTAGGTAAGGTAACCCTAAATAAATAGTACTATGAAGTTTAATGAGTCAATACACCTAAACGGCTAAACCTAGGGTTTAAGATATATATCTAATATGGCCCCACAACGGACTTAAGGATTGTAACCACATTAAATTTGAAATATTGGTACAGTCTTTTGTCTTTTCTTAGGAGGTGTTTGTTTTTCTGAAAAATATCTGCGCAGGTTCTTTTGTCTGTGTCGCGTAAACCACACGCAGACATTGACATCTGCAGATTGTTTGTTTTTTCGAACACATTTCATTAAAAAAAGTTTGCGCGAGCTCTTTTTGCTACAAACTTGGCCCGGCCACTTCTAAGCTCTGCAGAGCTCTTCTTAAACACCACCACCCACCAACACCCACCACCACCACCACCGGTCGCCGCCACCACCGTCCACCTCCATCACCAGCCACCGTCCGCCACCACCACCTTCCGCCGCCACCACCATCCATCTCCGCCACCAGGCACCGTCCACCACCACCATCCAGCGCCGCCTTCCACCACCATTACCACCATCTGTACATCACCACTAATTTATTTTAATAATCTACAGACGTTAAAAAACAAACAGTTTTCTTCTTGCGGATTGCAGAGGTTTGGTCCACCTCTTCTGCTACAGATGTTTGTAGATATGGTCCGCAGACCGCAAACATTTTACCTCTTCAAAAACAAACATCATCTTAAAGATGAGGTTTTAAGTTCAAACCTAAACAATGATTTAAATTAATTTGTAGTAATTTAAGAGTTTGAATAATATAAATTTGTCTTTCAAAAAAATTAAGCTTGGAATGTAAAAGAAAAATCTTGGTGTGAGAGAGGGTCGGTAAAAAAATTAAGGTGGTTGAAAAGTCAACTTATTTTCTACAGAAAACCCATATTTAGAAAACTTCCAAGGCAAGGGCGGACCTACTTGGGGGGGTTGGGAGGGTAGTCACCCCCTAAAAAAAATAATGTTATATGTATGTGAAAATCATGAACGTCTCTCCTAAAATTATGCAATCGTCATACTTTTGTCCCTTATAAAAAAAATTTCTTGGGTTCTCCACTGTTCCAAGGTATAGTTTAGGGCTTTAGGCTTATTATGTAACGGGTTAAATGCTTCACCATAGCCGAATAGGCCATGCTTGAATGGTGATGAAAGCCTTTAACTATAAATATGTTTTATACACCATCAGTGTTCCTGTGTTAACATGTAAATCCACATGCAACCGGTGACATTCATATTATTAAAGTAAGAAACAAGTTTTTTTTTTATTTTCTAACAATAAACACACATCTAATCATACTTTTAAATTTATACCATTATTTACCATAGGACTCTAACCCTTAACCTCACGATTAGTGACGTCACTATATACACACTAGATTTCATTAGGCTACAAGCCATTTGTTGAGTAGAAAGAAAGTAACCACATACTATTTCATAATAATGTTAATTACTCAGTAGTCAGTGTCATACGCCACATAGCATCTTGATTTAATACACTAAAGATACACTTTAAGAGTTTAAGCCAACTTTCATTCAATTTGACATGGTTGTACATTTATGATTTGAGCATATTAAATCATGTAAATTAATTAATTTATATTCGAAATTTACCCTAGTTTAAAAGATGTCACAAATATGTTTCCTAAAAGCACATGCATTGATTCTGATTCCTATATTCCAAAAGCACGTAGCTTGGTTCTTATATTCCAAAAGCTCATAGCTTGGTTCTTATATCCCAAAAGCTATTTGATTCTTGATTCTTATATTCAAAATTGGCAAATAAAAATGGTAGGGCAAGGGTTTTTCCTATATTTCTATTGTTATATATTTCATTGGTTTTATAATTCTAAAGCGAGTTCGAATTTTTAAAATCGAATGCAAGCAAACTCAATTTATTAAATGAAATAAATCTGTTTAAATATATAAAACTAAGGTACCATATGTGATTAACAAGGTAAGGATTTTGTTCCTTAGACTACTCTCTTATGTATTTATCCAATTTGATGTTTCTATATAAAACTTACTAGTTTTAGTAAACCCGTGCATTACACGGATCGAACAAATAAAATATTAAATATAATAAAATTTTATTAAGTATAAAATGATATTCTATAATAAAATTTGATTGAAATTACGTATGAGTAAGAACAATATGTAATAAAATAATTATATCAACTTTTTAAACTTTGTTATAAAACTTTTTTTTCAAAAAAAAAATAAATATTTTGTTTCAAAACAAACCGTATTAAAAAAATATAATTTTAGAAAAAATTATTATAATTTTTAATTTTAATTGTTTTTTGTTTATAAAAAATTTACTTTTTAAAAGCACTAATTTTAAAAAAGTCTGATGATTTATAAAATTTCTTATTTTATAAAAATTATTTTTTAGAAATAACATAAATAAGAAGATCTTTTTTTAAATTTATTAAAAAACTATTTTTATTCTAAAAAAAAGTTAAATAATTCGATTGGTAATTAAGTTAATTATTTAATCGGAGAAAGAAGCGGTAAAATTTTGGTGAGGATGAATGTGGTGATTTCATGTGTCACCCCAAGATACTATTTTATTAAAGTAGAAAGATTTCTATAGTTTTTGTTGATAAATTATTTGAAGAAAGAAAAAATATCGGGTATGATTTATTTTCCAAAAAAAGATGTGCTCTAATTTAGGGTTAAATTTTTAAAATTTCCCTAAATATCTCTTGTATCAAAAGTTGATTTTTAGTCAAATAAATCTAGACTAACACTAAGAACAGATGCATATTTAGACGGGAATTGAAAAAAGTAAAGGTTTAAGATAATGACACGTGACACTAAAGTTATTCTTTTATAAATAAGTATAGATTTATCAAATAAATGTAGTTTTAAAAATATAAGTCAAAATCATATACGCCCTAGAAAACCTAGTAAAATCAAAATTGATCACTTATTCTCTCGGCACCATAGAATGTTTCTCGTATCGCCAATTCCGGTTGGATATGGGAGGAACATAAGTATCGCAACTATTGATAATCATCATGATCATTAGAGTTGTCACTTGTAAAAATACGTTTTAACTTTTTCATTCTGCCACTTAAAACTCATTACGTTATACTTGAAAGGCTTTTAGTTTCTATGCGTTTTATTTAGTTTAGCTTTCTAAAAGAAAAGTCCTTCCCATCCTTTTTTGATACGGGGACGGTTGGCTTTTAGTGTCTATGCATGTTTGGTTCACAACTTCAACTAATCTCCACTAGATCAACAAGGAAATAAAAGAAAGTTTAAGATTTGAGATCACATATTATGCTATATAATTTGATATCGTCTCTTGTCAAGTCTCTATCTTTTAAATCTATAATATTAATCTTCTTCCTCTATGGGATATATTTTCTCAATTTATGTGCCCTATATATCTTAAAGACGTGTACCAGTGCACATTATATTTTACGTTAAAAGCCTGTAACGCATGCGATAAAGAAAAGACACAAAATATAAGAAAACATATCTCCTCATTCGTATATATATTAAGATACACAAATACCTTTATCCGCAAGTTGGCGACAATAGGAACCATGTATTGTATTTCCATTATGAAACTTCTATAATTCATCGCCATTGTGCAATCACGTATGTTTCACTAAACATTCAATTTACTTCTATCATTATCATCTCAACACACTTGTTACATTCAAGTTTACAAAAGTTTGGTGAGAAATAGACGGCTCACATATGATAACATAAAGGTATATATGACAATGATAGAAGTTGAATAAACCCTAAAAATTGAATGAAAGATAGAGATGATATGTTTTCTTATTGCTCTTGATGAAAAATGTCATATGGATGAACAAATGAGATTCAAAAGCTTGAAAATTTAATGGAATTCTAATGCCAAAATAATGCCCAATTGCTCTTGCTTTTGTTTTTTCTTCTAGAATTTATATTTTAAAGCCGCCTCTTACACTTGCACTCCATCCTCGATTGTTACTTCCCTTTCATGATATGTTAATAAAAAATTCTTCTCTGGTTTTTTAAAAGAAACTTAGATGAATAGAAGTGTGGTTATTTATTTTTTCATAAATTTTATGTTTTTAAGCTATAATTATTAGAATATATCTCTTAATAAAGTTAAAATGAATCATCGTATAAAGGATAATCTTGTTGATAGCTAGATCACATAAGTGAATTTCATGTGATATGTGTGTGAAGTAAATATTAGCCGTTGATCGAGACAAATCAATGAATACGATTGAGGTGGTGGTACTTTTATAATTAGCTAGTCGAAAAGGAAAAGATGCAATTGTTCACTTTTTATCAAGTATCATCGCTTTTTAAGAGTACATAACTTTTATATACATTAGTGTTTTCTAAAAAAATACGTATCATAAGATTAAACAAATTTATTCTCTTCAATTTAAGAACTGTATCATGTTATATAGATATACAAATAATTAAAAATTACTTTTTTAATTGATGTACTTTGTGTAAGTATATATATAAGCATGTGTTATTATATATAAGGTGCATAAGTATATACACAATTATGCGTTATTACATACATATGTTACATCACTATAAACATGTGATGCATACTACATAGCATCGCTCTGTTTTTTAACTCTGCACATAACGGACCTAAAGAAATAAATAAACCATGATATATTTAATCTAGAAAGTGCGCATGCATTAAGATGATAATGGTTTTGTAAACAATAAATTCTCATTTGATGATACATGTATATGTTGCCTATTATATATAACTTCTATTTAATATTGTTTTAATTGATAAACGAATAAATATGGCACCTTCTTATCAAAGACCATAGCAATGGTATAAGTAGCATCTAATTTCCAAATGTCCCAAACAATTAAAACATGTTTCTATAAATGAATTTCATTCGGCATTTGGGTGAAAGTAAGTGGCATCAACTGTAAGTCAAAAGATACATCCTCACAACAATTAAATTTTCAATCATATTAAATATTTTAAATAATATGTGAAGACAACATTTTAGTAACATTAAAAATTCATATATCAAACTATAGTAACAAGAGAGAACTACAAATCCGGTTTTTTAACAACACCTAGATTTTATAGAATAAAATTATCACATCTTAAAGTACTGGAACACATAACCTTTTATTTGGAAAATGCATAATTTAGTACCAATTTCCCACGATGACAATTACAAATCTAGCTTGTTTCAGAACCCTCTTATACATCTATAAACATAAAAGTTATGAAAAATTCCACCATTTACTTTGTCCTAGAGTTCTCAGAAAACTCTTAAAAAATGTCAAATAAAATACTTTCAAGGACCTTTAAAAAAGTTTTGAGAAAGTAAATCATCAAAATTTTCATAATTTCCATGACTATTTAGTAATATTTGTGTCTAATAGATTAATAAAAAAATACAAATAATAGAAAAAAAGGTCATAAAAGGCGCACACTCTTTCTTGATTACCACAAATCTTTTTCAAATCGGGTATCACAATCTTATACAACCCATGCTTTGTCAATATCTAGTAGCAATCCAGTAACCCCACTTGCTTTATGACCAAATCATCTTAAATTCAAATATTCAATCACAATTTAATTAGGTCCACATTTAAAAATTACCATTATGTAACTTTTATTAGTGATATGATGATATCAAATTACTCTTAGCACACCCAAGAAACAATGAGCACTCAATGTGTGTCAAAACCAAACTTATAATTGATATTCCCTGATCAATCAGCATTTTATTATAAAATAAGTTGGTTTAATACATTTGAGTTGGTAAATCCAGTTAAGTTTTAGGTTGAATAAAATATACAAGCTTGGTAATTTATAAATAAAAAAAGTTGAGTGAAATATTATTTAAAAGTTATACGTAATAAAGATTTTCATATTTATATATTTAATAAGTAATAAAAAAAAGATAAATTTGAGTTTCGATGGTGATTGGTCTTGGTTTAATTAGATATACACATAAAACCATAATCGAATCATAAACTAGAAAAAAAAAGTCATAACTGAATCATCATTTTCTTAATTTTTTGATTCTTTTGTTCTTTCACTTATAATTTGATCATAACCGAACTATCAGTCTCTTTAGTGATACCAAGATGGTGATGGATGCGTTTGGTGATGGATGCGTTTTCATCACATGCGATATGAATATATGAAAATGATATACATTCACCCCCTACCAACATGAAATGTTGCTCCACTTGCATACAAGTAAGATGATCAACCAATAAAGAAACACAAGATCATGCAGTTGAGTGTACAAAACACTTAATATGTTGGGTCATGAAAAAAGGGTTGACCAAGTCCCTCTAGTCAAAACAACTGCTCCATGCGCAATGGGTTTAAGACGTTCAAAATGCCTCTAACAGATTCCGCGTGTGTGTACACACTCGTCTTGTGTAACATGAGTCACACAGCATAATTGGAACAAATATTAGCAGCAAAACATGCTAAACGCACTTGGTAGATGAATGTATCCTAATTGTGAAATTGGTGTCCCATCTAGTTGAAGTTGCTATCAGAGACAGCTCTGTATGGGTTCTTGATTTTTGCATCTTAGACCAATTATTTGATTCTCTATCTACATAAAAAGAAAATACCCCCAATTGACACTAGACTTCACCATCAAATTATCACTGGCAGCCCCACCCATCAGGTGGTTGCTTTGTGTGTGTGGTCAGTGGTTAGTGCAGATTATTCACTAATAGGAGATCAAGTTTTAATTTCACTGATGTGGGTCAGATCCACAAGATTCCTTTGTAAAGAAATCCAATTTAAAAGGTTATAACTTTTTATTTGTTTGAAGCTAAGAGACTGTAAGATACAGACAAGAAACTTAGTAATAGGTTGGACATTGTGACAAGCGGCCATAGATGATTTGAACCCTAAATTTGTTCATTTGAACCGCAATTATTGATTTTTGTTTAATGAGGAAAAACCTTACAAGTAGACTTCCATTCGTTATCGTTTTTATTAATTGGCGAATTAATATTTTTCCTGATAGATTTTAAATTTATTATTTGGCAACACCATGTTTGACCATCAAGTTATATAAATAAGGTTTGACTGCCGAATAAATACATAATAAAAACTTTTATTCCTATTTTTCTATCATATAAATACAAAATAGATAAAACTTGGAATGAAGGTTTGACAGCACATAATTGTTATAAATTATTGAGACAGAAACATGTGTAACCATCAAGTCATATAAATAAGGGGGAAGCAATTAAAAAATGAAATAAAATTGTGGATGAGGAATAAGTGAATAAAACACAACCACACCCCCCACTCTTTTGACTTAAAAAAAATTATATGGTGGCTTTCCAAATGGTGGAAATGGCACCATATGTAGCACACAGCACCCACTTCATGCACAAACTTCTTGCTAAAGATTCATGGTGCTTTCTTTCTTAGCCTATAGTGACAGAAGAATAAGATGGTAGCTAAACTAAACAAAGGCAACTATGTGATCACTGGATCATCAAACACATCACCAATGGCATCTTTTATAAAACGAGTTTTCGGTCAAATTCACTCTGCTGTAAATTCATGGGAAAGAAAGCACTCACCTTGCAGGCGAAGAAGTCTGCACAGAGATGTCGAACAAGAAGAACTTCAGTATACTAATACAAATTGTCTGTCATCGTATTACAGTGTCTTTGTAGCTCGACTTGCCATCATGGTACCAAAGTTCATCCTGTTTCAATACCTGCATACAGAAAAAAGTGAAAGCTTATATGATTTTTATAACCGTTGTATTCGTGCAGGTAATGCTGGCGATTCTTATAGGTTTGCTAACACTTCTTACATGGCATTTCACCAAAGTGTACACAAGAGCATCGTTAAATGCTTTGGCGTATGGTTTGCGGTATGAGTTATTGCAGCGGCCAGTGTTACGTATGTGGAGTATTCTGAATTCCACTGTGGAAATAACAACAGCTCAAGTAAAGCTCTCTGAGTGTGTGATCAGAAAGTATAGCAAACCTGAAAACCAAGAACAGCAAGTTGAGGTTTTGTGTCAATTGTATTTCTGTTTTTTATCAAATATATAAAAACTAATGTGAATTTTATGAACTTCTTTCATCAGTTATATGAAGTTATGAGAGGTGTCACATGGGCATTATTTGCAAGTCACAGAGCTCTCAATTCGATAACAATAAAGTACAAAAACGGTTTTGTTCAAGCGTTTCATAGAGATCCTAGAGACAACAGTACATATTACATATACAATGATCTCACAAACTACACAATGGCTGGATCTTATGATGTTAACGTGTCATCATCTCATCAAGGGTGGAATGATCAAACGATACATAGTAACATATCAGCAATCTGGTACAGAGATCCACTGGATCCCGACACTGGTGAAAAGATTGGAAAACAAAAGGCGATTGCTCCAGATGAATTAATAAATATTGCTGGGATTTCTCAAGTACCATATGGTGCAGCTTCATGGCATGTAGCTGTGAGTAAATTTACGAATTCGCCCTTGCTTTCAGCAGCGATGCCGGTTCGGGATGCATCTCAGGGGAGTATAGTGGCGGTTGTGGGTGTTACCACCTCCTTGTACAGTGTTGGTCAGCTTATGAAAGAGCTTGTTGAGTTTCACAGTGGTCATATTTATTTGACATCTCAAGAGGGTTGCTTGTTAGCCACTTCTTCCACAACTCCATTGTTGACAAACTCATCAACTGGACCCAAGCTCATGATGGCTGTTGACTCACAAGACCCTGTCATACAAACTGGAGCCAAGTGGCTACTAAAAGCCTATGGAAATAAACCACCACCAAACCATGAGGTTCATATAGAGCATGCCAAACTAGGCAACCAACTTTATTACATTGATTCGTTTTTCTTGAATTTAAAGAGACTTCCTATGGTAACTTTTACTTCTTTTGAGTTCATATGATTCATATATATGTATATGTGAGTGTATGTATGTATTATTGATTTGTTATGTGTATGCCATTTACAGGTAGGGGTGTTAATTATTCCAAGGAAATACATAATGGGGAAGGTGGATGAGAGAGCTTTTAAGACATTGATGATACTGATATCTGCATCTGTATGTATATTAATTATAGGATGCGTTTGTATATTTGTGTTAACAAATGGGGTTTCAAAGGAAATGAAGTTAAGGGCAGAATTAATTAGCCATTTGGATGCAAGAAGGAAAGCAGAGGCATCTAGCAACTACAAGAGCCAATTTTTAGCAAACATGAGGTGAATTTTTTCATGAATTTCTTCTTTCATTTTCTTTATTTTTAACATGTGTATTAATTAAGGCGTTATAAAATGTTGATCATGCATACTTCTAGATTTATAATTCATGGTTTTTGTATTATCATTTGACAGTCATGAACTGAGAACACCAATGGCTGCAGTCATAGGATTGCTGGACATTCTTATATCTGATGAATGTCTCACAAATGATCAATATGCAACAGTTAGCCAAATTCGTAGATGTTCAACAGCTCTCCTACGGCTTCTCAACAATATTTTGGACATTAGCAAGGTGGCATCATAACAAGATTTATAAATTCATCTGGTTTTAAAGAATTATAATAATTTCTCACTGTATTTAAGTTATAATCTAACAGAGTTATAAGTTTCAGGTAGAATCAGGAAAACTGGTTCTGGAAGAAGCCGAATTTGACATGGGGAGAGAACTTGAAGGACTAGTCGATATGTTTTCTGTGCAGTGTAAAAACCACAATGTGGAAACAGTTATAGATCTCTCTGGTATTTTCATAACAGCATACCTACTACTAGATTTATTTTCTACTTAATGGTTAATAATATGTTGTGTTCTTTGTTTGTGATCAGACGACATGCCAAAAGTAGTTCAAGGGGATTCTGCTAGAGTTGTTCAGATTTTTGCTAATCTCATCAGCAATTCAATCAAATTTACAACATGTAAGAGCTGTGTTCTCTAGCACAACTCCATCAAGCTTAACATCTACCAAACATGGTGTCAAAACATAGTTTTTATTTGAGTAAAGATGATGTTTAAGAACTCACATTGCTAATCTTGATGAAATGCCGGTAATTAGGCATGCCCAGCTGATATTAGAAATTGACTTACAGCAGGATACATTATTCTGAGAGGATGGTGTGAAGATCCACATTCTTGCATTGAAAAAGGGAACTTTGCACTTGATCAAAAAGCTTTATGGCCTGCACCAAAGAATAAGCTGATACAACAGGAAAACCAAGAGAAAAGTTCCTGCAAGAAGGACAACAGAGTGATTCTTTGGTTTGAAGTTGATGATACTGGATGTGGTAAAAAAATTTCACAAAAAAGTGAACATTATACATTATGTTCTTTTTCCTTTTCTTATCATCCAAAAGACTGATTCGTTCTGGTTCTATCTTTTTTATTGTAAAGGAATCGACCCAAGTAAATGGGAGTCGGTATTTGAAAGCTTTGAACAAGCTGACCCATCAACAACTAGACTGTAAGCAATACTACCTACCTAATCTTCTTTATAGGATACATTTATAAGTGATTTGCAGTTCTTGTATGCATTTTCTGATTTTTTAATAACTTCAGGCATGGTGGAACTGGTCTTGGACTCTGCATCGTTAGAACCCTGGTGAGATGATGGGTCTTTCAAACCAGTTATTTAATTACCACGTCAAAAGAAAACTTTACATCAACACAACATCCATGAAAGAATAAGTAAATACAAACGTAAAGAAAAAATGGCATTTTCTTGTAGGACATACTATTTTATGTCTGGAAAAAGATGATTCATAATAAGACGTCATTAACAGGTTAACAAAATGGGTGGAGAAATTAGAGTTGCAAAAAAGAACGGACCAGGGACCCTAATGCAACTTTATCTACAACTTGCTACACCTATAGATATACCACCAGAAAATTACAAACTAAAGTATGCAGATCATAACTTGAAGGTTCGAAAAGTTATTGTCCCATTATATATGTGATTTCATTAATTTATATAATCAAGTGCAACTCATAAAGGTAACTGCAATGTAACTACAGGTAGTGCTTGCGTTAAATGGAAGTATGGGTAGGATGATTTTGTCCAAATGGTTATTTAAAATTGGAGTGCACACATGGGATGCAAGCGAGTGGAATGAACTGACGCACATACTTCAGGAGCTTTTTATACCATCACGTCATACACAAAACTTGACATATGAAAGTTCAAAATTCGAATCAATAAGTAAGCAGGAAATGGAGGTTTCAGTTTTCATCATAGTCGTTGATATTGGATTGCTGAATTTAAGCACGGGCATATGGAAAGAGCAGCTCAACTTCCTAGATATTTTTCATAAAAGAGCAAAGTTTGCATGGGTTTTAAACCATGATACCTCTAACACCATTAAAATGGAGCTTCATAAACGAGGACATTTGTTGATGGTAAATGAACCGTTATACAAATCTAAAATGATTCAGATCATGGAAGCTGCCATTAAAGAAAAAATGATTTCTTTAAGACATGGTATTTTGGGAGGTGATACTGATACACATGAATTTCTGGAAATTGATAATGTACATTCAGATCCAGAAAGTTCAAATGATTCTGAAAAGTCAGAACCCAATTCAAATTCAACAGGAATAGTTCAAGTTGAAGAAACACGACGCACACTTTCTTCTTCAAGTTATGGAATTGTAAACAACTGTTTTCTTGAACTAACTGAAGTCTGTTCAGAGAGGAACAAACTGGCAGCAAATGAGACATCCCCAGTGGCCATGAATGGTGGTAATTCTCAAGAGAAACGTATTCAATATGCAGAGAAGACCATTAATGATCAAAAGTCCCTCGAAGGTGTACGCATTTTGCTTGCAGAAGATACACCAATACTCCAGAGAGTGGCAACTATAATGCTTGAAAAAATGGGTGCGACAGTTGTGGTTGTAGGAGATGGACTGCAGGCTGTGGGAGCTTTACAACATCCCTCAGAAGATGGTATGACAACTCCTACAACAATGCGCGACCCACCACCGTATGACTTGATACTCATGGATTGTCAGGTACTGAAGTTAAGAAATCATATACGTAAGAAGTATTTAGCTCTATTCGATACTTTCTGATTTGATTAATCTTTTTGAAATACCAGATGCCAAAGATGGATGGTTATGAAGCAACCAAAGCAATTCGAAGGGCGGAAATGGGAACAGATTTACACATTCCAATTGTTGCACTAACAGCACATGCCATGTCATCAGATGAAGCTAAATGCTTAGAGGTTGGGATGGATGCATATCTAACAAAACCTATTGACTGCAAGCTTATGGTTTCCACCATTTTGTCGTTAACTAAGTTACAACCTAATTCTCACATAACAAGCAGCAGAACATAATCTGTTACTTGACAAATTAGATTAAAAACAGCAGGGTAATTTATAGATTGTACCAAGGTATAGCAGAAATAGTAGCATATATGAGCAGAGTTTTTGACTTAGAACATATGACAAATGTATAGTTCTTTTTGTTTCTGGTGGCCAATAAATCCATAATAAATAAAACTTGTGCTTGATCAAGTGCATAAAGTCTTTCCGAATCTTATGTATATGATAATCTTTATGCATATATACAATGAAGAGGTGAACTTGCAAGAATCACATACCTGAATTCAAGAAAATTGTAGTCAAATTTTCAGCATTGGCAATATTGCAAACAACCGATATCCTTTAATCTAGCAAATCCTTCGTATTGACATTATCACAAACAGTTGGTGGGCAATTATAATTCAGTCAAGAGCCCCTCAAATTCTTCCATGATATCTTTTGCTCAATCTTCTGAGTCTTGTACTAGGTATGATTCTTCAAGTAATGGAGCTAAGATAGAACATTTAACAGCATTATATGTATTACCTTTGTTAAATAAGCTAGAAACATTAAATATTGGCATAAACAGCAGCCATTACAGGAGTTGATTTTCAGCTCAGTTTACTAAATGAATGGCGATAAAGATTGTGGGTTTCGTTTCTTGAGTTGGCGATTTCCATTGCAATTTCACATTGGCTCGTGACCCATATTCTTTCAATGGGAATTTAGGTGGGATTGATCATGGGAAGATAATATAGAATAATATGAACAACTAGCCTTAAAAACTCGTATACGGATTTATGATAAAAAATAATATTAATATAAATTTGTATAAAATTCTAATTAAAAATATTTATTATATATAAGATAATTTATTTAAAGAAATTTATTATATATAAGATAATTTCAGAAGATATGATATATGTAGGATTTTTTTTATTTGATGTGAGAAATGAATTAAAAAACTATTAAATTGTTTTTTAATAAAACAAAAATTAAAGCGTTAGTCATGAAAGTCTAAATAAATTACTGTATTAATTACTAACTATTATAAAAAAAATTAAATTAGTTTGAGAGGGAAAAAGAAAATTTAATAGTCTATAATTACATCAAATGTCATATAAATATACTTTTTATTAGAGTAATATCGAAAAGATTATGGTGTAGGAGCATGCAACTTTGGTCCTTAACTTTTTGGTGTTTAGGTTGTTGGGCCATTTGATTGGGCTGTTGAATGATTAAACTATTGGTTTCCTCCAACTTCAGGTTAGTTTAAAAAAAAAAAAAAAAAAAAAAAAAAAAAAAAAAAAAAAAAAAAAGGAAGTTACAACCTGGCCCATGGCCCATATTCAGGGCAAAATACAAAAGTTTATTGGCCCATGCAGGTCTCGAACCTGCGACCTTCGCGTTATTAGCACGACGCTCTAACCAACTGAGCTAATAGGCCATTTGTGTCAATGTGTAACTATAATATTAGTAAAACGATGGTATTGTTTTTTGTTTTAGAATGAGTTGACTTGGTATGTATTATAAAGTATAAAAACAGACTATTGACTAGGAACACATTTCAAGTTTCTTTTAATTCAACAAATTCTAATTAGTAATTTGGTCATAGATTGGTTCTAAACGTTGAAGTGTTGAGCACGTTGTTAGGCTTGTGGAGCTCAACCGGGAAGATAAATGTGCTTGTAGAATTTGGGTGATGATGTAGGTGGAGTCATGGGTGATTTTTAGGGGGTGAACGATCGCCCAGAGCCCAATCTTTTTAAAGTCCCAAAATTTTTTTAAAAATAAATTATTATATATGTATATTTGTGTATTTTTTAAATATAACTATAGGCTATTAACAAACTAATTAACAAATCCAATAACAATTATATTATTTTTACCTATAGAAACTTATAATAATTTATAAGAATGCGGTAAATGTTATGTAAAGAAAATTACATAATAACCTTATAATAGTACTTATATTAATGCAAATGACAGTATAAATAATAATTAAATAATAATAATAATATATATTTTATTAGATTATATAATAATAATAATAATAATAATAATAATATTTGTTTATTGGATTATATTCGTGTATTGAATTTGAATGTGACTGATGATTTTTGACGTGTCACTTTGATCCTGTAAGTTTTTAAAGTTTTGGGTTTATCCCAATTCAATTTTAACTTAAAATTACTTAAAAAAATTAATTTCTAATGTTCGTATTATAGGTGCATGTCAATACGCTTTCAGATGATCATTATCCGTATTTCGACGTCCGCCAACGTTTTGACGTAAGTTTTATTCGTATTTTTAGGTACGTCCCAATACGAGTCGAGTCAAATATAAAACGTTTATGTGCATGTTTTAATATACGTTTTGAGATGATCATCTACATTTCAACGTCTGCCTACGTTTTCTACCACCTATAAATAAAGTAGTAGTGGGAATCAATGGTATGAGGATTAAAATATGGTAAACTAGCCTAACTACCCGTGTGTTACACGGGTTGAAAAAAATAAATTTAAAATAAAATAAATTATATGCATAGTCCCTATGTTATGTTAAAATTTTGGATTCAATCCTTAAAGTTTAAAAATTATGAACATGATCCCTAATATTTCTTTATTTTTCATCTATGGTCTCAAGTTTTGTTAATCAGCATTTAATAATGATAAAATTTATATTAATGATATTTTACCCGCATCGACCATCCATTTAATTTACCTTTAATAATGTGATGTTGAATTCGTAGTCTTAGTTAACATGATGTTAGTTGATTTGTTAGAATTAATGGTCCCGAAATTTAACTTGGTATGATAATATACGATGGCTAGTCCTCTTCTCTTATGTTAAACCCTAGGATTGAATTGGCTAGTTATATTATATATTAAAAAGCAACTTCACTGCTACAGTGAAGTTTGCTTTTTAATATTTTGGCTACAAAAATTTACAAAATGTATATATAAGTTTGTGTTTTTATATATTGACCACATATTTTTACAAAATGTATTTAAAACTCAAATTATAATTAGGATTAACAACAAAGTTTTATATTTATGCTTTTTGACACAAAATTTTTTTTTTTTTGTTTTTGGGTTCAAACATTAGTATCGGTATTCGATATTATCGGAACCAGTATTGGTATACGCTTTTGTGGTTTCCGATAAGCCGACCCGACAATGAAGTAAGTCACGGTAGCGTAAGACAAAGGAAAACAACCAAACTTCGTTACGCGTAACACAGGTGAAGTTTGCTTTTTGACCACAAACGTTTATTTTTTTGTGTTTTTGACGTCAAACATTAGTATCGGTATTCGGTATTTAATCGAACTGGTATCGGTATACGCTTTTGTGGTTTCCGATGAGCCAACCCGACAACGAAGAAAGTCATGGTCGCGTAAGACAGGGAAAAAATAACCAAACTCCCGCGCGCGTAGCGCGGGTTAAAACACTAGTAAATACTAATAATCTAATATGAAGTCTCGTTGGCCCTTCTAGTTAGACAGTTTGACATTGTTGTATATATGTTAATAAAATCTCGGTATGTTTTGTTAATTCTTTTCTTTTACTTTCAAAAAATTATTCTTTATAATTTATAAACAAGAAACTGAAATTATTTTAAGATATTTTTTATTAAAAATCAAAATTAACGACGAATTTCGGATGGAAATGCCACTGGGGAATGACCAAACAAGTTGTCTGTAATCCATCAGTAAAATGCCGTAGTGATTTGACGGTAATATGTATATGAAAACAAGTCTGGTAATTGTTCATAATCAGTTAGTGAAACAAACAGTGATCCTTGATAACTTATGTTGGTGACCCATGAGTAAGTATTTTCCCAACGCAGTATCGCTAACGAATTACCATTGTTACGTCTTTTCACCGACGGACATTTGACGAACATGTTGTTACTTAAATTCATTTTGTAGGATAAAAATTTATGTTCTTTTCGATGTGTTTTGTCTCGATTGGAAAATAGCAACTACAAACGTTTAACAAAAAATCATATGTCATCATATAAGAAGCATGACGCTTTTATGATCTATATACAACCTAAGAGACCGACCCTAAGGCCCCATTGGCTTTACCTTCAAATTCATATTAGCGGTATATGCTATATTAGACCAACAATTGTACAAAATATAAATATAAGAAAATAAGGTTTTTAAAGTAGAGATAAAAAATAAGAAAAAATAAAAAAGAAATTTAAGAACAATGTTAAGATTTTGTTAAAATATGAAGCAAGTTCCGTTGAAAAGAATGATGTGGATGCCTCTCCAAACCCCTCCAACCCCACTCACACACAAATAATAATTGCATGCAACCAAATCTCACCCAGATCTTCAAGGGATTGCTTAACATACACACCATTAATTTTATTATTTGTTTATGTTTAAGAAAACCAACCGGTTTTGATCAATTATTTCAATTTTTCTTGTGAGGAAGACCAAGTTTGTTTGCATGCCTTTAACTATGAATTGAAGGTGATTTTAGAACTATGAACATTGATTAGGTATAAATTAATGGTATTATTAATTTTTAGTGTTATTATTTATGATTGATAATTATCTGTATTCTTATTAGGGTGGAGTGAATGAAAATGCATCTAATCATGGGTAAATTATTATTGTTTGTTTTACAATTTGTTACTTACCTTTTGATATATGATATATTTTTAACTTTTTCTTATCCACATACCGCCTATACAGCTTTGTTTAAAGAAACTCAGAACACGCGGCCACGTGTCCACGTTAAGTACATTCATGATACGGTTATACCAAAACATCTATTAACACGTTTATTTTTTACCATTTGATTTAACTGACTAATTGCTTATGCAAAAAGTAATAAATAAATTTTTATCGTTATTGTTTGAAAGACATGACAACTATACATGTCATCACGATATCAAATTATTAGTATTGATATTATTGTTGTTGTTCTTGTTGCTTTTATTATTATTGTTCTCTTTGAAAACCAAACACTTCCCTATCAACGCTTACCATGCCCGAATAACCACCATCGGCTAGCGTCACTACCTATGTCACAACCACCACCATTAGCCATGACCAATGTGCCACAACTACAAGTTACAAACTACTCGTAACCACTTTCTTTAAAAGTATATGCAACCATTTCCCCTCATGTATTACCTTAGTCTCCATCATGACAACAACCTATAAACCACCACTACAACTAAATCACCACACAACACATGATAAAAATATTTGCAATACAAACAACTAAACCTTAAAAACCTTGCAATCTACACATCAAACAGCCCTAAATTAAAAAATAAATAAACTTATAAAACCTTAAATCAAAATAAACACCACAAACAATCATATAAAACTTGTCTAACATAATACGCCTACAATAAGAAACAAATCAATTGACGACAATGGTGATAGTTGTGATGTCTCAATGGTGTTGGTGAAGGTGATGTTAATGACGATCAAAGCTGGTGGTGGCTCAAGGGCAATGACAATGGCGCTTGTCTTTATATTAAGAAATGCACGTCAAGATGTGTATATTGAGTGGTTGTTGTACGTTGAGAGTTTAAGTGTATTTAATAACTTTCAAAAATTACTTGTAATTTTATTAAAAGTTTTAGATGCACAATTGTTGCAAAAATATATAAGTAAAATAAACTTTCAAATTTTAAAATCTTATGAAGACTGATAAAGACTGATAAATTTGAATCATAATGAAGTATCTAATATAGCATGTACCATCAACTTTACCATGTGGATTCATCAAACAAAAGTAAAGGGTTTTTAGTTTTGAAAAGTTAGTAGATACACTCAAACCCTCAAGAATTTCCCCTCTTAATGCACATGTGGATTTATTAAAAAAAAAAAAAGGGTCCTTAGTATTTATAAAACCGAAACTCATTTTTAAAAGGTTATATTAGACTAGAAAATTAGTTATATGCTCACGAACTAGTGGCGTTGGTGATTGCTAAGAGAGCGTTAATGATATTAAGAAAATGTTATATAAAGAAATGAAACCTTTAATAAAATAACGTCATATAAAAGAACGTACCTGGTAAAAAAAAGGTAATATGTCAAAAAGACTAGCGTTGCTAAAAGGACATTAATAATATTTGGAAAGCTATGTAAAATAACGAACCATTGAAAAAATTAACGGGTTTAAACGCTGATAAAAAGCAACAAGAACTTTTGTGGATTAAAAAAAAAAAAGAAAGGATGAATTTAGAAAAGAAAATAATTGTAAAAAAAGTCAAAAGAAGACAAAAAAAAAGGTTAAAGAGAAGAATATTAGTTAGAAAACCAGAATTTCTTTTTAACAATAAACCTTAAAAGAAAAGGGTTGTATGAATCAAATTCAAATCCTAGTGGGTTATTTCACTGCCAAGGAACTAAACCAACTCCACCACATCTTTTCTTTTCTTTTTATTATATATCAAACTATAAAGGAATAAAATAAATAAAATCTCATCAACACTAGTTTTTAAGGTATAGTATAATATGAAGAATACTCAAACACTGTTTCTATTCACTATCAAAATGCATGTTTATATATGATATGTGTTTTAGTCAAAGCATACAACTTTAGCGTATGTTATTACAGATGTGGTCAAGACCGCCTATTGGCCCAACATATCCTTTTTAAAATGATCATCAATTAATGTACGAGACGAAAATTTCAAATTCTTCCTTCTTGCCTTCATCCACAGGCGATTGTCTCACACCTATTTTATATCGACCACCTCGCATGTTATTTCTGATATATGATAAGAATGACTCTTAAAGCAATGGTTTGCCCATTAGCAAAACCAAATGTATAAAAAACTAATATCAATCATTGTATTGATTCATAGCAAACACTTTAATAATGTATCTTGATGTTCTTACTTGCAAAGTAGACATATTAAATTTGAAAAAAAAAAATTTAATTCAAGTTCAAGTATTTTCACATATTATTATTAAGATTAACTAAATAATTATCATATGACAAATCATCCATTATGGCGTAAATATTTCATAAAAGATACTAAATGTAGGTAAATAAATAATTTGTGGGTTATAATTCGCTCAAATACTAACATATTAGAATTCAATCACATTCAACTCGAGTTGATTTAATCCGAGTTAGCTGGCGCATAATAATTTGATTGTAACGAGCTTGAATTGTTGACTTGAGCTCATATCAATGCCACTTCACTCAAGCTAGTTCGTAAAAAAACAAAGTTTCAAAAAAAAAAACATATCAAAATGAATCATCAATACGTGTAAATTACGTTATAGAAAGCTCTAAACAGTATGGACTAAATTATTAAGCAAGTCTTTATCATTTCCACCAAGAATCAAAAGAAAAATGATTCAAGAATCCAATTTTACAGTTGTATTTATAAATGATGTGCGACAAATTGTGTCATTACATTACACCAAGATTAAACAAAAACCCATATTCGTTGGCACAACAAAAACCCAAAATTCAGAATTTTCTCCCACTTTTTTATATCAAGAAATCAAGAAAGTCACACAGAGAGAGAAAGAAAGAGTTCATCTGCACCACCAAGAGAGCGATTCAACGGCATTCTTTCCCGGTGAAACAAAGGTTCTTTCATCTCCTTCAACCCCCATTCAATTCCTATTCTTTTGGGTTTCAATTCCAACAAAAAAGAAAGAAAATTGATCAGTGTTTCGTCCAATTTTCCCAATTTGCGTGTTGTCGTTAGGGTTTGTTCTTGCGGTTTGGTGGAAAAATTTGCAGGATTTTGTGCAATTCTTGAACGAAACGAGGGTGAAATTTGTCTAAAGGGAAAAAAGAAGAGTCGATTGGGGGTTAATTGAATTGGTGGGTGATCAGGTCTTCTGGGTGTTGAAGAAGATCTGAAGAAATATGAGCGCATCGAGGTTCATTAAGTGTGTTACAGTCGGTGATGGGGCTGTTGGAAAGACGTGTTTGTTGATTTCTTACACCAGCAACACCTTCCCCACGGTGATGTTTCTGTTTTACTTTATGGATTGTTGTTGATTTTGTTGAAGTAATTGTTGAATGTTGACGAATGTGATGGATTTTGTGATATCTTGTTCTTGATTTTGTTGGTTGAAGATTTCAGTGGTTTTTGGGTTGATTCTTATCTGTTTGTGAGAAGGGGTGATCTTATGTGATTTATGTTCTTTTTGGTTATCCAGTTTGGTTTGATGTTTTCTTGATAAAGATGATGAATTTACATTAAGCTTGTGTTATTCTTGTTCTTGATTTAACTGTTCATACATTTAATGCTATTTTGGTTGATTCTTTGAATCTTTGCAAAAGGAGAAGCTGTATATGATTTTATGGTGGCTTTCTTTTAGGAACCCAATTTGGTTTAACATGTTCTTGAACAAAATGATGAACTTGCCTGAAAATTTTTAATTTGTGTTCTTGTTTCTTGTGATATTTTAATATTGTTTTGTTGATTCCTGTCTTGTTTATGGAAAATGAAAGCTTGTATGATGAGATTGTTTTTGATTATCCAACTTGATCTAATATTGTTTTGATATGGATAAAGAATTTGCCTTAATTTTCTTTAATTGATCTATTTTGGGTTGTTTTCTATGAAATTCAGGAAAATGAGAATAAATGTATGATGACATTCTTGTTAGGTATCCAATTTGGTTTGAGATTTTTTCATAAAGATATTTTATCTTGTCCTGGATCAAAGATTTAAGTGCTCTTTGGTGTAAATAGCTTTACGATCACATTCTTTTTGGGTATTCAATTTTGTGTAATTTGAACTTTTTTTCTGTTTTTGATTTTACTTACTGAATTACTGAATAATCCATACATTTTTGTCAAATTTATGAGAAGGATAACCAGTACAATGATGATGTGAGTGTTTTTGGGTATTTGGTGTTGGAACTTTGTTGATGAAGATAATGACTTTTCTGTGGTTACACCTAATATTCATATCATGGGATTTGAGCTAAACTCTTTCTTAATTGTGGTTTAAACAGGATTATGTCCCAACGGTATTTGATAATTTCAGTGCTAATGTAGTTGTCAATGGAAGCACGGTTAATCTAGGCTTGTGGGACACTGCTGGTAACCTTTTGAAACGTGTATTATTTAAATTTACAATATTTTTTTGATCCATATATTAATCATGTGTTGATTGCGTTCTATGAAACAGGACAGGAGGATTATAACAGATTAAGACCGTTGAGTTATCGTGGGGCTGATGTTTTCATATTGGCATTCTCGCTCATTAGCAAGGCCAGCTATGAAAATGTCTCTAAGAAGGTAAACTTCTCTTTTTCTGAAAAAAATAATCTTTATATAGTTCTTATGTTCCCTATGATGATTTGGAGTTAACTTTTTCGGATTCTTTTTTCTCATTTCTCAGTGGATTCCAGAATTGAAGCATTATGCTCCTGGTGTTCCGATTGTTCTTGTTGGGACGAAATTGGGTGAGTTATTTCTCAAGCATTTTTTTGTCAGCCACAAAATCTTCATGCTTATAATATGATTTGTGATTTGGATTATAAGACGTGAAATTATTATTCAAATATATTATAGTTTTAATAGAATTGAATTTCTAATGAATTGTAGATCTTCGGGATGATAAGCAGTTCTTTGTAGATCACCCTGGTGCAACTCCCATTACTACTGCTCAGGTGCTAAACTCATACCCATTATTGGTACAACCAAAAGAGCAAGTTTGAACTATTTGACCCATTTAGTTATGAATGGGCCGACCCGTTTTGCCACCTCTACAAAAGTGCTTTGATTTTTCTTAATGCGGAATATTAATATATGCTTTGACATTTTACAGGGAGAGGAATTAAAGAAGACAATAGGAGCTCCTGAGTACATTGAATGTAGTTCAAAAACACAGTTGGTAAGTTAAAAAATGTGCTTTTTTTTTTTATTTTGATAGGGGATTTGTTATGTTTAATTCAAATATAATTTTCTTTTCAGAATGTGAAGCAAGTTTTTGATGCTGCCATTAAGGTCGTTTTGCAACCTCCAAAAACGAAGAAAAAGAAGGCTAAAGCTCAAAAAGCATGCTCGATTTTGTGATCAAGAAGATTAAAAAGCTGAAAACTAGTTGTATTTCAATGTTCTTCCACACTTATCCTGTCTTGAATTCATTTTCATATGTTTGTTGATTTGTATTTTGATCTTTAAGTACTTGAAGATCGTCATGTACTAATCCCATGTACTTTGGTCAAATATTTGTATTCCAATATGCTCATTTCAGTTTGTCATCATGTGTAGTATTATTGTTCTTGTAAGTTGAAAATTATCTTATATATGATCAAGATACATGATGTTCAAAATAAAGGAATGATTTTATGTTAAAGGTACATCATGTAACATCTACATTAAATTTTCGAATATCGTGTTAAGTAACGTAGCATATTTTCATTAACATGAACTTCCTTCAATGGTCTTACCAAATATAATGTTTTTATACTGACCCAGCTCTATGTAAATAGAAAAAATGTATTATTATCTTAAGAGTAAAAACAATTGTCAACAGTATAATTGTTAAAATTTGAAAAATCAAAAAACTAGACTCCTTGTGATCAGAAAAGTAATAAATGTTGGTAGGTGTGATAAATGTGCTCATGCTTTATGCATTTACGCCCATGACTATTATCACAAACAAAACCAGCACATATCATTTATGAAAAATGTAAGCATACTTGTGAGCCATACAAGCTCCTCATAACTCTTTCAGGTGATCATTAATGAACTACACTTTCATGTACAATTTATAATTCATTTTTTCACTAACATTACGTGTTTACAATTAAACCAAAAAGAACACTCAACGTGTCTTAAATCACCGATATAACATCTTAAGCAAATCTTACATTGCTCAAAGAATATTAGTAGACACATAAAGAAATGTTCTACCTCAAATACTGCAAACATGTTTTAACATAAAAGAGAATCTTCAAAGTTAAAAATACTTGAATGGAAATTACTTTAAGATGAAAAGTCTTCACTCGCACAATCAAAATCAAATCCATAAGCTTCTGGTGAAGCGGATATTGATTGATATGCATAGTCAAATGTCATTCAATTTTGATGTGAAGTTAACACGCAACTACTTGAGTTCTAAAAAGTAACGGCTAATAATCAAAACACAAACCATAAAGCTTCTTCATAAAACACAACTTTATAGTATTATAGTAAAGTAATGTCTCATACAAGAAAACGAAAACAAACCAACATCTTAAGGCAAAGTGTTCTCACAATATATACAAAACATAATATTGAACATATTATTTGAATATTAACCATAGTATTCTACCTCTCGTGCAAATCTCCGGCCAGCATCAAGGTGATGACGGTCCTATTAGATTCTCAAAATTGCAACACTTTCTCTAGCTACTTGTAATAACTAAGATGTGAAACTGAGGGGAGGGGGTACTACTATACACAATGAAAGGACTCAAGCAAAGACTAAGACTAACGAAGCTTATTCTGAGCGACAGCCTGGCAAAGTTCAAGCTCTTCATCATAGAACAGCACTCGGTTGGAAGCAAATGGTTTGCAGATTGGTTTTGGTACTAGAGATGGAACAATGTACCTAGGAGCAAATGATGATTCTTGAAATAAAACTGCTGCAATTTGGCGCATTTCGGTTAACTTTAGGCGGGAAGGGGGACGAGGTCCATGCCTAGGTGCTTTTGGAGTGTTTGGTAGTTTTAAATCTTTGGTTTTATCATCACTCTTGCTATAATACAGTGAAAATCATGTTGTTAGATGATAGATCAATGATAAAATGATAACATTCCAGAATTAAAGAAACTAAAAAGTGGGATATTTACCTTATAAAAGGCCAGTGTTCTGTAGGTAGTGGTGTTGATGTGCAGAGCATTTCTTGTCGGGACCTATCTGGTGTGGTGTAGTTAAAATAGAATTGCCGGGCTATCACAACCTAAGGAGCAAATATGCAAACAATTTTTAAACTTTTGCTTTTCTGTAATCATTAGATCATGGTGCTCTGGTTTAGAAAAGCACAAGACACTTTGAGGTGTTTAGATCCCAAAAGTGTAGGCGCGCCCATCATGTACACCCAACAAGCTTTATTTAAAGCCAGAAGCTGCATCTTTCTTATATATTTCACATATCAACCTTTTTATCAAGTAAACACTCAATTTGGTTGTTATATATCAACCTCCTACAAATCCTAATTTTGACCCAGATGTACATGAGGCATCACCTCTGGCCCATGAGGCGTTTTTCAGCTCGCTAGCACCTCATGTGTGCCTTTTGAAACAAAGCATGGTGCTAAGTATAGAATTCAAAAGGAAAAAGAATAGAAAAACTCACAGCTTTTCTGACTCTCTCTGAGACATGGAAAACAGCTCTTAACTGGTCATGATGGAGATGACAAAGTATCTTGACCTTGAATCACAGAAAAGGATTAGCTGTATTGATATTTTGATATTGAAAATGCTCACGACAGTTAACCAATTTACAACAAAAGAAAAGCCTAATAGAAGTAAACAGATAAGGATGGGTCAAACAATTCAGATGGTCACCACTGGTGCAACTTTAATTTAGAAAGAGAAATGCAATATACAACAAAAATGTGTAATGCTGTAGATGATAAAAGGAACAGGTTAGCATACCGACTATTATTACTGCTTTTAGCTTAAGGCTATAAGTTATAACTAGCTCAAGTATATAACCTTAAAAAAACAATAGAATGGCATTGTCAATAACCAATTACATTGATTTGATTAAATGGCCACAAAAATCATCTGAGTAGACTTAGTTTTCTTATTTGCACCTATCTGATTTCAAAATCATGGTAGAAACAGAAGGGTGAACCCGGTTGTTTATAATATGCCTGCTAGATATATGAAATCAAGTTAACAGCATTTTTAATGGCAGTTGCCGTATTTATCTACCGTAGAGCATATTTTTGGACATATGAAAATCAATTCATGTAAGATGCAAGAGACCAATCCTGAAAATTTGTCATCGACTACTTGTCATATACTAGCATACTGCATACACAATATATATCATTTATTGATTTACCAATGAATTACTCCAAAAATGCCACTTTTAACGCTATTAAGTATTAACATTTAACTGTTTACCGTATACTATTTATTAGTCAATCTAAAGTAGAAATGAAATATGGGTTACCAGCAGTTCCATTGGCAGAGATTCAAGTCTGGACTCGTAATCTGATACATCTCCTTTAGGATGTAGCATCTTTGGTGTTCTCAGTAAATTATTCTCCTTGGGCAGATCAAGTGGCTGAGCCACAGGATTGTATTTGAACTTTTCAGGTGATAAAATTAAAGGGTTGTCATTGGCACATTTATTCTGAAACATAGCAACTCCTTGAGTATTCTCTGCATCCATAACATCCAACTTTTTCCCAATATCTATACATGACTTTGAAGTTGAAGCCTTACTATTACGAATCTGAGCAAGAACTCCTGGCTTCAAATACTTATTAGAATTATTGATACGCCTCTTCCGCTTTGAAGCCTTGGACGTTCTCTCTTTAGGGGACCCTTTGCCCATTCTACTTGCTATTAGCCACTTCTCAAATCCAGAGTATCATTGGAACCAAATGCCACAGCTAGTGCACCTAAACCAGGGTAATCAGTTAATCACATAACATACCCTTAAAAAATTTCACAATTAAACCAACAATAATCCCCAGAAAAAGGTGAATAACACGGATTACTAAATATTTACAAAATCACATACATAAATCCAATTTAAAGATGCAAAATTGAAGCTGAAGGCAGACATAGAACAGCTTGTCATGCGTGTACACCTACATAAATTCTAGCAGCTAATGCTGACATTCTAGTCCATCAAAAAGCAAAAGAAAAACAACCAGATAACAGTAATTCATGCAGATACGAAAAACAACCAAACTGCAGACTGCTGTATATAAACATTAGCGAACTTTACTGATATTCGAAAACCATTACCATCAGTATCCACCAATAGCTTTCATTCTCACTCTCTGTCAGTCAATGCACCTGTCTCTCTAACAAACAACCTAAAAAAACCAATAATTAAAGCAACAACAACCATAAACCGTAAACGATACATCACACAGATACATTCAATCGGAAAACATTGCACACGAAGCTTCATAAACGGATTAAAACAACCAGAAGTCGATACATACAGAGATAAACACACACAACAAACTAATTAATCAATTAATCGATTCATCTGGAACCAGTGAACAATCGAAGATCAATTAGCAAACAAATATTCAACTAAAAAACAGAGGATGAAGCACACGAACCTGTAGAGGGAGATGATGAGTAAATTTGGGGGAAATAGAGGTTGCTAGGGTTTTAAATCTGCAATTTGAAATTATTCTGATTGCCCGCCAAATTATTTTATTTTGATATTTTATTTTTGGAAATAAAATAAGAAAAAATGAAACTAGTAGATCTTTGAGCTGACGTGGGGGTATGTTATTGGAAGGTGGTGACGACGTGTAAGTGAGTCATGGGGAATCCAAAGTCTTTATTATGTCCCACTGGGGCCGATCATACGGCCGTAAATAGCGGTATATTTATTTAAAGTTTTTTATTATTATATTTCACGTCATTTAATATATTTAATGTTTAAAAGAAAAAGATCAGTTTGATCATTGTTTCTTCTCAAAAGATATGTGTATTAGCTAGTGTTTAATCAGTAATAAAAATTCAAACATAATATTTAATAAGGGCCATGTTTGGGATTGCTTATTTTGATTGGAAAGCATTTTTGATAAAAATTATTTATTAACTTATGACTTTTCAAAATGAGTTTTTAAAAAAGTGTTTGGATTAATTTATAAACTTAAATGTCGTAAAATGACCAAAAGAGATATATTTTTAAAATGAGAGGAGTTAATAGGAGGTAATAGAGGGGTATAATAGGAAATTAGACTAAAAGTCATTTTCAAAAATTAATAAGTAACTTCCTACTTACTTTTCAAAACCTCATTTTTACCCCATATGAAAAGACAGTTTGAAAAGTCCTTTTGGGTTTGTCAAACACTTTTTTTTTACTTATTAACTTTTAAAAAGTTAATAAGTCAAAAGTAGCTTAAAAATAAACAATCCCAAACACCCACAAGATAGAAAATAATCGCTAATAGTAATAAGTCATGATTAATGGGACTTTTGTTTCTCAGTCACTATTCACTGGTATCGTGTTTGAAAAACATATTTATAAATATAATATTACATTATTAAAGAGACATTCTGTTAATTAAGTGGGTGTTTTTCAATCAAAAATTTAAGAGTTTGAATCTTAAAAACTAGAGGTTGTAGTTTATTTATCATATAATAATCTAATTGTTGTTCACAAAATATAAATTCACGTAAATTTTATACTTGTGTATTAATAAAATGCTTTTCTTTTGTAATCTTATGGATTTCTAGTATATTGAAAAGTTTTTTTTTTTGAACAACAGAATTTTATTGAAAGCCCAAGAAAATACAATTTATCTTACTAGCGAGAAGCTAGATGAGATAATCACCAGAAAAGAAAAACAATGAATTACATGTCTTTAATAGATTTCCTCCATGTATCCCAATCCAAATGTTTTATTTTTGTCCATTTTTTATCCATAGAAAGCCTAACACTTTGATCTCCTCCATAATTTTTTCAATAAGAATCGTTTTATTGGAAAAAATAAGATTATTCCTAGCTTTCCATAATACCCAAGATGCTAGAAGAATTATAGCTTGCACCAATTTGCCTCGAGTACCTGTAATTTTATACTGGATTGAGACGTCAAATAGGTTTTTTGTGGAAAAAGCGTATATCTGAGGAATATCACACCATGAGCAGATATGCTGCCAGACAACGATAGCAACATAGCATCCGGTGAAAATATGGTCAGTAGTCTTATCCATCTAATTGCACATTCTACATCGAAGAGAAGGGACCGATATGTTTCTTTTATGCTGACCTAACAATGTTGGTAGACGATCCATAGCAGCTCTCCATCCAAATACATTGATCTTTGTTGGAAGCCAATTATTCCAATTGTAGCAGATAGAGCCATGAGAATTAGCTTGCAACATCAAATGATTTTTAATTGATTTAACCGTAAAGTATTCTTTAGAATCACCTCTCCAAAGCCATTTATCATTGGATGATGATAACATGCAGGGAGCTAAAATGGAGGAAAGTTCAAGGAGTTGGGCTATTTCATTTATATTGAAAAGTATCTAAAAGTCAACTTGACCTAATCTAGCTATTTTAAAGAGATAATCATAAAATTTCTCGATGTAATCTTTTTTAGCTTTGATGCATCTCTTTGAGGTCTTATTAGCATCATTTGTGGTATCCATGTAATGATATGTAATTGGTTGTCGCTAGTTTTAATAAAATCATCCGGCAAACTTAAAAAAAATTAACTTATTCGTATTTATTGAGTTATTTTATAAATGAAAAGAGATAGCTATTAAATTTAAGTGTGTATATTGTATTTAAGCATTTATGAACACATGATAGAAGGAGTGAATGATTTTCAATATCTCTTGTGAAAATAATCTAGATTAAGAATATTTATGGTGCGGTTCAGAATAATTAAATTATTTAAAGCAAACATTGTTTTGGTTTTATGGTTGATTTAAAAAAATCAATCAATTAGCTTATAAAAGTTCAAATTAGAATGTCAGTTTGATTTGCTCTTTATACAAATAAAAACAACCTTCAACGATCAAGTTGTACCAGTGATAAGTGTGCAAATGTATATATACTTAGGTACTTAAATACAATCTAACAAAACAAATATAGTTAGCACAACAAAATCATTGAGAAATAGAACTGCTAGGAGCCTGAAAGATTATTTAGTGCCTTAGGTTCAATATACTCAAACCAGAGAACAACTGCTAATAACGGTTTGACTAGGTTTTAATGATTCAACATTTTAACTTATAATCTGCAATGGTTTCGACGACTGACTTAGAAATATTATAAACAGTTACTGATAGTTTGACTTATAAATTACTAACAGACTCATATCTCCATCTTTGAATAACGCAAACAAGTCTCTTGAACTAGTCGAAAACAATTTTGCAAAGAAGAGTAGCAATGGAGTTCTAACTAAATTTAGACCTTGAAATTTTAGTATTGTTTTAATAAATATACATGTCTAAACTAGATGACTAGGGTTACGTTTAAAATCGGGTTTTTTATATGCTAGTTAAACTTCAACACGAGTTAAGTTATGAGCATGCTTTTAATGACCTTATTATCATTTATCAATTAATCACAACTCACTGGACGTATATATAGATATACATATAAAATAGTAAAAGTTACAAACTAAAAGTATTTTCCATGTTGGTATTATATAACCTATTAATTATAATTTTGAAAGACTAAAACATGATTCAATAAAGAGCAATGACTAATTGACTATGGTGTCATATTTAAAATGCTTCGACACCTTTACTATTTAATCTAACAATCACAATATTAAGAGTTATCAATTAACCACTATCTGGATAATTTATAAAACGAAAGGGAAAAAACATACTTTTAAAGAAATCACTTTGATGGTTTATACAAATAAATTAGTATTAGTATATGCAATATATAACTATTATTACTAGTTTTATTATTAAAATAATAAAAAGGCAGAATAAAGCAACCTTAAACTATCCATTAAAACACACCCGTGAAATAGGATTCCAACCATGAGTTCAACCATCCAGGCATGATTACAAGAATTGTGTCTTTTAGCATGCTCTGGAATTTCATTTTTTATTTTATAATTTTATATCAAAAAATAAAAATAAAGATATACGGTTGATGACAAGTTGTAGAGTCAAAACCATAGTAGTTTTTATAAAGTGTAACAAGCCAAGTTGAAGCTGTGTCTGAACTTGTCTAACCTTGACTCAACTTGTTTAAATTAAACGAACTCGAGTTAAAGCCGTTCATAATAATTTACAATAAATGATACATTTGTTTGTTGTTTAGCAAATTGATGTAAACCATATTGTTATCTAGGAAATCAGTGCTGGTTGTTTTAATACCACTAAGTATTATAGAAGATAACTACAAACGTGAATAGACGATAATGATGAAACATCATAGAAATACTCACACAACCGTTGAAGTTAGCTATTGTAATGCAATTGAATAGTCTTGTAGGCTACTGGTTATTAAATTACTTGTATAGTATTTCATCCGTATGGACCATCTATATGGCTATATGCAAATCGTCCTCGAATAATTCTTAGCTTGCATATGTCACTTTTCAAAGTAATCCACATAAGAGAGGTAACCCAAACTTTTAGTTGTTAGTGGCGTGGAGTAGATTAGACATATTATAGATGACACACACAAAAATAAAAGGATACATGGTATAGAATCACATATCATGATCTTTGATGTAGGAAAAATGACATTTTCAAAAGGTAGATGAGTAAATGAAGTTGGTACCTGAATACGATTCACGTAAGATTTAAAAATATAAATTTTATGTAGTATTTTAGTATGTAAATATTGATACCTAAGCTACAATAAAAAATCGCGTATTCCATAACCATAGATGTAAATTTTAAAATACAATACAAGTATACAACTAGAAAAATAATTATCTTAACTTTATATTAATATATTATTATTGGTTATGCCCTTGAAAAATTTAAAACTTGAGTTGAATTAATAATAATAAAAACCTACCTTCATTATAATATACATTTTTTTCAGTTAAAAAACCGAATCTTGCATTCCATAAAAAGTATATTTATTACTAGAAAGATATAATAACACAAGGCCCGTTTCGTAATTCCTTACGATTACAATTATCAATTTTATTATTTTAATAATAAAAAAGCATAATAAAGTAACAATAAACAATACATTGAAACATGCTCTTGAAATGGGACTCCACCTATGAGTCCAACCATCCAGTCATGATTAGGAGAACTCTGTCTTTTAGTTGTGAAATTCTTTTTTATATTTTGTTCACTGTCAATACTAGTAATATTTCCAGTGATAAGGCAGATTAAATAAAAAATAAATTTACTTTTATAATTTACAATCAAACATCTTAAATTGATTAATCATGTGTTTAATATCCTTGAGCATGGTATAAACGGGCCATAACTTTTTAATCTTGTATAAAACTTGAATTTCAAGATACAAATATAATAAAATTAACTTATTTTATTTTTCGAAGAAAAACCTCAAAATAATGAAAACCACAGATATAATAGTTATTTCATACAAATTTAACTAAGAAGCAACTAGGGTAACTGATCTTTTTAACAACCGAAAGATCCTTCACTAGCTAGTCATATGATCGAAATGAGAGAGGTACATCAAACTTATCTAACAAGTGTATATGTGTGCCCGTGAATCAATTAAATTGGCTGGTTCCATGTGCTTGACAACATAAGTGTATTTGATTAATTTAATGTAAAGATTCTAACAACTCAAAGTATAAATTTTAGAATAAAAATAGTGTATACTTATAAGTTGGAAATGAATGAATAAATTGCCTTATGCATAAATATTTATAATCTTCCATCATTAGTTATTTTACTTAAAACATCTTAAATACAAGATTTAAACCATCTTATATGTAATTTCGTTGTTGACAGCGTAGAGTGATCACGTTGGATAAAAACATAAAAGAATATATGTTGTAGTAGTTAGAAAACATTAGATAAAAACAAGGATGTATATGGTTCAATTTCGGTCAACAATATAATCCAAAACAGCAACTTTAGTTCAACATTTTGTTTAGCTTTAAATTCAAGTTTTTCTGCTTGTTTTTTGAAGATAAAAAAACATGTAATCAATTAAGTTGAGAAAATCGAAATTAGTTGTAGATGTAAAAAAAAGAAGTATTAGCACACCAATAAAAATTAACTACAGAAAGCTATGTTTTAGTTGTTTTAAATTATTAAAGAAGAATGTTTGCTATTATTTTGCCATCATAAAAGAAAAAATAAATCAAACAAAAGAAATGTATAAAAAAAAATTATAACTCGTCTCTACTCCAAAGACGCTGTATATAAATTATATACACACACAATTGGGCGAGAATTTTTTAATGGTTTTGTTTATTTTATATAAAGTTTCGAATATTATCAGCTATCTTGTTGCAAAACACAAATTTTCAATGCTTTTTTATATAAAGTTCAAAATATTATCAGTGACGTCTAAGCTTTGTTTTCTTATATAAATTTACGTTTGTTATCAATGTATCATTCAATGCGGGTTAACGGTGACATTTTGATTTTAGTTTTTTGCACTGTGTTTTAGTCTTCCGCCACATTGCGAGGTTTCTTGTTTTTATACGAAGTTTCAAATATCTATCACAACGTTCATGTTTCATTTTCTTATAAAAGTTATGCATGTTATCAACCTCTTCTTGCATTTGCGAGATCGCCTTGACAATTTGACATTTCAACGTTAGCTTTTTTAAATATTTTGCAACGCCGTTGTAAAACACAACCCAAAATAGAAATCATTATGTTAGAATATAACATAATCATACATGACTCGCTTCAAATAACAAAATGAACAACGAATAAGCAGCATAATTTTCATCGCAACAAAAATTAAAAAAAAATTAGTTTTAAAAGTTAATGAAACACCACATTTAACATTTTAATACATTGTTTGAAGCTTGTAAACGCCTTGTAAATCAAACCAACCATTTTCCTTTACTATTTATTTATTTATCTTTTTATAAAACATATAGTCGCATATTTTATTCATGCCTTTGATCTCTAGACGTAATGACACATGGTGTTTATTATTAAAACTCGATACAAACTAACTATTACAAAATGTTGCAGGACCAAACCATTTTTGTCCGTTTCTTGAAACCGTAGTTATATCCTCCATCTAGAATTTCCATCAAAACCAGCCGAGTGAGACTATAAATTAGCACCATGTTTCAAACAATAAACCGAACATTTAAACCCAATTTACCAACCACGAATCAAACTACAAATCTAAACACATCTGATTTGCTTCGATTTAGACGGTCCAGTTTATTTTAAGTTTTAATTATTTATAAACACCCCTTTAAAAAAGAACACGTTTGAGCAGACAAGATAACCATTTTTCTGTTACGTATATATCTCCGTGAAGATGAAGAAAACAAACACTCAATGAAAGCATAAACAAACTATCACAAAACAACAAGAGCAATGGTATTTTAATGCATAATATCACCAAGAAGAAGATCCACGTTCCACTTCGTCAAATTTGATCAATTATTCCCACAAACGGTTGCATGACGGTGGCTGCTTCAATACTTTAACTCAACACATTGCATCAAGCTGATACAAATACTTCGTTGAACTCTAGCGAACGATCTAACCATAAGGTAAAATTATACAAATATCTCGTAAATGTTTTCAGTTTTCATCAAATTCACATATTTGTGTGTTAGAGTTAGCAATTGTATCAACATATATCAAATTCTGCTGTTGAAGATCTCAAATTCAACCCTAGTTTACATGTTAAAATCACTCAAGTCAACTGGATTATCTGAGTATCATAACTTCAGACATGAAGAACACTATCTCTTGCAGCTTGTTATGTTATATATTATCATCATCTTATCATATTATTCTGATTATTTCATATCACATAATCACTTTCAAAACACAATGCCAAACAGCCTTAAATCGAGGGAGGGGCTGGATCGTTGTATGTTTATATCTGTTAAAATCGGGAGTTATCTTATTTCCACAAGAGAATTGAAGAATTATTGTTGTTTTAGAGATAAGTTTTATCATACATATAGAATTAAAAAGGGAATAAAAACACAGGTGGTGAAACTGAAATGGCAGCAGCATGGGAGCATTTGGGGGAGATTGCAAGTGTGGCTCAATTAACAGGGTTGGACGCGGTGAAGTTAATAGGGATGATTGTGCAGGCGGCTAGTACAGCCCGAATGCACAAGAAAAACTGCAAGCAGTTTGCTATGCATTTAAAGTTGATTGGAAATCTCTTACAACAGCTAAAGATTTCAGAACTTAAGAAGTACCCTGAAACGCGCGAGCCATTGGAGCAACTAGAGGATGCACTGAGAAGGTCTTATATTTTGGTCAACAGTTGTCAAGATCGAAGTTATCTGTACTTGCTTGCTATGGGATGGAACATTGTTTACCAGTTCAGAAAGGCACAGAATGAAATAGATAGATACTTGAAGATCATCCCTCTCATTACTCTAGTGGATAATGCTCGAGTCAGGGTATGATTCGCACACTTAAGCGTAAGCTTACATGTTGTGTAACTGTTGATTGCATAAAAAGGTAACGAACTTTTGGTAGTCAACTTTACTTTCACCAACAAAGGTGAAAGGTCTCAAACCTTTAAAATCTTCTCAAGGTGCTATGTCTAAAAAGGCCAACTTGGTCGACGTTACTGACACGCGGATGTCACATCATCATTTTGACTGTGTAACATATTACCCTGCATTGAAATGTTTATAAATTTTGAGCCTTTTTGTGAGAGAAAATAATCTTGGTTACCCTACATTCTTATGGCTTTTCTACATTCTGTTATTTTAAAGATTTTTGGCAATCTATTGTAAGCAGGAAAGATTGGAATATATTGAAATGGACCAACGGGAGTACACGCTAGATGACGAAGATATAAAGGTGCAAGATGTGATTATGAAGCCAGTGCCCTCTGATACTGATGCTGATGTTCTAAAGAAAACACTTTCTTGTACGTACCCACACCTGCCATTCAATAAGGCTATCCAGAAAGAAAGTGAAAAGCTTCATGTGGAATTAGAGCATTCGCAGGCTAATTTAGATGTAGGGCAATGTGAAGTAATCCAACATCTGATTGAGGTTACAGAAGTCGTTGCTTCAAAGTCTGAATTAAAGAAGGATCCCCCTAACAAGAGTGCCAAGAAAATGGAGTCTAGTTATTCAGATCTTAGCAACTATAAAGAAATGCAAAACAAAAGTGATTCTGCTGTCTCGAGGTTTGTTTCTCCTGCTTACAAGTTTACTTCATTGTAGTTCTTTAAAACTTAATGTAAGTTTCCTGCAGAAGCAATTCTTCGGTCACAAGTAAAAAAGATTTACTCTCTATCAGAGGATCACACCGAGATGAAGAATGGCATTCAGATCTATTCGGTTGCTGTTCAGTGCCATGGATGTGTATGATTTGCAGCATAATCATAAGAGTCTTATAAAAATTGTTATACTAATGTGTCCTAAACGAGTTGTTCATATTGTACTTTTGTAGGCATAAAAACATTGTTCTTTCCTTGTGGCACGCTTTCAAAGATTGCTACCGTGGCAACTGGCAGGCACACTAGTAAGAAGATGCCCAAAATCTTGATGAATTTATATGATCTTTATGATTTTTGTATCTTAATTAATCTCATGATTCCAAACATGATGGTGTTTGCATGGATCAGCTTCTGCAGAGGCCTGCAACGAGCTCATGGCTTATTCTCTTGTTCTGTCATGTTGTTGCTATACATGCTGCATCAGAAGGAAGCTTAGAAAGACTTTGGATATTAAGGTAAGAGAAATTAAAAGAACCTATGAATAAGATGTCAAATGCCCAAGATTGTATTCATTTGTTACTTGAATTTATATCCCATTAATGTATAGGAGTTGTACACTTTTCAGGGAGGGTGTTGTGATGACTATCTATCTCATTTTATGTGCTGCTGTTGTGCTCTTGTACAAGAACTTCGAGAAGTCGAGGGTAGAGGAATTCATGGTATGTTTGGAAAAAAATCGAATCAAACGGTAGTATTCATTTATAACTGTTCGAGTTTGACCATTTTGTCAAAAAGTCAATGGAGCATGTTATATGTAATGGACACTGGATTTTTGCAGGTCCACAAAAGTCGATAACAATCGCGCCACCCTTTCAATACATGGAACCCTTAAGCGACTAGAACCTATCGGTTAGTATGGACATTTAAGGTTATGTAAGCTCTATACAGTTGACAACTTGGATAACATGTGACTACATTATCTACAATCTCAAAGGCCACAGATTTGACAGGGTGGATAATATATAATTTTCTGGTGGAATATTCCTTCATTGTTTCCCTTTTGTAAAGTTTTGCCTACTTTCTTAGTGGATTTAACATTTCTGGAAAAGAAGAACGTGTATTGATTTATAAATTTGTTAAAGAATTAGAATGTGATTGATGGTGGCAGTGTTAGGGATGGAATGGTATGGGGGTGGATTTAACAGCGATCTCCAACAAAGGCCATGCCTTTATAGATTTTTCTTTGCCAGACTATGCAACTGCTAAGGCTAAAAAATTATGCAGTAAGACCATGACAACTTTCAAACATATACAAAAATAAAATAACAAACAGCATCTCTTAACAGACGTTAGCATCATACACTCTGCACCTGCATTGAAAGCAACCCATAGCATGCATGACTGGAGGTAAACGGGAGCAGATCATATTCAAATGAGCTTAAAAAAGGTCCATTATAAAGCACACACACAATCAATCAATCAATCATCCATTTCACTTGATCAAATCTCACAAGTCCAAATCACCTCAACGCAAAGGTTAAAAGGACCCAGAGACTAATTCTTAGCAGAACAGCGGGAGTAATGTGGTATTGTTGGGGAAGTAAATCACAAAATCTTCCCCCAGGATCATCATCAAGTCAAACATAAACAAAGAACCATAATGGACAGATAATTTCAAAACATAAAAGTAAATCTTTAAATCCAGCAAACCCATACTACTGTCATAATAATTCTATCCTTTTGGTGTTTCTTTCAGTCATTATTAGTCTTACCACCTTTTTTTGTTTTTGTTTTTTAATTTTTTTTTGGTTTTTAAATTTTTTTTTTTTTTGGTCTGTCCATGTGCCTCTCAAAACATCATTTCCATGGGAATCAAGGATTCAGCCCATATCATCATAATTGAGGTCCACTCTTCTCAAAACACCAGTTTTAGTTAATAAAACTCTGTTGCAGTAAGCTTCAAGCAGCAGTTGCATGATCAAAACGAGCCTGTTGACCAGTCACACCAATGGTCTCCTCACCTCCAGTGAATTCCTCAGAACTTGACCAGCTAAAGTAAGTTTCAGCCGTATGAACCTGATTTGTTGAAGCCGGCTCATGTAGTGAAACGCCCTGAACCTGTGACACCAAACCCTCATGATTTGTCTGAGGGCTTGATGGATTTGAGTATTGAGCAGGTGCAGGCATTATCCATTTCATCCAATCATTTCTCCTCCGTATCTTGTCACCCTACAAGGTGTTAGGAAGTTATCATTCAAATTTTGAGGGGAAAAGTTGGAGTTAAAAAGTATAATAGAACATACAATCTTGAATATGACTGATACGAAGAAGTACCAATGCAAATTATCAACAAAAGTTATATAAAAGTGTCACGGTAAGTATAATCCTTACTTGCACTTCCACGACAGCTGAAGTTCGCATAGCATCTAATATCAGGGGAATATTATCCGTCAAATAGGAAACCTGTTATAGGGAAAACATCATGTCATATTTATATAGAACTAAAGACGAGGTGAACGTACTAGGTCAAAATAAAAGTTTGAAATAATAAGTATCAACACTGAAAAAAACAGACTTCTTTAGGCATAAGAGAGTGGAGACCAAGAACTGACTTGTAGGTCAGAGTCTCAAAACAAACATAAAAAATAATAATAATGCATCAATCTATCTTCAAGAAATTTCTCAAGAAAGAGTAGAAGAACATCAAGATGAAGAAGCACATCAAATCAAGGATATATGTATAACCTAAAAGAGTATGAGCTTGTTTAAAAAACTAAAGGTGCATAATAACACAAATATAACACAACCATAATGGATAAAAAGTTAATCCAAATGCGGATATGAATAAAGCAGGCAAGAATAAAAGAGGCCCATCAATGAAACATTATTATTTACAGAAATAAGAAACAATAATAAACATAACCTGGAATTACAACATATTAGCTGCAAGGGCATCTCTTTTTATAAGAAAGCATGAAGTTTAAACAGGAATTGGCAAAACAAAAAGGTTACATGTTGATTATGCATTTGACTTTATTGAGAAAATTAATATTGATGTCTGTTGGGTTAATAATGTAGATTGCATAGCACATGAACAAATTATAGGAGCATATAAATCAAATTGCATATGAGCAGATTTAGGAAAAAAAAAGGCAGTTTTACAGGCATGTGCCAACAGATATATTCATTGTCCCTTTTACTTAAAATCATTTGACTGTTTACACACTCATTTGTAAGCATTAGTTTAAAGACTACTTAATTACCGAATGCGTTTCTGAAATAACGTCACATGAAGCATTTAAATGTACATATTAAGTTTTACCACGTTATATCTTAATCTCTTAAAATTATTTATTACATGAAAACGAACTGTATTTGTTGATAGAGAATTAAAGTATTTGATGTTGAAAAAAATCCCATAAAAATAAAAATCCATGGAAAACTGATAGGCTCTGATATTAAAACAGAGCAAGATTTTAAACAAATTTTGCCCAAACACTAAGCTTGTACAATATCTGATATACTCAAAAAAATTTCAACAACTGATCACAAGTTGTCCATCCATACAGTGATGTTTGAATGCTTGAGATGCACAAATGATCCATATTGTAAAAATTGAAAAAATACGGACTTAAGATGGAAGGATGCATCAACTAATAAAGTGAACAAATCAATAGAATTATTCTTAAATGCTCACTTTTTTAAAGCCAGCTATCAAGCCAATAGAAACCCAACCCTGTTCATCCATGTTTCGCCTTAAGTATGTATCTCTGACCAAGTTCTCATTACTGCAATCAAACAGTAGCCATTAAATCCTAGGAACCACCATAAATTTAATTTGCATTTTAATGACATACCTGAAATAGTAATTGATTTGGTTCACTATATTAGCATACAACAGGGGATCATGACCAGGAAAGTACACTTGAGGTAACTGTGGACCAAAAGGCATTGCTGGTGCAGCTGGACCAGGAACATAAACTAAGGAAGATGCCATATCTGCAAAAAATAAGCATTATGTGGAAACCACAAGGTTTATATCATAACTATTTGTTGATAGAAAACCTCACCAGGGTACATCATATTGTTTCCAAAAGGTTGTACTGGCACATGCATTGGTGGAGGAATAAATGATGCAGAAGTATGTACAGCGGGTCGTATATAACCCCTTGAAAAACCTCTCTGAGATTGCGAGTGTGTATCTCTGTTATTAAAGCTTCTACTGTGTTGATTCCATTCCGGATTCCCACGATCATGATCTCGTTTCCCTCCATAATTATGATGATAAGAACCACCATTTCCTCTTCTATACGAACCCCTTTGATGATGGTGATCACCGCTGTGAGATTGTGATCCAAAGCCTCCTTTTTGTGACTCTTTATGTGCATGGTCTCTTGGAGAAGGCTGCTCAACAGCATTTCCAGACTTCCCAGATGTATTATGTGGTGGTTCCACTACCGAATCCTGGCTTGTTGGAGGCGGCTGTTGAGCAACCACCCCATTAGCTGATACATTTGCACTAGAACTGCCGCCACCTCGCTTCATGGACCTCTGCCTGGATGGCGCCACATGGTTTGGAGTTGAAGTAGAATTCAAATTATTGGCTGTTCCCTGTTTATGTGATGGAGAGGAACTTCCTGTAACCTACAATGCAACAAAGTATACAAACACAAGAAGTGTATACCGGTCATCATATCTAAAATAAAGGTGAAAACACCCAATACAATTCGGCCAATTCACATATTAAGGACAATCTAGGAACCAAAATATGAGCACTGTAAATTACAACATATGGGCTTAGTATGGTCTTGAGAACTTCCCAAGTAAAATAATTCATTATTCATAAGCGTCTAAAAGACTACTGAGCATGCACAGATATGTTCTAATCCAAATTTTCATCTATATAAATCAGTGAGGTAATTATGCTTGTGAAAAAGCTTCAAATTGTCAATTTTTCCTACAGATTAAACAATCGATTAGAATGTTACCAATAATTGTGTCTTAAAAACTGATAATGGTGCTACTACCTGTAACGCCGGAGGGAATGAACCATCAGACAGTGCCTTTAACGACTCCGACGAGGACGATTTAAGCGTCGGTTTAGTCGACTCACCGAGCGCAGGCCAAGCCGCACCCATAACCGGACTCACAGCCTCCACAACTCCATTCGAAACCACATTCCACACAGGCTTCTTAGACGCATTACCACCGCCACTATTATCAGAACCATCAGCCTGAACCTCATCACCCGAGCTCACCGCCTCCTGCACCGCCTTAACCGGAGACCAATCCGGAGAACCGTTACCACCACGCTCCGTCACCGCCGACCACGACGGCGACGCCGGAGCACCACCAACCGCCGCCACCAAACCTGGAGAAACCGTCTCCGACTCACCACCTTCACCGCGAACAACCCGACTCCACGGCGACGCAACCCCGCGCTGCAACCTAGGGCTGTTTATCCCACCGTCACCAGATTGAACGTTCGTTGCAGCCATAGGGTTTTATTCAACAACACAACACTCAAATACAATCCAATTCAAACGCGATTCACACACCGACTCAAATTAGGGTTCTAAGTCGTTAAACCGATTTACCGATCGCCGATTTCGTTTCTGTAAAATCAAACCCCAAAAAACGATCAAAATTGGGGGATAATAGGAGAATAATATCCTTACAACTAATGTAATCAACGGAGAATGCTATGTTAGGGTTTGATGTTCCAAAGATTTTTGCTTCGATGGATCACCGAGGAGGATCCGATCGGGGCTCTCACACACAACAGCACGGAGGCTGATGTTCAGACGCACATACAAATATACAATACAATACGATGCAATACACGCACGAACGGTGACGGGCTGTCTCTTTATCTATTTCTCTTGGTTAATGACGCTTTTGGCTTGTGGGAAAGGTCGGGAATGCCCTTTTTACCATGGGGTTTTTACTTGGGGTTGGGGTGGATCCGAGGGTATTTTTGTGGAATGGTTGGAGTTGTTGCCTGTGAGATTAGCGTTGCTTGAATTTTAGGTGTGTGGGGATAGTATGAATGTAACCCTGTAGTTTTAGTTGTTGCATTTTTCGTCCTTGTATTTTTGTGAACGGTTCTTTGGCATGTGTAACTTTATTAGTTAGAAATTACTCTAGTTTATTAAAAGTTGAAAACTAGGGAAAGTAATTTGTATGCATTTTTATTTATAAATTTATGTGTAATTATTATGAATAATAAAAAAATCCCACCAAGTATAAGAATATATCATTTATAGATAGATGCACATAAGTATACGGACACAAAAGTTAATTTTTATTATTTTATAAAAACAAAATGATGAGAGTAATTTGATAGACACATTACAAGTTGTAACGAAAAGATGTTTCAAATGTTCCGTAAAATGTAACTTACGGAATGGCCAACATGATTGTCAAATAATAGCATGAAAGGTAACTTAAAGGATCACCAAAATCGTTGACAAATACCAGAAATATGATAGATAAAATATTATAGCTAAATGATTACAATTATACAACTAAAAGCAAGTGAAACAAAAAAGGAAGCCTGTAAATTGAAGGAAACGTTTGTTTATCATAAGGTGAAGAGGAATTTTGATTAAATAAATAGCTCAAATATCTTTTTTTAACATTAAAAATTTATTCAAAATAAAGAATTAGCAAAAATTTAAAATCTCAAAGTTCACGCATCAACAAAAATAAAATAAAAAAAATATGTAGATCCTTCCTAGCCTTACTTAAATGCAACCATTTCAACATCAAAGACACACCAATGACCCCATTCAAGAACTTCATGGATGACCGACTCTTCACCCATAATTAAGCAAGTGATTTGATATCGCTAATGATTCCGACGGAGGAGATACATCTCTGTCTCAAAATTCTTCACTTCGCACCTTCTAAACATACCAACATGTTATAACGATATAACATGTTATAACGATATAGCATGAACCAACTTTCTTTTTAACGAACTAACCTGAAGAGACTTATGCAACTCAAGAAGTTCAATGACTTGTGCAACCTCAATTATTGAATATGTTAGTTTTTTTTAGGACCCAAATGTTTCAGGAAAAACTTATAACTGCTAACCATAGTTTTCCAATGAAAAAAACACTTCTGTTTGGTGGATTTTAATTAAGGTATTTTAAGTGCATGCCATGGTTATAAATATTATTAAATTTGGACTTAAAATGTCATAAATTGACAAAATAAAGGTCAAAACTCAAAAGTCAAATGTTTGGCTTGTGTGGTCAAAGTTCAGGAACCTCAAGTAGAGAGACTACACGTAGCAAGCAAACTTAAGTAAAATTAAGAACCAAAGTAGTGAATTGGATCCCATGGTTGACAAATACAAATTCAAGAGTGTATTGAAAAAATAATGAACCAGGGAAAAGAAAAGTCTATCCAATAAATTAAAGTTTTCACAAATGATGTTTATAACTTCATGGATACATTAATCTTAGATACATAGGTAGCATAGAGACTTGTCATATGTGTTTTAAAAATTCTGGTTCAATTTGACTCAAAGTGGCATTTTGAGCATACATTTGTTTTAATCATCACCAGTTTGTTTAAAGATGCTTAGGTAAAAAGATTAAGGTAAAATAATAATTTTAGTAAATTGGTATTTTTGATAAAAATATTGTCTTATGTCAAATTAAACTTCAAACGTCAAAATGATGAATTGACTAGTCTAATAAGCTAATCAGCTAATGTCCATTTAATTGACCACTTGAACTTGTTTAAACGTGTTGAAACGTTGAATGTGCAGTTGGAAGTAATGCGAAGTGAATTTAGATGTTTTGCATGTGACGGATTGTTTGGTTGAATTACATATTTAGCAACTTAATGGATAAATAAGTAGTTTAAAAAATACTATAGAAGGGTTTAAAAGAACGTATATGTTACTCGAAGTCTAATTACAAGAAAGATAAATTAAATGGATAAACAAACAGCTGCATCATAACCCAGAGTCATGATATATTTGAATAACAAATTCATTAGAAGTGTTTGAAGAAAATATATATTTTTGAGAAAAGAGCAAAAAGTATATGATAAATAAAAATTAAAGCAAGATCAACAGAGAAAAAAAGAACTATATAATATAGTGATGTAAGTTTAAACATATCATCTTCTAGTAACACTCATAAAATAGACTAATTGTATTCGTTTGTGATGGTTAGCTTTCTTTTAGTTTAAACATATGGTCTCAATCAAGCGTAGGATACAAACATAACACATAATTTTTACCTACGTCACGTGAAACCGCTCTATAATCCACCCTTGCTTAGACAAATCCAACGCTTTTGCGGTCATGTTAATTTGTCGCTACCTTTTTAGCTATAATGCTAACAATAGTTTGAAAAGTGTCATATTTGTTTATTTGTTTGACAAATCCTTAAAGACATTTGTTGCACTTATACACAACCTCCATTTTCTATGTCCAAACACATGCACCACCATCCATTGTTTTTTGGTTTTATCCACTTTCTTAGACCCTTAGCGATTCCTTAGTGGACATGTTGTCGTCTTCCCTTAGTTGTCAACGATGATTTCGATCGCTGGTGATTATCTTGAAATAAAACAATTAAAAAGTTCAAAATGAAAATAGAGATAGAAAGTGGAGAGAAAATGATAAACCAATCACTTATTATTGATTTATAATAACTATACAGTGGTCCTGCTGTCATACTTATAGGCTAAGATGGATTTCTCATTGATACTATTGGACTTCTAACCACTATACAATAGTAGTTAGGAAAAAAAACAAAGATTAATAAAATTCAAATACCGTCGACATAACAAGGCACTCTAATATGACCCTGAAGCTGAAAGGGCGTGGTAATGTGAAGTTTGGATCGAAGAGTATCAAACCATGTAGACGAGAACCTATGATTTGTAAATGTGCAAAAAAAGCGTTGGGCACATGGCGAATATTGAGTGTGACTCTTAACTGTATCTCGTATATTACGCAAGTCAATCTCAAGATGTTTCGTATGTTCACGAAACACATAATTGATTGTCATGACGTTGTGTTCCCAAATCCCTTTAAAAAAGAAAAATGAAAGAAAGGGAAAAGGAAATTGTGAACTCGTTTGTACAAATCTTTTCTTTGTTTTCAGGGTCTCTAGTAAGTTACATACTGACTTTGAAAAAATCAAAATCTTTGATGATTACATCATCTACAATTGAGTTGCGAAAAGTTTTGGATATATATCCGTTTGATAAAATTTCTAAGCGATTAAAAGGGGGCATGTATGCTTTATTCATCACCAATTGGATATGAACGCTATATGTTAGCGGCAAGAAGTTCTTTAGCCTTGAACCATGGTATTCAGGAAGAAAGGTTGATATTGTCAAGAAATTTGTGATTCTGAGTTTTTTAATAAACGAAGTTGGAAACATGTGAAGGTAATATTTTTAATAATCTTTTCTTCTAACTTTCCTTATGAAACGAATGAATTATTTAAGCTATTATCTTTGTCCTTTGCGGCCGCTACAAGTTTATATATATATTTTTTGAACGGACAAGTTTACAACTATAAGATATTATTTTGAGACAAAACTAGTAAAATAATGTTTACGGAAATCAAATTGATGATGATGTTTTCAACACTTGTATAATTTGTATGGTAGAAATACATCTCTTAATGCTACAAGTAAAAAACATAATTAAATCTTTCTAAAATTTAAAAACACGTAGAGAACAAATGGAAGATGATCTATCCATCATATTTAATGAAGTATCTCATTTTATACTATGTAAAAAACAGTTGTACAACCATATTCGCTTTTCATTATCTTTAACAATAGAGTAATATTTTTTTATCATTCAACGTTTTATTTAACCCAATCTACATTTTCCCTACCTAAAACGAATATATCAATTTGGTTATATTAAAAAATGTTTGTAATATTATATTTTAAATAGCATTTAACAATTTTTATGTAAAAGATGAGTGAATATCTAACAATATTACCAATTAATGTTTTCAGAACCGGATCGAACGTCGAACCGGACGTCTTACTGGTTTGGTGGTCGGACCAGATTTAATAACCGGATGACGTTATGATTATATATATAGTATATTATATATATAGTTATATATATATAATTAAATATAAAAAATTTATATATGTATTTTATAGTTATATATAAAACATAACTATATTTTTATATCTAACACCCCGTTTTTACCCATTAAAATAATCAAAAGATCAAATCCGGTTCAAACCGGTCCGGTTTCCCGGTCCGACCACCGATTCGGGACGAACCGGCCGGTCGAACCGCTCCAAAACGAGTCGATGCGAACCGGACCGACCACCTATCCGATTCCCGGTCGGACCGGCCGGTCCGATCCGGTCTCAACAACAATGAATATTACAATTACTTGAGAAGTAGTTGACCAAAGATCGGTTTGTGTCGAGTACCTTTACTACTTCCAGCTTCCCACAAAGGCACATTTTCGCCATATTTAAAGAACCTCGTAAAGAGGAAGGGGGTAAAGTGTCATACGAAGCAACTATGAAGGTGCAAAGAGCAATAACCACAAAATGAAACAACCTCCGCAACAAACTCCTGGAATCTTCATTTTTCTTGGTTTTCACATTGGGTAAGTCACGGGCAACCGGTGGTTCCGGTTGTTTTTCATGTGCATATACACCATCCACCGGCACATGCCAAAATAATTACAAATGTACATAACCTAATGCTACTGCAAAATATAAAAGTCTTAGCAGAATATAAGTTAATGTAAAATTGTATAGTGCTATAATTATATGTTATTTTTATTTTTTATTTAAGATTATCTTCCAAGATTTTAATAAATTTTTTAATGATATATTTGGATGTATTTTCCATCTGAAATCTTCGAAAGTCTCAAATGAGAAGTATAAGTTGATTCTAAATGCATAGAAATAAATAAGATTAAATTACATGAATGAATGCTATTGATACATCTTATATTTTAGGAAAATTGGGTTTTTAATAATTTAAACTATTGAGTATTGATCAATATCAATCTCAACAAATAATATGATTAATATTAATCCTGATTTTTGATTTTGTTATTAGTAACATCTCAATCTAACTGTTTGTTAACCCTGTTATTTTTTATGACGTATCACGTGACGTGACTTGTGACGTGATGTATAACATAGTTATAATTTGAAATATAAATATATTACTCAACATTTTTTTATAAAATATTATTTTTTGAAGTTATTCAACGTAACACTTTGTCATTGGTTGAGTAACTTGTAGACAAAGAGACGTAAAAATTGAGTGATATATTAATATTTTTTTTATTAACTATGTAATACGTTATGCCACATGTCACGTCACGAGCAAAATCATGTGTCACGTCATCAAAAACTAGCGGGGTTAACAAACGTTTAACATAAGACTATTATAAGTAACCAAATCAAAAGTTGGGATTCATATTGATCAATGGCCAATTGTTTGGATTCTTAAAATCTAATTTTCTTATACTTTATTATAAATTCGGGATTTAATCTCAATATTTTGAAACTATACCTTGAAGTTATAACTTGTGATACTTAAGAATGTTAAGAATATTTTGATGTTAAATGATTATTTTAGTTATCTTTGTTAAACAATTTATTTTCCCAATCCACCAACCCTGATCTCGTTATTTCTTTCCTTTTGTTTCCTCAAAGCCAGAAACAGGCTGGATTGAAGCACGTCAAAGTATGCCAAAACACGTTGTCCTTGATATCATCACTTGGGCTAATATCAAAATAGACTAGGATTAGTACACGGTTTTAGAAAAAAAAAAAAAAAAAAAAAAAAACCATTAATGTGTTACCTTATATTTGATTTCATGACGGCTAGTGACAACAATGGAAAGAGGGAGGTGCTGACTACAGCAGTGACAACGACAACAATGGCACTGAGGTGGCAGCGACATTGGTGAAGACATAGGCCTAGTAGATGCATGGGTGGCGGTGATGGATGTGTTTGACGGCAATTGTGGGTTCTATTATCGTTTGGCAATGGAATGGTGTAGATACGTGACTCAATAGAGGCCGGAGTGGGTGGGGCGCTAAGCATTTATCAACATCGTGCTACCTTGCTATGATCACTTGGCAAATAGCATCCTAATGAGGTAACATTCCTCCTATCTATGTTTTCTTGGTGGGGGATTTGTTGAAAATTCATTCACATTGTCAATTGGGTGACATGAAAAATAAGGTTGTGCAGGCAATTATTCTCACATCATGTCGGTGCCTTTCAAAGGAGCGAAACGATGCTATTTTCAACAAGAAAAGACCTTCGATTGGAAGGATTCTCAAAGAATCACCGCGGTTAGTTATTTGTGGGTTTTAAATAGAACAAATATGTCAAATGTAAGCTTGCTAGGGTGGTGTAATTTCAACCTGTAGCATTGTTGTAAACTGGTGGTTTTGGCAATGTAGCTTCTTGCTACTTGCTTTTGTTTTTAAACAGATGAAGTTGTTCAAAAAAAAAAAAAAAAACTAACAAAAGTTACCAAGAGCAACAACTGTTTTTTAACGACAGGTTAGTGGTTAGTTCGTAATAGCACCAAGTTAATAATTATTCACCCATGTCAGGGAATGATGGATGACAACGACCACTTCTAGAGGAACCCTCACCGGTGTGTTGCCTTCTAAGGACAATGATGATGAACAAAGACATCAACTTTGTCCTTCCGAAGGTTTCGGAGAGGGTAAAGATAGAAGTATCTGATACTCGATCACCTAATGGTTTAAATAATCACAACAGCTTAGCCAAGGGAGATCCAACATATAGAGAGGCTATAGAGCACCAACATTGGTTCCACTTTCACACCAAGGGTAAAGACTTTCTGTTAAAGGACACCCACGAATCCCAAGGTCTAATCGTTAAAGCGATTCTACCCTGATCAGGCTATGGAGGACTGAGCTTTAGACAAAGGCGAGTACAGACGGTGATCATGCTAATGCTGGCATTTATTGATAAGGAAAAATGTTTACTGAATTAAAGTAACACAAAAGCTTCGGATACACAAGCGAATATATCTGTACATCTCAAGAAAACATGTCTAAAATTTCTGGCCCAAAACATATTGAATTCATGAAGAAATCAGGAATCAAGAGTAATACGTATCCCATTCAAACTTAGGTTCAGATAAAACCTCATAATCCACAGGCCCATCTACAACATTCTCAACAGTTTGTATGCTCTGCAACAATGCTGGTTGGAATCCATCATTCTCAGTAGGCAAAAGCTTATACACTACCAAAACCACAACCGTTAATATCGCTTGCAGCTTCGTGGAATCCCCTCTAACTGAAAAGAATAAAATCATCGACACCAAGAATAGATCGACACAGATCCTCATTATAAACAATACTGTATCCATCAATCTCCCATCATTTCCAGCAGGAAACCCGCGAACTCTGTAGACGAATAAAAAGTTGTACTTGTCAACCACATACCTGTACCCAAAATAGATTGCACCCACAGGGACAATAAGTGGAGAGAACGAAGAGTAAATCAAAGTCAATGCAAAAATTGTCAAATTGAACGCGTAATATTGTGCAAAGTCAAACACTTGTTTGGGCGTAGGTGAGGTCCAGCTAATGGGGTATTGAGAAAGATCTTGTTCATGTAGATCAGAGTTGTCTGTAGAGATTAGTGGCCTCTCGAGGCCGTCAGTTTCTTGATTCTCTTCAAGGGCATACTCTTCATTTCGTTCGGGTACAAGTTGCAGCATATCGTTTTTTCTGAACTTCTTAAGCTTTTTCTTGATCCAAGGTATTGGTGCCAATAAGTCAAAGGAAATCCCTAAAAAGGTGCTTGTGATGAGAAATGCCACAGATGAAAGGCATGATCTTGACAAGAATGAAGCACTCATATATTGTTCGATTCTTTTACAATCTTCACCATCCAAATAACACCTACCCATTTTCAAGATTGCACTTTCTAGAGATGATTCAACCATGGCCCTCAAAAGAATTAGGTTTACCAGAAAGAAGCATACCATCTTCAAAAGTGCAGCCCTTTGCTCAGCAGAAACAGTCAAATGGCGTTCGAACTTCGATAGATATGAAAGAGCTGAAGGAACGATTATATACATGCTTACAAAAATAAGAACATTTGGGAGAAACTGGAATATTATAGTTGCTAACCAGCTTGAGCTTTGTAGCCAAGTTAACCATGATTGAGCATGATCCATGGCTTCTGCATTAATTATCCTCCCAGCACTCTGAAGAGCACTAATTACAGCAAGGGGAGAACTGCAAAACAGAAGCAGTAATAACAAGCATGTGTTCACAAACACTCTTCTAAGCTTCAAAGATAGTTTTGTCGATCCCAAATGGTTCCAATAGATATCAGTTGCTAGCGGCGCCCTTTCAACCTTCCAATGGTTTCTCTGAAGTTGCAACTCCATAACAGAGAAGAACTTGCCCACCCGTTTCTTCTTCTCATTACGAAAATCTTGAACAGCTTTATTGGCAGTGTAAACATCTTTAAACACCACAAACGCAACTCCAGCACCCTTCGCTCTTCCATCTTTATAAGCTGCCATTTCCATCTCTAAATCGGCTCTGCGTTCTTGCAACTTTCTCAGCTTTTCGTCATCTGAAAACCCGAGTTCATCTTTTATCCTCCTCCATAGATCCTTCAATCCTTGCCACAAAGCATGCAACTTTCCCTGAATTCCTTCATGCAAATCTACTAAGATCCCATAGTTCATATCTTCATACGACAAAGCTCGTGATTCCATCTTGTTTACTAATTTCGTCACGTCTTCTCTAACTTTAACCAAGTCTGTTACCAAATCATCCAAAGCACATAAATCCATAGGAATAATAACCTTATAAACCTTCCCAGGGTACTTATGCTGAAAATATTCCACCAACGAATCCCTTTCGGGCCCTATGTTTTTCGGTATCCCTTGTATCATCAACGTAAATATCGCCGACGAATTAGCACTACTAGGATCACTAGGGTTCCCATATCCATCTCTAAACCTAGTGATTCTTAACCTCCCTTCAATCTCATTGATCCCATAATGCACCAACACAACAACAAACACAACAAACACAAAGTGAATCCAAAGCAACTTCGAACCTTTACCGATATGACTGATCGTAGTCATCGAAAACTGATCCACCATAGACACCGATCCAGCATACAAATTCAACGGCAGAAGAACTGTAACAGACACAATCGCAATCAATATAATCAACGAACAGCTACCACCTTCAATCAGAAGAAACTGAGCAGCATCAGCGCCACAGTGGCGTGCGATCTCACGGCCGGTGGCGTGCCACACAGCCAAAAGCTTCGAAACAATGGCGGTGGGGCCGGGCATCCGGCGGTGGTCGCTGCGGAGCTTGACGAAGAGGAAGATGAGAACGCAGGTGATGGTGCCGATGGCGGAGATGTTGAGGAGGTACTGTATGTTCCCGTACCATGTCTGTTCGAAATTGTCGTCGCCGGAGGACGAAGGTGGAGGGGAGAAGGTGTGATCGTTGTCGATGGCGGTGGTGAACGATGGTATAGGGGCAAGGTTCATGATGTGAGCGAATTGGGGCTCATGAAGCTACAATCTCTTGGGGATTTAGGGTTTCATGTTGGAGATTGATTGGGGATTGAAGGAATTCAATCGATTAGTTTGGGATTGAGGACCTAGGGTTAGGGTTTTTAGTGGAAATTGAAGTTCGATATCTTGGTCGGGATAGGTAGCTTAGAGAGAGAGAGAGTTTCATCTAGAGAGAGAGAGATATGGGAAGGAAGGAATATACTTGTTTGGTGTCGTGGAAGACGTGGAATAAATGAGAATAAACTTTTATTGCTACTCGTTTATCATAAGACTGGATTAAAAAAGTTTGTAAATTTTTATAAATTTAAAAGTGTTTTAATTAATTTATTCATGCATATTTTTTTAAATTGATTTATTAAACCGTTAATTGAATCATCATTGAATTTTTTTGTGTCAAGAAATAAATGATAAGAAGATGTGGGATTAGAAATTTTTAAATAAACGTAAATATATTAAAAAATTTAAAAAAAACATGTAACTTATATAAAAAAATTCAAAATCCACATCATCCCTCTCCGTCATCTTAAAAAAAAAATTTTAATTGAAACAAAAAGAAAAATAGACTAAAAAACATGTTAAAGCATGTAATTTAAATAAAACATAAAAGTTGAGTGACTTAATTAGAACAGTTTTTAAACTTGTATGACTTAATACTTTTAAAACTTAGTTATATTTTATAAATTACTTAAACAATGTTAGATAGTTAGTAATCATAGATATAAGAATTAATAAAAAAAACTTAAACCAAATTTGTTTATAAAGTGAATAATGAGAAACAAAAAGAGTAAACAAAAATATCAGATATTTATAAATAAAGTAAGAGGAGCAAGAAGCAAAATTATTTACTAAATGAGAAAAATAAAAAATAAAAAGCAAATGATAGCTCAGAGTATTATGACAAATCACGGCTTACTTAGTTATTATATATGAATATATTAATATTTTACTTTTAAATATTGTTATTCTTCATTATCTAATGTCTTATGATTAGACTATTATTCATATTTGATTCAAATTGTACTATGGTTAATAGAATTATTAGAATTGGAATTGATATTATAACACATTTTGTATAAAATTGTGTTTAGTTAGGCTAACGAAAGAATAGGAATTAAAAGACTTCCTCTACATTATGTTAACTTACTTTAACACTTGTGAGAGGATTCTAAATATTCCGTTAATGTTGAAAATTACCACAAACCCGTATTCCTCTTCAACCTTAATCTTCTCTTCACCTAAAACGTGAACATTCTTTTACTTTCTTTTGTTTATGTTTATTAATTTATCAGTGTTTAGGTTCGTTGACATATGTTTGTTATATATTATTTTAAAACTTATTTGATTTTTGTATTTATTGCTAACATTATATAAGTTTATTTTTTTTTCATTCCTTACCCATGGCAAGCTCATACTATATGCAAATAAGCTCATAATATATGCAAATAAGCTCATAATATATTTCATATTTACACTTAGTAGCCCAATCCATTTTTCAATCCAGTTCAAGATGAATACCACTTAATCGCGACTCATCATGATGGTGGTTAATTGGTGATATGAACTTAGTATTTTAAGTTTACTTTAGCATTTGAGTTAGATGTATTTGTTTACTTTTGAAGTTATTTTTGATGATTTTATGTCTAAATATTCTATGTTTACTTTTTATTAACTTCTGCTTATATACATTCGTTTAGGTTTTTACGTTTTTCTTTCCACTTATGTACTCTTATGTTTGTTTATGTGAATTTGTGTTTGTTTATGTTCATAACACGTTCATTTATATTTTACACTATTTACGTACGAATATAAACAAAAATGAAAATGTTTATTTTCTGAACAAATATTCACGGACAGAAAACCCGTTCGTTTTTTCGTGTCCGATCATTTTGTTGAACAAGCTTCGTTCCTATTCATGCGGTTCATTTACAAGCCCAAACAATTGGGTTTTGCCATTGATTCAACCGTAGAGAAAACAAGCAACAAAAACAATCCAAAGATTAGAACCATAATCGACCATTCTAAGAATCTAGGATTCAAGTTTTTAAAATTGATTGGAACTAATGAAGGACTGAAAAGTCACTGATCATTTGTTTTACAAACATTTTGGAAATCGAATGGAACCAAAATCAATCATTCTGCTCAACCCTTCGATTCAAGTTCAAACCATCATTTCGTGCTAAAATCCATCATTCCATGACAATTATGTGAAGAGAACGACCCCTAAGGGCCTACTAAGAATATCGGAAAAACATTTCATTCTTAAAATTATAATGTATTAAACATATAAGATATAAAATCAAATAAAATTATGGCTGGTCATTGACCTTTTCTCTATCATTCCTACTTTGACGATCTTCGTTCTTTATAATAAGTCAGAACTAAAATGATCTGAAAATAGGTTAAAATATTAAGCATTTAAATTCACTATTTATAAGTTATCTAAACTAAAAAAAATAACATCTATCAATACTCTTGCACAAAGAAGACAAGAAAAGGAAGGACACCAAATTTATATTTTAATTTGACATGCACTCTTGGTCATGTCTAGCTGTTAACATTTACCTACAATAATTTAAAAACAGAATATTGAAGTTTGTATATGTATAATTGTATATACTTTTTACAAGTACAAAATATTAAAATATATTATTAGGGTTTTATTAGAATGAGTTTACGTGTGCAGTTAAATTTTTAGGGTTACTTATTATCTTTATATATTTATATATTGTAATCTAATTATTCAATAATATGATTCGGTCTTTTACCATCTAACACGATACTAGAGCCTTAGGGTTCTGTTCATATTTTTTTTCGTTGCACCACCATAAAAACATACAAACCCTAGCTGTCACCACCAAGTTCAAATCCTAGACAGGGTGGTATGCCGCAGCCGCCCTGTCCCACCTTCATTTTCTATTTTTGCATCTTTATTTTCTAGTTCATGTTGAATACAGCTTCGTTATCGATTGAATATTTAAATATGATATCCATTCTCTTGATTGGTTCACCATTTTCTCTGATTTATTCGTGAATTATGGCTCACAAATGCAGCGACCCCTTCTTTTTCTTTTTTTTTTTATTCTCGGTGTTTTAACCGCACCAAGGACCACGGTCCACGGCCATCGATCTCAAACTACGATTTGATTATTTTTTTCTTTTTTTATAGATCTACGGATCTTATTTCTTGATCTACAGATCGAAGAGACCGCCACTTGGTCATAGTCATCGGCCCTTCTTTTTGTTTTTTTATTTTATTTTTTATGTCTACGGACCTTATATCTTCATCTAAGGATCCAAGAGACCGCCGCCTAGCCACAGTCACGTGCCTTTCTTTCTTTCTTATTTTTTTTAGGTCTACGGATCTCATCTCCTGATTTACAAATCCAAGTGATCATCGTCTACTAGCAATCGAACAAAATTGGTGATATTTCATTGTAAATCAATGGTTTTACAAGTCAGTCGTGTCAAATTCAACCTCATTGTCACGTGTTTTTGACGACCACAACTACGCTCCCTTGCTATGTAATTTTATTAAAAACTATGGATGGTATAATTAACCAAGTTGTAAATAGCATAATCAAACAAGGATGACAATATCAAGCATAATATGGATGTATTGGCAAAACTTTGGAAATTCATGTGAATCGAAGCATGTTTATCTTATTTTTATTATTGTTAGTTTTATTTTTCAGTATGAGCTTCTAGTTTCTTTCGCTCCGACTGCAGTGGAGTATTAGAATATATGATTAGGTTATATTAGAATAAACCCACGGGGCCAGTTAAGTTTTTAGAGATACTTATTATCTTTATATATTATAACCTAGCTATTCAATAATATGATTCAATGTTTTATTATCCTATAGAAAACTCGTTACCAGTTAACTTACAAGACTCGTTAATGCCTGCTAAACATTTAATATTGTTTTTATATAAAGATTTATATTTCTATTGTAATAATGTATTTTCTTTTCCAATGGGCTTAATCTACCCTTGGTTGTAACCAAAAGCTAGAAACACAATTTGTATATAACAGACAATATTTTTTACAATCTCGGATATCAATCGTGAGGGATACTTAATTGATCATCCATACGAAAGCTCATCTCCTCATCAACTGCTCTACCCTCATTATCAACACTAAAAACAAGACTATCAGATTCTAAACATCTCAAGCTCGCGCTTTGAAAAGAGAGACTATCCATCTCTACATGAAATCTTTGAAGCCCAATACGATCTAGACTTACTGAACTATCGTGATCCATCACACGACTGTTTCGGGGTTCCAGCGACCTACCACTGGTGGGTACCATTAGAGGTCGCGGCGGAAGCTGGCGGTGCCCGAGGCTATAGGCTGACCAGAGAGCTGCCTCTAACTCCTTGTATGCTTGTGTCATGGTGGGCCTTTGTTTGGGCTCTTTGACCACACACCTTAGGCCCAATAGGCCCATTTTAAGCATGATATCCATATTGCATGGCTCTAGCAATAGATTCGCATCCAATATTTCTTCAACGTTGCCTCGCTCGAGATGAGGCCTTGCCTGGAGACATATTAATATATTATGTTTATTATTTAACGCTTAAAAACCATAATTAATTTTAATATAAGTCTTTTGACTATCTATTTTGATATTTAGAAACTTAAAGCCAAACTAAAACCCCCTAACTGTAGAAGTAAGTCCGTTGTATCATTTTATGTGTCTCATATTTGTATCACATGTAGTGAATACTTGTGTGGTATAATATCATGTATGATTTTAGCCCGTTTCAAGCCATTGTATTTCTAAAACGTTGACACAAAGTGATTTGATCTGGCTACTAAAATGCAAACTTTTTAAAATGCAAACTTGAACAGGAATTTTTCTTACCCAATCGATAATGTGATAATTAGCACGACTCCTGTTCGAGTCAACAGCCGGTCGGGCTGCAATGAGTTGCAACAGAATCACTCCAAAGCTATAAACATCACTAAACGGGCTCAAATGGTAACTCGTGCAATACGCTGGGTCAAGGTAACCCGGCGTCCCTTTGATCTGGCTACTAACATACGAGTTATCTCCGATAGGACCCGATCTAACTAGCCCGAAATCTGAAACTTTGGCCTCGAATCCATCTCCAATGAGAATATTGCTTGGTTTTATGTCTCGGTGGATTATGCTCGGTTTAACCCCTTCGTGCAAATGAGCTATACCTGAACAAAAAAAAAAAAAAAAAAAAAAAAAAAAGACACATGTTGAATGTAAAACCATGCCAAAATCCTAGTATGCAGGGCAGTTTGTAGTTGTTGGATGTCCAGTGCGACTAGTAAAAATAGATCCCATTTATTTTTTTAAAAAATTTTTTGGGTTAATTTTTGTCATTTGTAGAATATGTTATTGGCTAACTCTCTACAAAATTTATTCACTAATAATTTATAATTTCTCTTTAAAAATGTTAATTGCCACCAGGTTCCCAATCGACAATATTTTCTTTTGGGATCCTGAAAGTTTGGGCCCTGAGAGGTCATGCATCTGCATACTCTCATGGCCACCTTGCCGGTATGCCATGATGTTTTTGACAGTTGGTTTGAGTATGTGTTAGTTTGTCTGATATTCATCAAATTAAACGTAACGGCTTTGGCATGGTCTGCTGGTTTAGTCTATTTTGAATCTGATTCATTGCATATAAGATATAAGCTTACCTTTAGCAGCTTGAATGGCTATATTTACTCTTTGCCTCCATGTTAAGGGCTTTCTTGTCCTGCCTTTTAACAAAGTTATCAGTTAGGACTAAGCAATAATGCTCATATGATCTGATAAATATCATTGTTTCAGAATTCCAAAGGATCGAACCAAGAACTATACACAACCGGTCGGTTGAGTGTAGTTGAATCATTTTTGTTGAATCGGTCGAACCGGGTAGTGATACCAAATTTTATTTTATTTTTTGTTTTTTCTTCAAAATACCTTTTAATGATTTGTTTCTTTATTACTTTGAACTTCATATTTATTTTCTTTAAGCTTTCATACTTTGTTTCTTTAAGCTTTCATATTTTAATAGTATTGCAAATCCACACCAAAAGACTATATTGTTGTATTTCAATTTGTAACATACTTATATATTTTTATATTTAAAAATACTCGTAATATTATTTGGTTTTTATATTCTATTTGACGAGTAAACTAGTAAGATGTTTGATTCAGGATTTGATCTGGCACTAAAAACATTGATAAATAGCATTAAATGGTTTTTATATATTATCTAAACATACCTGCAATATGTTCAAGCAACGAGCCATTTGGGACGTATTCATATACCAATATTTGTACTCCCTTCCTTCCTAAATTAAGATTAGAAATAAAACGACATTCAGATCAATGTTAGCATTATAGACGTAACGTTGACATAAGATAGGGTTTTACGTACCTGTTTCTTCACAATAGCCTACTAGACCAACGAGGTTTGGATGCTTCACCTTTGAGAGTAACTTCACCTCTATCTCAAGTGATAAAAAGTGGTTAGCTAATGAAAATTGAAGCATGATAAAACTTAAAAGGTTGGAAGAATTTGTTGCTAAAAGTGATTAGCAATTATTGATGAACACAAATGTTTAAAGGCAGTAGTGATAGGGTTTACCATTTCTGAATTCTTGTATGCTTGTATAGGAATCGTCACGTGCCTTCTTGACGGCTAGGGTTACCGCTCCTTCAAAGGTTCCTTTGTACACGTTTCCAAAAGCACCGGATCCTATCAGACATTCTTCAGCAAAATTATTTGTAGCAATTTCAAGCTCTTCCACTCGAAATATTCTCAACAACTCACGACCATCCATCTTATCTGCTTAAATAAAACCAAAAAAATCAAATTATTAAACACATATATTGATTAGTAATACATAAAAGTGATTAAAACTTAATTAACTCAGATAAAGTAACCTTTCTTGTTCTTCATTTGTCGCTTGAATCCCGCTAAAACCTTCTTCTTATTACAAAAACATAATACGATGGAAATGAAAAGGATGAAACTACAAATACTTATAGTTGCCCATATATACTTGTTCGGCTCCATGTGTGAACTTTGAAGGTTTTCACTCGGAAATGGCCGTTCAGACAATGGCGATGAAGAAACCGGTTGCTTCGCTGCCATTTGGGACACTAAACTCGTGTAGTTTTTATGAAAATCAAGATCTACATCCCATAAGTTCTTCTTCATTAAATTTGTTTGTTCTTGTTCATGGAAGCAAATTCATATTCAAGAAATGAGGTATTGGAAAGTATTGTGGCTTTTTTCTTTTACTTAAGCCGGCAATTTAAATTGTTTCATGTTATTTCCAATCTGTCACGATATAATTTATAAATATTTGTAGGCTATTTTTAGGCTTAATAAAGTTAATGGAAAAGTTAGTTTTTATAAATTACTTCTCTTAATTTTCAAGTCCTTTCTCCTCAGGACGGCACATAAAACCAAAACGTAACAATTTTTATTTTATTTTAATATTCATTATTTCGTTGTAATAATATCTATTAAAGATTTATCTAAATCAATATATTAGTTCCTCCTTTTTAGATTTCTTCTTAAAAAGTCAAAAATCAACAGATATGTATAACAAATGCATATTTAGACACAATTAACTTTAAAAGATGGAAAACTAAAACTTATGACGATATTAATTAAGGATTAAAAAAGAATAATAATAATTTTATAATCATCAACAAGACAAAATAGTGAATTTCGAACGAAGAGAGTAAATTTTCGTTGTTGAATTCTTTATTTGAGATACATCATTACTAGAAATAAACGTTTAAAGAAATATGTATCGACAGAAAAATCTATGATTAATTACTGATGACAGATCGAAAAAATCTCTAAAAAAATGACGTTTTACTAAAATGAATAACCTAACACAAGTTTCCTCGATCAAAGCATCTCTTGTAGTACATAACAAATGTTTATCTTTCTTATAGATAAAAAATTAACGTGGTGCCAAGTTATAATATAATCTTTCAATGAAATTTGATTAGTAAAACCTTAAGAAAGTTTCAAACACTTGCATAGTCATATAAGTGTATAATATATTATTAGAACAGTTGGAGCTTTGAATAGACCTTTTGACAATAACCTTGACGTCCCCATTATCAATGATGGAGGGTCAAATGGTTTTGACTCATTAACACGTTGTCCATGAGTTGTCAATTGATGAATGATTAACAATCTAAATATGCCTTCTTTGATTGTAGATTCGCGTATGTCCAAACAAATAAGTTTACATAACGTCATATTTCGGGTGTTAATAAAATAAAATAAAATAAGAGAGAAATAGATTGAGTTTCAAAAGCTAATAACATTGACTAGGTCCGGTGGCAATGTTATGAGATTAAAAGGGTGTTGATACAAAAATCCTTATAGGGGTTATGTAGATCATTGTAGTGTGAAGGGGATGAAAATTTTCCTTTTTGTACTTGTACTAGTCATGATTCGACTTCTCAAACCTGCAAAAGGACTTAAGACATCATGAGCAACCTCGTAGTAGAGTATGCATGAATCGATTTGTTTCGGTTTTAGCCTCATACCAAAACAAAAAATCAATATTTTGGTTTTAAAATAGTTTCGATTTTTTTTGGCTTTCGGTTTCCACTTTGATTTCGGTTTCAGTTTTTACGGATTTACCATTTGGACTTCAAACTTTTTAGCTAAAAAAATTGATCCATAATGAATTCGTACTTGAAATTTTAAGCTTATATCATTTTATTAATCTTTAAAAATAATCTATATTTCTCATAAATTACTTGATATTTAAATAAATTACAATCTATAAAGTAAACAATAAAATGAAACAATTTAATCGTTAAATTCAAACAAAAGGTTTAAGGATTATTTATTTACTATCATATCTATCTATTATAATTAAAAAAAAAGTTTAAAGTGGACACTTGACAATTTCTGATTAACTCTAAAATTATGTTTCCCGCCCCTCTCTCCTATTAAATGAGAATTAATTTAAATATGTAAACTATACTATAAAGTATTTAAATTATAAATATTTTATTCTAATAATTTATTAAAACATACTAAACCATATGAATTATATTATATCTTATTTTAAAATATAATATTAAAAATTTTATTTTTTATTATTTTTATTTATAATTTCTTAGATATTTATTATTTTTAATTTCACCAATAACTAATAAGTAATAACATATAAGATACAAAACTTATATAAAAATAATAATTTTAATATGTTAAATTTTATTCCAACCATGTATTACATGGGTTTTTAACCTATAAATTTATATACTGAAGTAGATGTATAATTTTGATGTATAATATTATTTTTATCGACTACATATGTGAAATTAATATTAAAAGTATTATTTTAATATTTGTTACAATAAAACCAATTATTACTGGATTTTAATATAGAATAAAATTACATTAGTAATTGGACGCCTTTGGTTCTATTTAAAAGAAGAAACAAACAAACCAAACAGTCGGCTTTTGATTGCTTTTGTTTTTGGTTTTTTTTTTTCCAGTTTGGTTTTATTAGATACTTTGATTACAGATCAGTTATTTCGGTTTCATGCCCAAACGTGCCTATTAGAAGGGATCATGAGGGCCTAAACCTCGGGAACCATCATTCGACAGTTAGGTTTCATTTTAGATCTATCCAGGTTGAACAAAGGGTATGTACTTGAAAACTTGGTCGTTATCCATTAGAAAACAATAATCATTTGAGGGGTTGATGATACCATTTGAACTTGTTTATACTCATGCAAACCATTGCGTGACATTTAACAAAAAAGGACTAAAATGTGAAAGCATGTAAAGTCCATAAATCGCAATTCAGCTCCGTATTTTTTTGAAATGTTCCCGTAATTAAATTGTCCTACATATTTAGTGGTGGAGTCAAAAGTGTTGGTAATTTTAATGTCATCGGTTCGTTTTAGGTGTAGGGTGTAAACTGCAAACTTCGACGAACAAGGGTGTCGGGGGTGGCAATGCCTTGGGCAGGGTTCGATATGAGAAAGTGCTTACGTAAAGATTGTTTGGAAAATTCTCTACAAGAGATCACAATATACATTTTCTACATGCGCTTCAAATCACAAGATTACTAGCCAGTGACAACAATACCCAATATTAAAAAAACAAATTTATTAAACGATTAAAATTCACGTATCATCTAACGTTACAATCAATGCTTTCAACCATGTAATTTGCATTTCATATGATTAGGGATGTTCACGTCACATGATTCTTGTAGAAGAATTAGAATATGTTAGACATTTAACATTTGAATGTGTCAAAGAAGTTAGAATTGTAATGAATTATAAAAGGGTTTTGTTAAAAGAAAATGGACTTTGTTATTAGCTTGAGGAGATAATACTAATCAGTTTGTTAAAGAAATTAAAATGGTTATGTTGTATCACATCATTAAATAAAAAAATCTGCTTTGATATCACAATAAAATAGTATTCACATAAATAGTTAGTAGAAAAATTAAAGTAATAAAAAAATAATCATGATCCGTCGGACATGGATAATAGGATAACCAAAACCATCCAATAGTAGGGATGGCATAGGCTGTTGGTGACGGGTGAGAGTGGTTACGATAGTGTTAATAGCGGTGCTGCGGTGGTGCTGGTGGCAGTGATGGATTTGGGAAAAATTTTCATGCGAGGTGAAAAATTTTTAACGATCATTTGACTAATGTTTATGTGATAATTTTTTTTCGGTCTAGTTTAGTTCAGATCGGGTCAGGTTATATTTATATTAAAACTTAAAAGTGAACAATCAAACAAAAGTGATAAAACCAACAAGAAAAGTCAAATGTCTTTGGCAAGAGCAGGTAGCGGGTTGGTCAGTAGAGCAAAAGAAAACTCTTTGGTTTTGAAATATGTAAATTCTTTGATTTTTTTCCTCCTTGTGGCTGTCCATATCCTTTTTTTCGTTGAACGACTTTTTTTAAACCCGGTCACCATGGTAAATTTATTGGCGAAATGGCACTCACATTTGCGAATACAGATAGCGTTGATGACCCAGCCTGCATACCATTCTAGGAGAAGCCCACCACCCAAAGACCTACTGTGATAAAATCTCTAGCCCACTTAAAACATCTTGCACCAAGTGGTTCATATCTAGGGGTGAGTAGTGGTGGGCATTTCGGGTTCGGCCCAATACCCAAAACCGGGTACAACCCGGGTTGGGCCCAACCAGGTTTTTTCATACCCGGGTTTTGGTGAAACCTGGTTCGAACCCGGGTTAGGTTCACCTAATGCAAAACCCTACCCGACATACCCGGGTAGGGTCTGGTCGGGTCCGAAACTGGGTCCAATACCGGGTTTAGTTTTTTTTCTTTTCTTTTCTTCTTTTCTTTTCTTATGTGTGTCCCCAATACGGGGTTCAAATCGGGTTCAACCGGGTCGGGTCCGAACCTGGGTTCGGGTCGGGTTCGCTAAAAAACTCAAAATCTAAAACCGGTTCCAACCCTACGGGTTTAAACGGGTCCAACCCGGGTACACCTCCCATCGGGTACTACCCGTACCCGGGTCGGGTTCGGACCCGGTTTTTATGCCCATCTCTAGGGGTGAGTATGCAAGACCGATAACCAAAAAATAACCAAAACCGAACCGAAAGCCGAACAAAAATTAACCGAAACCAAAATAACCAATCAGTTACGGTTAAAATATGGCAAAAACCGAACCACTCGGTTTCGGTTTTCCTTTATATCATAACTGAAATAACCGAAACTGAGCCTATAATCATATATTCATGTAATTTTTATATGTTTTCCATTTATTTTCATATATTTAAACATATCTTCGTACATATTTCATGTATTTTTATATATTTTTATGTATTTTGATGCTTGGAACATGTTCAAAACACTTCTAAACAATGAAACCGAGCTCATAACCAAACTTATAACATCAAAATTAACAAACCGAAAATAACCGAAACCGATCAAAAACCAAACCGATAACCGGTTTCGGTTGCTTGAATCCAATAACCAAATCATCGGTTTCGGTGTTGGTGGTGCTCAATAACCAAACCGAACCGACATTTGCACACCACTATCCGTATCCTCTTGATTCCATCTTTATTATTATTGTTTTTAATAAATTAATTAAAATGATTAAAATTAACATTTATATGTTGGGCCAATATTTAAAAATTTATATTTCAAATGTTGGGTTTTAAAGATTTATCCTATATTTAAAAGTAATATTTTTAAAACTGGATCAGTGACTGAACCGATTGTATTACCGGTTCGACCATTCCAACTAATATTAAAAACCTAATTACGTCATACTTAATTTAAAATTCCAATAATATAAAAAGCACAAATAAAAATATTCCAAAAAAATTAAACTGGTAGCATTGTATTTAAAGAACTCAAATCTTTGGGCCTTAGAAACCTTCTAGTTTCCGAAGCTTATCTTTTTGTAACCCTACTCTATCGCATGTATATGTTTTTTTTTTTAATTGCTTAGGTTCTCTTTTGCAATAAAGAAGACAAACACAGAAAGAAGCAAAAGCAATAGTCATGATCATAATTTTTTTTCATTCCTAATTTCTTCTAATATTTAAAGATTGGGTTTCAAAGACGAAGCGATTACAAAATTTTATGAGAAACGGTAGAGATTTGAGCATATATATAACACTATTTTTTTTTAGGGTGGGCAGCTGCCCCATCGGTTGAGAGTAGGTCCGCCCCTGGCCTGTGGTGAGGGAGGGTGGATTCCAATTCAAATTCTTTTGATTGAGCTTCTCCACTATACATAAAAATGCTAAAATTTATGTAAGTTCTAATCTTATATCATTTAACTAGATTTTAAGTCTAACAAACAATAGAAAACAAACACGCCTTTTTAACTTATTAAACGTGGAAAGACAAAGATCTATTTTTGTGTTTCATATTAAATCAAATACATGAATATTTGATAGAGTAGGAAGTGGATAAACTTTCCATCAATGAAAACCTAACACCTACCAACTCTTCCCATTAATGGAACCTTCCGTCACCAGATCTATTCTACCTAGGGGACGCAATCCCATTCAACAACGCTATAATGACTTGTATCTTATGCGATAAAACTTGTACGTTAACCTACATTCATCGAATTTGATAGTCATGAACAAGTTACCATTGTCTAAAAACAACCAAGATGAAACTTTTATTAGCATTCACAATAGGTTCCAGTTATTATTGTAAGTTTGTTTTTTATATTATAAAAAATACTTGTAAGTGAAGAATAGAAAAAATATTATTATTTATCTGTACATTTGAAAAAAACAATGTTCACTTCTATAAATTTTTTAATATTTTAAAAAATGATTGTAAGTAAAAAAAAGAAAAAAATAATGATAAAAGTTTAAAAAGGATTATTTAATTAAAAAATAGTAATTTTTAATGTAATTACAAGGCCCCTTTGGTTCACAAAATTATCAGGAATTAGAATTGAAAAATTTTCCATTAAAAATCTTGTTTGATTGGTCAATGGATGAAATTGAAATTGGAATTGTAAAATTTTTCCTTATTCATTGGAATTCACATTTGTTCCATTTACCCATTAAATGTTTAACAATCCAATGAAATGTTCAAAATTAACATTTCAATTCCACTCAAAATTGACGAACCAAACACGTTATCAATTTTAACAAGATTCCAATTCCAATTCCAATTCCAACTCCAACTCCAACTCCAATTACATTTCTAATTCCTTTGCAAAACATTCTACGAACAAAAGACCCCTAAGGATGAGTCTCATAAGCTTACCAGGTTCTCGTGAAAAAAAAAAAAAAACAAACCAAAACAACCAAGATGAACAAATATATTCGATTAAATGGTACACAAAACTGGAAAGATTTTATAGAACTCAAGTACAGGGAAAACAGAAGGTGATAGAATGTTAAAGTTTTTATGTCACTGATTTTGACTCTTCACATGTAAGACGATACACATATTGTATAACCTAACTAGATATACCATCGAATACCAAACAAAGTGTAGTCGTATATCGATAAGTAAAGAAAGATCTATGTGTCAGGACACGAAAAATGTCTCATTTTGGGGATTTACAAAGTAAGAGAAGATTTTAGAGGTCACGCCTGCATAAGGGACAAGATCCATGTCTTATAAGCCACTTATCGATGCAGGGTAGGTGAAACATGTGATTGCATTGCGGCAAACTTCTTACCGTTTCTCCAAGTTGAAAATCCTGCAAAAGATATTCAATACAAAAACACAGATCAAATTGTTAGTTTTATGATCACCTAAAAAAGGAAACTAGAAATGAAATGTTTAACATTCTAGAGATAAGTGCTTTCAAGAACATCATATAACAACAATCTCAACTAATGGGGTTGATTAATTTGTGACATATTTGGACCAACTAGATAGAGGCAAGAGCTCTTATTAATGAGACTGGGATCCAAGAGTCAGGCAAACCACCTATGTCAGTTTGTCAAAGCGTTACGCCTTATGTTTTCATCCATTACTTATGGGCACCGTAGCTTCAAATAGAGCAAAAGTTAAGGCCATTTTCTAGCCCACTTGCGTCTATTCAAATGGTCCAAATATGAGTTTGCAGACTCTTGGGTCAGCTTTGTATCAGATAGATATTTATTATGAAAAACTGAATCAAAGAATCAGGTAATCCAAAGTAGAATATGGTTATCCAAACTCGTCGTGAGTTAGAAACTGCAAAAGAGTTGTAAAAAAGAAGTTTATTACCTGAAGACATACAGAGCACGAGACTCTCTCGCCCGAATCATCCAAGTTATTGTCATTTGTAACAGTAATTTTAGGTATCTTTTCAACTGAATATTCAGGCAAACCTTTACAACCACCAATGTCAAATATGTTATGAACCTCTTCAAAGTTTGTTTCAACCGCTCCCATCTAAATCAGAGGCCAAAAGATCAACAACAACAACAACAAACAAATTCAACTTGATGAAATTATACAAACTTTACCTGGCTTTGTACTGCACTTAACATAGCTGGACCAATTCGTTCACGAACAAGTCTTCCACTTAACAAGCTTACAATAACATCAATCTGTAGTTAAACGGATATTAGCTAACACGTTATAAAAAATGAACTAAAACTTCAATATCAGAATAATATTCTATGGATCCATCACCATTCATCATCATTTCCATGATAAACAAGAGTTCATGAGGTTATCATCTCTTCTCTTCATAATGACCGAGCATTTCTTGAAAACTTTTGAGGAAGAAGGCTTTACATCAACCATTTTGTTGATGTCTTTAAATCCTAATTCAAATGAGATCTCATGAAGCAACAATACATCTCTAATCCCTCTTTGCGTAATTGATACGCGCTCGAGATCATTTTGACACTGATTTTCCTAAATTAACCATCTTTCGCAACTTATTTCAGAGGGATTATACTAAAAACATAAACTTTTGAAGCATAACTTCACATTCATCTCTTCATTTGTCTAAATACTATCAATTGTTATGAACTAAAACACTGAATCTACCATATGAATGTGAGAAAACAGAACTGCTCACCAAGTAAAGAAGACATCCGATCCCAGATTCATCAGATTGCCACAACAGAAGTGAAGATTCAAAGACTTCAATCGAAAAAACAGCACCAGAAATGGCTCCAACTGCAGCACCCCTAACGAACCCACTTTCTGTTTCTTGACCGATCAAAGCACCAGTGAGTGCCCCTAGCAAAGTACCCACTGCAAATTGAGAAACAGAGCATCAATTAACTTCAATCAAGAGCCAAAAGATGATGAAAACACATGATTAAACTACTAATACAATTTACAAGATGTTTCTACACGAAAGCCCCAAAATCCTAACCGTAATTTAACAAATTAACAAAGAAAAACGTACGAAATTGGGAACAAAATCGGAACACACAAAAACCCCCAATTCAAAAACTGAAACAAGTGAAATCAACGGCGAATCACGATCAGATTCGATGAAAAAGAAGGTGAAAACACACCTAAAGCGAAGAAGAAGGTGAAAATCGCAGAGAAAACGTTCCCAACGATCGCTGAAAGTGCAGAGCTGAAGAAATCTTTGACTTTTAGGAGCAAATTCCCAAAAGAAAACGAAGGAATCTGTGAAGAAGAAGGGGGAGGATGAGATGGGTATGTGTAAAAATCCATTTTTGAATCGATTGATAAGAGGGTTTCTTCAGAAATTGATTGTAGGTTGCGATCGAAAGAAGCAGAGGGCGTTTGAAAGATCACGGGTTTAGTCACGTTGGGTGTATTGTTGTTGTTTATGAAGAAAATAAAAATACTTGTCGTTGAAACAAGGTGAAAGGATGCAATACCTGACCAACAAGCATTTATAGCTTTCTCACCTTCTTCTCATCCAATCTTTATTATTTTTTTGATATTTTTACCCATACTTTCAAGTTTAAGTGGATCACAACCATCATGCAAAACTTGTATTTTTCTTTGTGAAATTATTGTGAAATTATATGTTTTCTCAAAACGTGTTTAAAAAATATTTATTTTATGTATTGAAACTTATGTTTTAAGAAAATAAATTTTTTTTTTGTGGAGAAGAGGATATCATATAGTTTGTTTTTAACTAATAATATTACTACAAACGTAAGTAATTATAAGAAAGAAATTTGTAGCATGTGTTTGATTTGGCTCTTGTTTTACGTAAGATCCAGAGAATGGTTGGATTGTTTCATCATCTGATGTAGTTATCTTTATCTTATATTTTGTGCATCAAAATGATATATATTTAAATAAATTTTTTTAATAAAAACTATATAGTAGCATACTCTCTAATTGAAAACAAATCTTATGATATAATTTTTTAAAATATAATAAAGGATATAAAAATAATTCAAGTTTTAAACATAAACCAGATAGAAGCTAGTTAACAACCTTTTAAAAATCAAGTCAATAATTATGATTTTTCTCATATTATTCTTCCGCTCTTTTTATTCAATTTTTTTGTCTACACATGCCATTCCTAATAATTTCCACCTGTGATTTGCATTGATCATGGGTATAAATCACTTCTAAAATTTTGTAGGACAAAATCACTTTATACTTATTCTCAATCTATATATTATTATGAATGAGAGAGAGAGAGAGAGAGAAATGTTCTTATCTAACTAAAAGCATTTTGGTAATTCCAGGGGGTTGGGGAAAATAAGAAAATTGGTGTTTAGCAAAACTTGTAAATATCTAAGTTGAATATCTATAGGTAGGCTCTTGTTTTTTTTAAATATTGGTAGGTTCAATGAATATATGTTCATGTTTTTTGGACATTGATATAAATATTAGTATATAAGTATATGGTTAGCTCTCTTTTAATATATATATATATATATAATTATATAACTATACATTTTTTAATGTTTATCAAGTTAACTAGTCAACACGAATGACAAATGTGGACCAAGCCAGAACTTTACGAAGTGTTAATATTTTATTGGTTTTATGATAATGAACGTGAGGTGATTTGATTACAAAACAAAAACATAATACGTGTTTGATTATTTAAATTTGTATAATTCAGATTGTAAGGAGTTATTTATTTGTTTACTTATTTTAGTATGAAAATGGATGAAAAGTTGTGGGTTGGGACTTTGGGAGATACTTCGGCATTGGACGAACAAAAACGCAGCATATTAAGGACCAGTTAACCCAAGTTGAAAAACAAAATTAAGTTTTCTAGGAGTTTTGTCTCACCAAAGTTATATGACACACCTTTATTTTTATGTTACATGATATGAATATTGTTAAACTGGTCCAGGAGGTTTTAAAAACTTTATCACATGACAAATTATTTAGAAACTATAAATGTATGTATTTAAAACAATGTATATAATTACTTTAATTTTTTTAGATAAGACTTGAACACAAAATTTTAAAACATATGTGTTTAAAGAGATTTTGCATCTGGACCACTAACTCAAAGTGGTATGTAATTACTTTATCTATTAAAGGAAATCTGCAAAGTTTTTAAAAAGAAAGTCTGAAGTACTAAAATGAGTCTGTAAATTATGCATTAAAAAGTTTATTTTTTGAAATTCAACCCATACACGGGTTTGGTTCACGAGAAGTGAGAGAGATTCGTGCTGATATTATATGTAGAAGTGTTTTAGAAATTATCTTAGGACTATACGTTTAAAAATCAGAATTTTAAGGATTATACACTTGTATAGGACACCATTAGGGAGGAGGGAGTAGGTGTGGGAGGAGACGATAACGCGCTTTGGTGGTGACGACTTGAAATGTGGTACCTGGCTAGAACATTGTCCCACCTCATATGGTACCACCAAAAATTTAAATTATTGGGACTGTGATGCTAAAGAAAACTAGAGAAATAGAGGGAGATGATGTTGGTGATACTTGTAAACAAGATACTTTTGCAACAAGACATGGTAGACTCACCCCCTCTTATGATAGTACCTGAGATGTGATTGTGATACCTTCAACATGACTACCACCACCCTTAGAGGAGGGTATGGGTTTGGGGTCGGCAAATGAGAACCTAACTTGCAATGGACTAACACGCGGTAGGACGGGGAACATGCCCCAGCTGTTGAATATTAGATATCTGATCATTGATAATATCAACATTTTTCACGAAATACGATCCAAGGAGTTAAATTGTAGGACAATAATAAAATAATAATGTTTGAAAGTTATATGTTATAGTTCATGAAAAAAAATTAATTATTGGTGTTAGATTATTTGGTGAAACAATCATGAATTAATTATTTGATGAAATAATTAATAAAAATGATTAAACAGTTTAATGTTTAAAAATTAAACTATTAAACGTTATAGGTTTATTTAAATTAAAGCCAATTAATAAACCATAAGGATTATTGGTAATTCAATGCTAATTATCAAAAGGAATTGCATGTTAATTACCTAGGGTTTAAAGTGTAAATAAGTTTAATATAAATAAGCGACTAGATTTAACCCAGGACACATCACAAAGTTGCCGCTGTCTTGTGTCGACGTCGTCGTCAAATCTTTAGCATGTTGCAATCGTTGCAAGTTACGTGTCGTAAACAATGTTAACTAGCGAAATCGTTGTTTAATCCAAAGTGGAAAGCTTTTGGTTGTTTGTTAAACGTTAAAGCTTTAAACACCATATGGTTCTGATTGTGAATTTTTTAAACTACGTGTAACTAGATGCTTAATTGGGTATATATTGAATTGTTAATTGTGTGAAACGCTTCTGCAATAAAATTTAGTAGAGATTAATTCAATCTTTTTAATAAAAGTTAATGGCTTTAACTGTTTAATCCAATACATGATACTCAACACCACCCACCTTGACGCGACAAATGATTAAGTATTCATAATCCTACTCATAAGCGGTAATTTGAAATTAATAAATAATAATTTTAAGAACACTTTACCAGTGTAGAACAGTCAGAATAAAAAAAAAAACAAAATGACATATATTTTTTTATTTCCAACTATAATTACACAAACATTTTACAAATTTATTGGCACCTCCACCTTTTGTACTCTTAAATATATTCAATCTAGACACACTCACTAATATATTCTATAGTCTTTTTGGCATGGGTTTGTAGTCATCTTCGAGCTCCGATGAGTCTTTTAGCGGTTCATTTGAGGAACGTAATAATCTTATCTTATCTAAAATGACTCAAGTTGTAATTCCATGTTTGATGATAAGGAAACTTCAAGCAATGCAAGTTCTAGAAGATATTTCGGTAGAGATTGTGTTGAGGCTTATGATAATATCGTAAGTGATTACTTCTCCGAATGATTTCTACATTCGGAAGAGGTATTTCATGATAGGTTTCGTATGTGTCGGGATTAATTTTTGCGGATCATTAATGATATGAAAGAGAATCACCTTACTTCATACTAGGATATAATAGCAAAAGGCATAGATAGCTTATTCCATTACAAAAATATACTTCTATAATACGCCACATAGTGTACGGAACGGTGCCTAATTACATTTAATTATTAATTTTATTTATTTTAGAGAAAATTACTATTTTGGTCCCTATGGTTTGTCAACCATTTGAGTCCAAAAAAGAAATTTATAACAAATTAAGTCTCGTGATTTGTATTCTATAACCCTTTCAATACAATACACTAACAAAGTTAGATTTTTCAGTTAGTTTCTAATAAAATGACCAAAATACATTTGGACTGAAATGGTTATTTTAATAACCTTTGAGACCAAAAACGTAATTTACTCCCTCACACAGACATTCATCTTAAAAGTTTTTATTTTTACTGTTTGTTTTTTTAAACATTTTTTTAAATGTTTTTATTTTTATTTTTAAAAGTTTTTAAAAATTATTTTTACCGTTTATTTTTTAAACGTCATGTTTAAACCATTCATCTTATTTAACAGAAAATTTAAAACTGCTCGACTTATTAAACATCTTCTGTAAACCATTATGCTTACTTAAACTTTTTTTTAAACTGTTTGTTTTATTTAAACTGTAAAAGTCTTTTTTACTGTTATTTAATTTTTACGTACTTTATCTTTTAAATCGTTCAATTCTATTAAACGTCTTTTTTAAAATTATGTTTTATTTATAGATATTTTTTAACCATTCGGTTCATTTAAATGTATTTTTATGTCGTTCTTTTATTTGAACGCCTTTTTATTAAATCATTCTTTTATTAAAGCTTCCTTTTTAAACCATTCATTTTATTAAAACATCTTTTTTCTCTGTTTTATTTTTTTAACATCTTCTATTCAAGTGGACTTGAAAGTGATTTCTAATTTTACATGATTTGTATCGCTTTTAGGATTAACTTGGGTTTTGATTATTACGATTAGGGCTTCTGCGACGTTAAAATTACTTATGTTTAGCTTATTTAAACGATTTTTAGATCTTACGTTACGTTTGAATAACCAATCGTTTGAAAATGACATTTAAATAAGACAAACAATTTTATAAAGAAGTTTAATAAGTAGAACGGTTTGAAAAGCCATTTAAATAAAAACGTATGGAAAACGTAACAGATTTAAAAGTCTTAAGTATGATGAATGATTTAAAAAAAAAAAAGTTTAAAAAGCCTAATGGTTTTAAGATGAGGATTATAAAAATTGTTTAAAAAACAAACTTAAAAAAAACACTTTTAAAAACCAATTGTTTAAAAAAGAACATTTAGAAAACCAAATGGCCTAAAGATGCTTAAAAAATATTTTTTAGTAAATTACATTCTTGGTATAAATCAGGTTTAAAAAATTATTTTTAAAAACATTAAAAAAAAATAAAATCATTTCTTTTACACACACACACACATATATATAATATGTTTGTGTGAGAGAGTGAATTATGTTTTTGGTCCATGAAGTTATTAAAATAACCATTTCAGTCTAAGGGTATTTTGGTTATTTTATTAGAAACTAACGCAAAAATTTAACTCTGTTAGTGTATTGGAATGAAAAAGTTATAGAATACAAACCATAGGGCTTGATTTGTTAGAAAATTCTGTTTTGAGCTCAAATGATTAAAATGACCAAACCATAATAACTAAAATAGTGATTTACTCTTTATTTTATTTACTTTATTTTAATTTATTTATTGTATTTCATTTTTTTATTATTTTTTAAATAATTCAAATATGAATGGTGAATGATTACACTCACTAGAATAAGAACCATTTTCGATACTAATTGAGAGTTAAGTTAGTGTTGAATGAGAATGATGACACGTTTACATGTCATAAATGAGTGTGGTCACTACAATGACCACTCCCTCTCCTTTTATTATTACCTACATGATAAGAAGTGTTCATCCCTTAGATAAATTTAAGCTTACTTTATCACTTGATTATAATATGTTATTATAAAGCATTTGAAAAGATACTTCAAAACCGAACATATAAGTCTAGAATGAAATCTTTGACATTAGAATTTTGGGATTTGATGGTCGATTGGTGGGCCAACTAACTAATCCACCAAAATTGATATTGTTAGCGTTCGGTTGTGGTGGTGCTTGATTCTTGAATCTTAAATGATCATTGGGGTAGATGTATGCTATGAGTTTTAGCTACAGCGTAAGTTAAGTTTCAATTTTCGAAAGTATCTTTCTAAATGTTTTTTCTTTTACAACAATTTCTAATAAAAAGAAGATATTCATCAAACCTTCACACCATATGATTTGAATACACAATCATTTGAGGAGAAACATACATTTAACTATCAAGCTATTCCCAAAAAAACATCAATATCTTTCTAAATCTTTCTAAATGTTTAATTTATAATATAGTTATACTTGTTATTAGCATGTTCGATCAGAGTTTTAGCTTTAATAACAAATTATTTTTAGAGTTATTGGCATTTTTCAACAATGAGATGACATAAAAATTTTCATTTGAATCAGAAAAATTAAATTTTATCATTTGCATCCAAATGTTTTATTAAATTATCATTTGAATTTATTTGACTACATCTAACTAAAAGCGTTAATCTTTTCCATTAACTTTTCAGCGTAAGTGTTATTTTAGTCAAAACGATTACAAAAAATAAAAATCAACCCACGTGAGAGGTTTTATGCGCTCAGTTTTTTTAGTAATTATAGTTTTGATTTGACTGTATGATAGTTTTTATTATTTTGTTTTGTTAATGCCTTTTAATTTAGTAGTCAAAATTAGTTTGGCTTGTTTAGTTAAATCATAAATCTTTGGCTTAAAGTTTGATTATGATTACAAATATTGATGTTTTATGATTATATTCATAGACTGTTAATGTCATATTACTTATTGTTTTTATACTTTTATGATTATTTGTCTTTTATGGTTATGATTTAAACACTATATGTCATATGACATGTTTGTTTACTTATATTTTTTATTTTGAGGTGTATGTTTTGTAAAGTTAGAACTTAGTCACTTTTAGATAGTTATCCTTATGTTTATTTTACTTTATAACTGAATTCAAATCATAATGATGATTACTAAAAAAGACTGAATGCATAAAACACTTTATGTGAGGTTGATTCTTTTCATTTGTAGTTGTTTTGACTAAAATACTCCTAATGTGGAAAACTTAACAGAAAAAATTAACGGCGTTAGTTAGGAGTAGTTAAAGGGATTCAAATGACAATTATAAATGCAAATGACAAAATAACTTTTGAATTTAGATTACAATTTTCATGAAACCTCAGGGATGAAAAAACAGTTAAGTTTAGGGTTTTTTTTTCTCTAAAATAGAACTAATGTAAGTACGTGTAGTGATTTTCCATACACTCGTTATCCATTTTCTAGCTTCAACAAAAATTTCAACTTCATTTATCATCCAAAAATTAAAGAAACAATAATCCGATTACAATTCTATTGTATATAGATTGATTCTAACGTATTTTTGCATACGTATATATGGACGTAAATACCATTACGCGTAAGTAAAACCCACACATGTGTATACGTATTGCATCCACATCCTACACTTTTCACAAGTTATTTTTATGGTCATCAACCTACACAAGGTAGGAAATTAATGGAACGAAGGCATTCAATTACCATCGATCTATATATGAGTTGGTTGTTTGCAGGTCCGGTCTTGAGTATTTTTGTATCATGTACGAGCTGAAAAAATTTGGTCCTAACGAATTGAATTATATAAACTATTTTTTTTGAAAAAAAAACGTTTTAGAAATAAAGATTATAAAATCATAGTATTACAGTGACATAGAGTAATAGTTCACTGATAACTCATGAGCTTTAGGTATTATAATAAACATAATAAAATCATCTATTTTTGTGCTGCTCAATTGACCATCTAAACAATTAAACAAGTAATAATAAACCATGACTCATGAGACTTAAATAAGGGGCTTTTAATTGAGTAATTTGATTAATAAAATGCGACCAAAAAATTAAATTGGGTTTAAAATATAATTGAATTAAGTTTTGATTGTATTATAATTTATAACTATTTTTTTATAAAAATATATATAATATAAAAAATAAATTTAAAAATTTTTGTGCCCCCTGAGCAAGTGAGCTCTGAACGGGTGTCCATCCCGCCCCTACTCAGGGTCGGCACTGGTTGTTTGAACTATCAGTCTCTCATCATGCTAATATCGAAAATCGATCTTTGTTGATCGGTTGTATCACTCATGAAATATTATAAACAGATGCAAATATATATCATTGTTTATCTTTCACACCATGAATTAAAAAATCTTCTAGAGACTATACAGAGTAATGACCTTTAAGCCAAGAGTTAGTTAAAACCTAGATTATTAAAGCTATATGGTAACATGATTTCTAATAAATAACATAAGATTAAAAAAGTTGTGGAGATGTCGTTCTCAAATTAACGAGCATAAAATGCAAGTTTTATTGTATCTTTTCTATTAGTAACTTCATCAAGTTACATATATTAATTTTGTTAAAAATAAACTATCAAACTTCCCTCGCGTGTTAGGCCAGGAATTCAGTGTTTTCGCAAAACATGAAATAAATTGTATTCTACACGAGTCAGTTTTAGATGAAGTCTATATCGAAACGTATATAAGAATAAGCACGAATATTTAAAATTTCATAAAAAAATTAAGTTTTTTTTCATAAAAAATAACTAAAATCCTTTAGTTATACTCGTTAGAGAAGGGAATCTTTTGATAACTTTTACAACTAACAAGCTTTGATTCTGATACTACTACGTGGTGCAACATATCATGATACTTTTCACGTATTTGATTCGTTTTTTATGTTTATCTTCATTATTTAATCATGCATTAATAAATACGTTTCGAATAGTATTTTTATACCTTTAAATTCAATATTTCCATCGCTATTAAGACATAACGATCATCAACAAATTGGTGGGTAGAATTGTCAAAATTGTCGCCGTCCTTCCTCACATGTTTAACAAATTTAAATGGGTATTTTTTTTCAGTTTTTTTCTTATCAAACTTTAATTCTCATCCACCCCTAAATTCATGGCTTAATTAACATGAATAGATTCTATAATGTGACCCCATTTATTATTCAATCGCTCTCCAACAATCACTTTACAACTTAGAAACTTATGGTTGATAATCATTCAAATAATATTTCCAAACCTATATTAATTGATAACTAGCAGGTTTACCCGTGAGTTGCACGGTGTTTTTCCTGTGGAATGTGATGTATATTATGTATATGCAAAATATAAAAGTTGTTAATTGTTGTATCAGACTTAATTTCATAAAAGTTATATAGACATGAGTTTGTTTTGAATAGAATTTCTATCCAAATATAGATAAAAATATGCATGTTATGACGGTATATTCAAAATTTTATAAAAAAATATTTATTAAAAGTTATAAAAGAATAACAAAACTAAAATAATAAAACAATTAACATAACTAAAAAAAATAATATATTTTAAAATTTATAAGAAAAAAACTATATGTCTAAAAATAAATATAACGACTAAAATAGAAAAAAACTTAGAAATAATAATAAACCCAAAAAAAATAAAAAATTTAAAGAGACACGGCAAACATGAGTCTAACCCAAGACCTAAAGAACATAAAGCATATTCACAAAACCACCTAGTTCACTTCCAAATTGCGTTTGTGTCACTTCTTTAAACTATATGTACAACAAAGTCTTGAATTTATCTTCAGGAGTAAAAAAATACTAAATTATAATTATATAATAAAGTTAAAAAACAAATTTGAAATTGAAATTTGAAAATTGAAAATTTACCTTATAATTAATCTATATGTAAATGAACAGTTAAAACAGTCGGTGTGAGAAATCTGAGACGTCCATTGATGGATCTACGGTTAAGGTGCCTGCCGTTTGCTTGGCCAATTACATTCACCCATCAAATTGTGCTTTTGCATCCTCTGTTTACATGTGTACATGCAAGCACAAGAAGTCGATTCATACAGATAAGTTATAACCTTCTCCCAAAAAGCTCACTCCCATATTTCCAGCAGATGGTGTCGGGCGAACATTTCACTGGTGATTCTTGACGACCTTACAAGCCACATAGGTGATACTTTAAGGACGATTTCCAGCAAGTGGTCATGATTGTGCCCACTTTGATGACGACCGACACGGAAATGGCGTAAGCGACGATGATGGTGTATCAAGCCTAGCGATGGTGTATCAAGCCTAGCAGTGGTGGAACCAGAAATTTTTTTCTATGAGGTCACTATTTTTTGGTGATTAGATTTATTAGAAAACAACATCAATTTTTTGGATTGTCTGATCGGGTTTGGTCGGGTTGGGTCGGACTAGATTGAATCAACTTTTCAAGTCATTATTACACACCTAAATATGATCATATCTAAGCGTTAGAAACCTTTTGAAAGATTAAACCAGTTTTTAAGTTGGGTTGAGTTGGTTCAAGTTTTAACTAGAACTAGAATTAATAACCATAACTAACGATTATAATCACTATAGCTCTTACAAAATCATTAATAACAATCAAAGATTGAATCAATTAAAGCAAATATATTAGAATCACATCTTTTAGACGTAGCCATTTGTGAAATGATAAACCTTTTGAAACTTGAAAAAAATAAAGGCAAATATCTTAAAATCTTTATTACACCACTAAATATGATCATATCTAACCCTAATCACATCAAGTAATAAAAAAGAAATCACACTTAGTTAGTTTCACCTACATCTTTAATAATCCCAGGTGAGTTTAATGAACATGTGCAACCCTAAAATTGCAAAAACTCTAAAATCATAGCTAAATTTTATTTTAAAAAAAAACAGTAAACTAAATCAAAAGTAGCTAGCATATATATTTTATGAATTATGATACACTAATAATCACAAAATCAGGGATTGAAGCCTTGAACACAAATACACAATGTAGATATCAAAATCACTCAAACAAATTAACTAACAACAATGAAAAGAAGTGTAAATCTAGGGTTTGAATCTTCTAATCTAGACAAAAGATTTAATAAACAAAGCAACAAACCGAGTAGGGCTTGAAGTCTTAAACAAAATCTAGAAAGCTAACCTTGAAGGCTTGAAAGGAGGAGCCACCGAGTAGGGGAGCAGGAGTTTGGCGGTCACCGCCGCCGTCAAAGCCTCCGAGCCTGGCCCTCACAAAGAAGCATCCGCAATAGTGGACAAAGGTGATGGGCGATACGGTTGGGGGAGAGGGAGGCTGAGATTTAAGTCGATTTTGGCTTGTGGGGGAGGGGTTTTTTTAAGTTAAGGTTTAAATGTAGAATAGATTAAGGGTAAAATAATAAATTTAGATATTGAAAAGGAGTGTAAAAAAGTGGCCCCTGAAAGGCTCGAACTCACGACCTAAGGTGAGTGTAAACCTTCTAAACGCGCGTGCAACCAGCGAACCAACACCAAACATCTATCTTTTTTTATAACTTAATAATATTAATGGGTTCACTTATTGAAAAACTATTGGTTCACTCAAATTTTCGGTATTATACGGGTCACTTGACCCCGTACCCACGGTTGTAGATCCGCCCTTGCTCACGAGCCCGACCTTTCAACCCTAATGGCCTACCCGAACCACCGATTAACCCACCACCTTTACATGAGCCGCCCTCCTGTTAACCTTATCATTAAACTCGTAAGTGCATAGTAGCAACTAACAGTTCTAGGTGATTAAAGAGTTGCCCAATTAGAGCATTCACTGTCCATCCCTCATCCCATCTTTATAATTACACTAAACATAACTATTTTTTCTTTTTTTTTTTCAATTAAATAATATTTTTTTCATACCTTTATAATTACATTTTCTCTTTTATTCACTCACCATCACTTTCAAAAATATTAAAAAAAATTTAGGGGTTGTATCATGTTTCCCCAAATATGAGGAAACACGGTACAATACCTATAAATATTCTATATTTTTCACTCACAATCACTTACAACCATCTCACATAATATAGAACAACCACTCACATATATATGAGGAACGGGCTGTGAATGCTCTTAGCCTCTTAGACAAACACAATTGAAAGTTACATCAACCTTGCACATTGCTTTTAAGAAACATCTTTTAACCAGTTAGGCAAACCCAATTATGCGAACGATGTTGACACCAGACGTTGGATGACATCTGAAAAGTCTTTTAAGAAACACAAACAAACATTTTTTTAAATAAACATCTTAAATAGTTGTGCTGTTAAAAATATAGTAGTCGTGCAACATCGTCCGTATATAATGACAAAGTAGTACGTCTACTGAAAAATCTATTTAATATCTTTCTCACTTTGGTGGGTAAACTACTTCATCCTGAGAATATATTTATATTCATTTTAATTTAACCAATACATTTGTATCGACTTTATTGGGTGCTCGTATTCAACGGCTAATATTCAATAACATAATTGCATAAATATCTAATGAATTATAAGCGTTTATTTGACTAACTGTATATAGATAGATATTACATGTGTTTATTAAATGATTTAAATAAAGTTAACTTTTCTAGCCATTGATATCGGTGTTTGTCATTGGAAAAATGCTTAGGTTAATATGCCTACAACTACAAGTATAAGATGATTAAGTGGGATTAAAAGACATTTAGGAGTAAAAAACTATTGAGTATAGTTAGAAGAAAATGAAGCTAGCTACACGATTATTCCCTCGGTTTTGTTATTCATATGTTTTCTACTTTCTAGGGCTTTTAGCTTTTTTACATTTTTAACAAATTATATATATATTGAAGACGTAGGTCGGTGTGAATAATTTCTTTAATAATATATACCTTTTTTTATTTTAATTTTAGTTTAGTGTAGATATAATTATACTACTACTTAAAAGCAAAGGTCGGTGGGCTCACCACCGGCCGTCACGTGTCAGCAATGTATTGGGCAGCAAAAATTTTCCTTTTTTCTGTTTTTTTTTCTCATTCTCCGCTACATTTACGTGTAAAATATATTTACTTTAGTTAATGAACACAAGTTAGAAGGTAGATCAACTGGTATGCGCCTTTCATTGCTACAACCACCACCTAGGTTCAACACCTATTGCCAACAAATCTGGAATTTTTTCCTTTTATTTCCTGGATTTTCTACGTTTCGATTTAAGTTTTATTTGAATGCGTCGGGTCAGACTTAATATATCTTCATTCGACAGTATAAATCCGATTTACTCTACGTTTCGACGTAAACTTAGTTCGTAAATGAGTCGGGCTATCATAACCTATGCTTTATCATACTGCATACGGCGGCGTTGCACGTGCTTTTATATGTGTGTTTTGACTTTGTTTGCGTTTTAACGTAAATTTTGCTTGGAAAAAAGTCGGGTCAAATGTTATACGTTTTTTATTCAACGGTATGATTTCGAGTTAGTCCACATTTCGACGTAATTTTAATTCAGAATCGAGTCGAGTCGATTGTAGTATATAATTTATCACGCCGTATACGAAGCCGCCGCAACGCGCAGCGGACAATAAGCCTAGTTCCTTTGATAATACAACACATGGTAGTTGATACCCAAGTGAAGTTCAAACACCTGATCTGGATTCGAGTTTTGCGTATACTTTTCTAAGTTTTCTTTTGAATGATTTACACGTTTGAAATATCCCACTCTACATAGGTGTGACGGCGACGGCAGGAGACGGTGAGTGCGACAGTGAAGACACTAGGCAGTGGGTGCAATAGCGACTGCGGAAGGCGGTGGGTGCGACGACGCTAGGCGATGGGTGCGACGGCGACTGCGGGAGGTGGTGGGTGCGACGGCTATGGCGGGAGGCGGTGGGTGCGACGGCTATGGTGGGAGGCGGTGGGTGCGACGGCTATGGCGGGAGGCGGTGGGTGCGACGGCGATGACGGTTGATGGATGAAGGGAAGTGGAGGAGGTGTGGAGGTAGAAGTGAGTTGTGTTTAGGATTTGAGAAGAAGAGGTATGAAAAGATAAGTTAAAGTCTACACCAAAAATAGGTCAAGAAGTTCTTCTTTAATAAAAGGTATTTCAAAAAACAAACACTCTCCAAATCTAGATGTTTGCGGGTGGTCTGTGCGACGCTGACAAAAGAGATCAAGCAGAACTTTTTTGAAAAAACAAACAATACCTTAGATTATTTTTGTTCAGAAAAGCCGATGTGTTCCACACTACTTTTAGATTTTGTATCATTTTTATATAAAAATCTCTTCTTTTTTATTTGAATCAATGTTTTTATGTATATTTTTGTTCATTTTTCTATGTAAAGTTTTCCCTCAACCTGCAAAAACAGTTTCATATATTTAAAAGTTTATTGAAATATTTCTTAAAACGTTTGTTATTTACATATATCAATAATTCTATAAACGTCTTTTATTAAAAAGTTTACTACTAATACTATTACTATTACCTTTACCTAATCAATATAATCACATATGTACATAGCTATCATCGATACAAATCACATACTTCAATTATCTTTTGACAATTATCTTTTGATTTCATGTTGACACCTTAATGCTTAAATTATCTTTTGATACAAATCACATAGCTATCATCGATACGCCACTAATGTTAGTAACTGACACTGGCGAAGCTTTATTAGGGCCGGGGGGGAAGAGGGGGGGTTGTTTTTTTCACCAGTAGTGTTAAATTTTAGTCCGATAGTGTAATCGCCACCACCGCCAATACAGAAGAATGAGAAAATAATATAAAAACAGAGGTAATGAAGTGGCGCCATACTCATGCGCCCAGTATCAACACAGTGACTCACATAACACACACTCGGTGATTTTGAAGCCCTAATTGCAGTTGCAATTGCACTTGAATCATAAATCAGCGATCAATGAGTGCGTATGAATCTCCTAACTGTTTTCTTCGTTTTGTTAGAATAATCTAATTGTGAATTTGATTGATTTGCAGCAAGTCGGAATCCGTTTACGAGAATATTGAAGACGCTAGAGAAGCCCGGTGGAGGTGAATTCGGCAAATACTACAGCTTACCTTCTCTCGGTGATTCTAGAATCGGTACTCGTGTAAATTCTTATACAGATGTTATGTTAGTTGCCTCAATCTGCTTAGGTGTTTGAAGTTTTGAATATCCGTTTAGTGATAACTGAAGGTGATATGGTTCCAATTGTTATGGATTATGTAAACCGAACATCTTCTCATACTAAGCGTGTGATTATTGATTGAACTTGTATATGAAGTTGTTGATAATCATGTTTGTGTATGTGCATATGTTGGTGTGGCAGATAGGCTACCTTTTTCAATTAGGATACTTTTGGAGTCAGCGATTCGTAATTGTGATGAGTTCCAAGTGACAACACAGGATGTTGAGAAGATTCTTGACTGGCAGAAGACTTCTCCCAAAAAGGTCGAGATTCCATTTAAACCTGCTAGAGTTCTTCTTCAGGTAGTTATATATCATTATCATGTGGTCTTTCGGCTGAGTTTGAAGTTTTTGCAAATGGTCTATCAATAGATTTTTGTTACATATATATGGGCACAATCAAATACCATGTTATATAGATGTCTGAACTTGATGTGGAGAGGTGACAATTTGGGAAAAATTCAAATGATTAAACGTAAAAACTTGGTTAAAAATAGGAGCGGGTCACTGAATGGAACAGTTGGAGGGTATACCACAGTGTGTTTAAATGCTTACAGGTTACAACCTCTTACACGTCTATATTAAAAAAATCATATTAGTGTTCTAATAATATGGTTTTCGTTGTCTAATTAACCAAAATAACACATTAGTTAGTTGTAGGATCTAAGAAAGGAGAGAAAAGATGTTTGTGGCTCAGCCTGATAAGACCTGTACTTTAGATTTAACCCATTCGTACCTAAATACTATTAGCGAGTTGTGTGTTGTGAACTTGTGATGACACAAGAATGTACGAGTAACTTGTTTCAAGGATTGCAGGATTTTACGGGTGTTCCTACAGTTGTTGACCTCGCAGGCATGCTTAATGCTATGGACAAACTTGGCGGCGATCCTGGTAAAATTAATCCTTTGGTAACTTTTTAAACACAATTACTTTGATCTTAGTGACAAGATTATAAAATAAACGAGATGTTTTCTTATCAATTTGGATTATGTTCTTGAGCATTGAGCACATAAGACTTCTTAGTTAATAATCTCAATGATCAAATATTACGTATACAGGTTCCGGTGGACCTAGTAATTGATCATTCGGTCCAGGTTGATGTATCAAGATCTGAAAATGCCCTACAAGCTAATATGGAGCTCGAGTTAGAACGGAATAAAGAACGCTACTCTTTCTTGAAATGGGGAGCAAATGCTTTTGACAACATTCTAGTTGTTCCTCCAGGAGCTGGTATTGTTCACCAGGTACCATGTTACCTTAAGATGACAATATCAAACCCATTTACTTATGGATGAGTCTATTTGGGAAATGTAAACAAAACACTAGCTTAAAAAAATTGGTTGAACTTGTTTAATGTTTCCCAAAACGTATTCTCCATCCATAAAACATCCTAAATCATTTTTATTCAAAAACTAAGATTATTACTGAAATAATATAATGTTCATAATTAGTTATTTTGAAGAAGTGTAAACATATCTGACATCTAAAACTAGACCTTCTCGACACTTACAAAAGCTACATTTTTGACCCATTACCCAACCCATCTGAATTCTCATTTCCACCTTCAAGGTGTAGTAAGAAAAACATAAGCTCTATAAACTGTAAATCTTCTTGCAGGTGAACCTTGAATACCTTGCGAAAATCGTCTTCAACACACAAGGCATTCTCTACTCTGATACAGTTTTTGGAACAGATTCTCATACAGCAATGATAAATGGGTTAGGTGTTGCCGGGTGGGGAGTTGGTGGGATAGAGGCAGAAGCTGCAATGCTTGGGCAGGTAAGATATTAACATCTTCAACAATGGTTGTACTTGAATCTTTGGAAAACTTTGATCCTCATTGAGTTATATTCTAATTCTTGTGACAAGATATGCTTTGAATACAGGCCATCAGCATGGTTCTTCCGGGTGTGGTTGGATTTGAGCTATCTGGAAGCTTGAAAGATGGAGTTACAGCTACAGATTTGGTCTTGACAGTGGCTAAGATGCTTAGACAACATGGAGTTGTTGGCAATTTTGTTTAGTTCTATGGTATGCAACCTCGTGCTTGTGACATTATTACATTAATACATAACCATCATGCTTTCGTTCTTCCATCCATTCACGAGGTTAAAAACTTCTTTTCAAGTGTTAGCATGGTTTCTCTGACATGATCTCGCAGGAAAAGGCATGAGTGAAATATCATTACCAGATCGTGCAACGATTGCGAACATGTCCCCTGAGTATGGCGCAACCATGGGTTTCTTTCCTGTGGATCACGTTACTCTTCAATATCTAAAGCTGACTGGAAGAAGTGATAGTACGGTAAATAATTTCTTTGTTTATGGTGCTTTTTTAGTACACTGACATTGAGTTTCAAAACATGTAGATATCCATGATAGAGTCCTATCTCAGGGCAAACAAGTTGTTTATGGATTACCATCAGGTATATATCTGCTTTAGCCTTCAACTCTTGCATGCATTTAGTTTTCTTAGAGGTAGCAATTTTGACTTGTTTAGTTATAAATGGGTTGGTTTGTGTTATGTTTTATATCTTACATGTCTAAAAGTAAAATCATAATAATTTGAAATAGGTAAAGTAGTCGAAATTCATTCAAAGTGTATTTTAAATGCATAAAACCTCTTAAACTTTTTATTGAAATATTACAAGTCTTCATCATTTTCACAATAAATCACTTGTCGAACTTACTTATTTTGCCATATTCCATGAGCTTTCTGACTTGGTCTTTTTGTGTCAGCCTGAGGAAGAGATGGCTTTTAGTTCTTACTTAAAGTTGAGTCTACAAGATGTCGACCCTTGGGTGTCTGGACCAAAGCGGTAGGATATCATTGTTGCAGAATACTTCTGCTGGTATTCTCATTTTGTTTTCTGGTTTGCAGGCCACACGATCAGGTTCTTTTGAAAGACATGAAAGCTGATTGGCATGCATGATTGGACAATAGAGTTGGATTCAAGGTGGGTTGCAACTTCATTTAATGTTTGTATGTATCATGAAAAGGGCTGTATTTTTTTTTTTTTTTTGAGAATAAGCGTCTGCTTGGATTTCACTCCATGTCATGCATGAGCCTTGGCTCCTCTTGTATAAGATGTCTCATATGAGCTAGATACTTGTAGGGATATGGTATACCTAAAGAGGACCAAAACAGGATTGTGAAGTTTCAGTTTGCAGGCATTCCAGCACACCTAAAACATGGAGATGTAGTTATAGCAGCCATCACAAGTTGCACAAATACATCTAATCCTAATGTCATGCTTCAGTCTGGTCTGTTAGCAAAAAAAGCTTGTGATCTGGGGCTCCAGGTTAGTTACCTATTCCTGTTCAACTGATTAGTTTTATAGAATCTAAAACTTTGTAACTTCACTTTACGGGTAGGTGAAACCGTGGATTAAGACGAGTCTAGGCCCAGGTTCTAGAGTAGTGACCAAGTATCTGGAGAAAAGGTAAGAGAACTCTTTAGAAGGAAGTTAGAACTTCCAAATCACGAGGTACAAATGTACTTGCTATTACATGTGCAGTGGATTGCTGAGATACTTGACGCAGTTGGGCTTTCATATCGTTGGTTATGGATGCACCACATCTATTGGGAATTCTGGTGATCTTGATGAACCAGTGGCATCTGCTATTGCTGAAAACGGTATTACTGATTTATAGTTGATAAGTTCTTCACCATCTTCATATTTCTTTTTAAAAAGGTTGGTTTCTTGCGATATCAGACATAGTGGCTGCAGCAGTGTTGTCTGGAAACCGCAACTTTGAAGGCCGTATACATCCACTTACTAGAGCAAATTATCTTTCTTCTCCTCCCATTGTGGTTGCATATGCTCTTGCTGGCACAGTATGCTATTGTCTACCTTCTTGATACACCTCTGCTCGTGATACATGTTTGACTAATGGTCATTCTGATCCATTTTTATGTATAGGTTAATTGAGGCCATGTTTTATTTCTAACAGTGTCGAAAGGTAAAATAAAAAAGTTAGTTAAAACTGGCCAAAAGTCATCAAATTTGATTTGTGTTGATATAATCAATTAAGTTGCATTATTTCAAAAATCAGATTTCTTTTGTAATAATGTATTTTTTCTAATCGTATTATTTGTTTAAGATACTTCTTTTATAAAGTATTTTGGACTTGAATTGTTTGATATAATTTATTCATTTGACCAGTACAAAAAACTAGTAAATTACCCTTCTAGACCTGTCCGGTCTGTTTTTGCCACCTTTACACTTGATCGTTGAAGGTGAACGCAGCACTTTTTGTAACAATGAATTTTCTACCTTCTGAGAACACAAATGTTTTATGGTTATATATCCAAACATATTTCTTAACATTTGACAGTCCTTGGAAAGTCAGATGTTAACTTCTAAGGCTATGAGTTCTTCTGATACTTATTCATTGACAATCAGGTTGATATTGACTTTGAGACAGAACCTATTGGACTAAGTAGAAACGGGAATAATATCTTTTTGAGAGATATTTGGCCCTCTGGTGAAGAAGTAGCAGATGTAAGCTACTCAGATATTTCAATTGTTATTCTAGCTGTGTGATTACAATATTACATGACTTGTATTACGTTTTGAACTGTGATCCAGATTGTGCGAGCTAACGTGTTACCTGACATGTTCAAATCTGTATACGAGACTATAACTGAAGGACACCCAACATGGAATGATTTACATGTACCTTCAAGCAGGTTATACGAGTGGGACCCAAAGTCGACTTATATACACGAGCCACCTAACTTGAAAGATATAAGCATGTCCCCTCCAGGTCCACATCCGGTCAAAGACGCATATTGTTTGGTGACTTTGGTCAACTTAGGGGACAGTATTACAACAGACCATATCTCACCAGGTGGAAATATCCATAAAGATAGTTCTGCTGCCAAATACCTGATGAATCTAGGGGTTGATAGGAGAGACTTCAATTCATATGGTAGTCGCCGTGGTAATGATGAGGTTATGGTTAGAGGCACTTTTGCTAATATAAGACTGATGAACAAATTATTGGAAGGAGAAGTTGGACCTAAAACTATTCATATTCCCAGTGGAGAAAAGCTCTCTGTGTTTGATGCTGCTATGGTATCACTCTAAAACACTTGTGACTTTTGAGATACTACAAATATTTTCAAATCAAAATGGTGTAATTTTGGTCAGAAATATGATACATTTAACAAAATACTGTAAATATTTTAAAGAACCCATGCCAATTTTGCAACTGAGAAGTAAGCTGAATATTTTAAAGAACCCATGTCAATTTTGTAACCGAGAAGTAGCTTATGTGACTTCAAAAGGTCAAAGTTCTACCTATATGTGCATGTAACAAGATTATTCTTGTAACTAGAGGTACAAGAGGGAGGGGCAAGACACAATAGTTTTGGCTGGCGCAGAGTATGGAACTGGAAGTGCTAGAGATTGGGCTGCAAAAGGTCCAAAGTTGATGGTAAACTTGCTATTAACCTTAATGTTGACTTTGACTTTGTCTTTGACCTTTTTCTATCAACTCAGGGTGTTAAAGCAGTGATAGCAAAGAGCTTTGAAAGGATTCATCGAAAGTAATCTAGTGGGTATGGGTATTATTCCACTTTGTTTCCAGCCGGGGGAGGATGCAGAGACTCTAAAGTTAACTGGACGTGAACGCTACACCATTGACCTCCCAACTGATATCAGTGAGATAAAACCAGGGCAAGACATGATAGTCAAAACAGACGACGGGAAGTCATTCAAATGTACACTAAGGTTTGACACACAGGTAATGAGATTAACATGAAGTTTTTTTGCATAATATATGGTGGAGGAGATACATGAACTCATGTTCATGGTGACTTTCAATTGCAGGTGGAACTGGCTTACTTTGATCACGGGGACATTTTGCAGTATGTTATCAGGAGCTTCATTGGTTCAAAGAAGGGAAATGTGCCTGCAGGTCTGACTGAGGTTTCGGGTTAACAGGTATGAGTGCATGACTACTGAAGGTGGCATGTTTCGCCAGTTTAATATAATGATATTGTATATGGAGGTATGGTTGTGATAATTGACGAATGTTTTGTAACGAGCAATGTTGGCTTCTTGTTTGGAGGTGATCCCATAGGTGTCAAATTCTTTTTTATCTACAATCTATACAATCAAAACTCGTGTAGCTTCATTGGTCAATCCTTTCCGTTTCTAGCGTCCTTATTCATATACATAGGAGAGTTATCTTCGTGCAGTTGTGAAGCACATCATACAGAATACAGATCACCTCATCAACATTGTTACATGCTTGTTAGAAAAAACATGTATGCGCTTATCACAACTTACTGCGCCAGTTTAATCCACAAACACATACATATAGTCATTACTAATACAATGTTATTTGATGTTAAGTAATATAAATCATAATATTTACCACACGCTTGGCTTGGTAAGCAAGCAAACAGTTATTTAGGCGCCAACTCCCAGTTCTTTGAATCGCAATTATATCACACGATATTATAAACACCATACAGATATCTTACTAGTTGTCTTTGTAGCCATAGCTTTAACAGGACAAGAGCACACTAAATCCAGCCAAATTCAGAGTCAACTTCATTAGTCACTAATGATATAGTCATATGGGTGCGAATGAGGTGATATATATGTAAGTTAATAATGAATGAGCATGCAACATTTTTGTTTAAGCTTTGTTAAGGTACCTTAATGTTGAACCAAATTAGACTTTATATTCCTTGACCCGAATCCATTTTGTAGAGGTCCATTTACTTCCCTTGATAACCGGACACCCGCCTATGCAACAAGAACAAAAAGGACAATTACACACCACAAACAGCTAAAACTGACTAAAGTTTGGAAGCAACAGAAACCGTCGAAAATTAGCGACTAGATATAAAAGAATGCATAAAAATTAAGTCGGTTGTAAAAATATTTCAGGGGCAACAAATGATCCATGACCAGAAATTGTCACGAATATAAGTTGTCACTGGAGTTTGGGAGCTCATTCGTAAAATCATTGCAAAGGACGTTTTGACCGTCGCAAATGATAAGTTTTTAGCAGGGTTAGTTTACTATCATACAACTGGTCTCATACAAAGGGATATATGATAACTTAATAAGAGTGACAATTTCTAACACGAAATCAAACCCGGAATGAAAAAACACATATTTTGGTTTGGACAACGCAACCCCTTTAGTAAAAATGTTCCAGTTGACTCATTTAAAAAAAAGTCAGGTTTAAGTTGACCCGCTAACTTATTTTCATAATACATGCTTTAAAATTTTTATTTTAAGTCTTTCAAATTGTGCATTAATAAATTAATTTTAGGTTTTTGTTTCAGTAGGAAGCGGGAACTTTAATTTTGATTAATTTAACTTCTTTTAGCTTTGTTTCAGTTTAGAAATTCAACTTGTAACTTAAGTCTGAAACTTCACTTTCGAGCTATTTAAAAAAAAGAAAAACATATATTATCAAAACATATCGTTGTATATGCCATATGAAAGTAAAACTTTGATTTAAATTACCAATAACTTGACGCTTCTCCACTTTACAAGTATTTGCTAAATTTGACCACTTTAGAAAAATAAATTAAACGGGTCAGATTCGGGTTACATGATGTTATATGATTCAGATAGGGTTTAACGTTTTGAAACAAATAAAAATATGAGTAGTACTTAGGCTTAATTTTCCAACCCTCAACCTGACACGATTAATACCCATAATATTTAACATATGAATAACCCAACAACATATAAACGATAACTAACCGTGCAAACTTGAACGATCTAGAGTTGCATCTGGTTTTATGTTCCATAAGAGCAATGCATCCCCCATTTTTGGTTTGATAGTTAACCCTCCTTTACCATTTTCAGATTGTCCATTCCAGCAAGCTAAAGCACTAACGTTTCCTCTTGCGAATGGGAACACCGTCTCGCCCCCTTCTTCAACATCTGATCTATAAATTAACGACACATAATTAACAAGCTCGCACAACTCCAAGTCCAAACAAACAAGATAGATATTATATCACTTAGCTTACAGGTACATCAAAACTGTAGCCAACCGTTGACCCCCATTCCTTGTGTTATAGTTATCAAAATAGTAGTCATAATGAGTTTCATATTTCTGACCTACTTCATAGTGGAGAACTTGAAGTCCTTCACCGTGCTCTGAAAATTATAGATGATAAGTTTACTGTAATACTGAACGCAGAAAGTGAAATCAGTTTACGTCAGTAAGACATAAAAAGTCTAATAGTACGCTATAGAAATACATACCTACAGGTAAGAAGGTGAAGTCTGCGATCCTTTTCTCGATAGCCCGTATTGTTTCGTCTTGTCCTCGGTCGAGAAATGCTATATAACTGGTTCGAAAACTGAAAGTGGATTTAAGTAACCAATTTTAGCTAGCGAAATGAGCATGCGCGCTATATGGATTGGGCTAATGCATGCATCTACTGTAGGCCGGTTAATCTTGATGGGTATGGGTCGAATCGGGTCAAAATTCAGGTCATCTAGAAAGCTTATTTATGTGCATGTTTTTTTTTAAATGGTCATGTGTAGGTTAATTAGAGATCAAATTGGTGGTTTAGTGGAGTAAGTGGTCTTTGTTATCTTTAGGTGCAAAGACTTATTTTCTATTTAATGTAATTCTTTGAGTTGAATGAAACTGAGAGAGTAAGTTGAAGCCTTTTGTTCGTGTGTGTTTCATGTGTGTTCGATTTCAATTCTACTATGCAATTAAAGTATAGATGCATCTACATACATCGTATCTTCGATCTCGCCCATCTTGTAATTGATGATGGTAGACTTCTTCATATGAGGTTCAGCGATATTTATTACATGCTCACACTCTTCTTTTGACTGTCATAGAAACATAAACAATTAATTTCATTTCGATCTTTGTGTACTACTAGAAAACTGACCTGAACCTAATGATGATTTTTGTCGGAAAATAGGAAATTCATCGAAAAAGGCTATTTCTGACAAACTTAATTCCAAAAAAAAAAAAAAAATTTGTCTCGAAATTTGTGGTCGGAGAAATTTTCCTATTTCCCGATCCCTTCAATTTTTTGTTGGTAGATTGTCGCTGAAATCTTAGTTTCTTTTTGCAGGAATATTTTCTGAATATGGTTGGAATTTTCAATCAATCTTTTTTAAGAAAATTCGTACAAAAAATGTCAGCTTTTTTGTAGTGGTGGGTGTGTTTGATGTACGTTCATCCACTAATTACCAATAGAAGAACAACGATACTAACCAGGAAATTATGATAGATGACGACTCTAGGCTCCCATGAGATCACTTCGATCGATTGATCTACTCTACCATCACAGCCATCACTTCTACACTCACCAAAACCGAATTAGCGCAAGCCCAACAAAATCGATCAAGAACACAATAATAAATTAGAATAAACGTTAATCAAAACGCAAACTAACCCGCCAACATTAGTAGCACGTTGAACAATGGAGCTCAGATCATGGCGAACGTTTGAAAAATAACTTGGAAGAGAATGAACTTCAAGAACGAGAAGGATTGAAATAAAAAACAAACTGATAGCACGCATTGTAAACGTTAAAATTAGAAATAACCAAACAGGTTGTGTGTTAGCTCCTTCAAACTTTTGTTTTAGAAACAACAATATTAATTATAATATAAGGATGGATTTGACATAAATCTTATTTTATTATTGTCTAATTTACCCCTATAATTTGTGCCAGAAAATTAAGAAATGAGAGAACCTTCAGTAAGCATCAACTCAAATTTTTTAGTCTAGATTTTATCGGCTCAGCTCTCCGGTTGTTACTTAGTCATGACGTCGGGTTGACTCAAGAGAACTTAACAATGAAAAGAGAGTTGAGTCGATAAACCCAAATCTCAATAAGATGGAGTCGTTGATTTAATTGATTCATGACTTGGGAGTTAGGTTTTATGGCTCAATTAAATGTTTTTTTAATAAAATTTGCCTGTTGGTTTCTAAAGTTTTGAAGGGTTAATATGTAAAATATGTTTAAAATAATAGTATTTATATTTCTATGTTAATAGACGTACGTTTGTTTATTTAGATTTCTACATCAATAGTTTGGACTTTGTATGTGCCGCCCCGCCCCTTAAATGTGTCGCCCTTGATGAATCTTTTGTCTTAATTTGTATGTTTGTTTTCTTAAATATATTAGTTTTAATAAATAATACTATTGAAGACTTTGATAGAATTTGACAATACATCTTAGTTATAATTTAAAATATGTTGTTAAAACAAAAAAGAACATACCGTATATATGCTACTTAATTCTCGTATTAAAAAAGTTAGTTTTGTGGATTCGAACCTAGTGGCTAGTAACCTCATGATATATATATAGTATACACAATTGGTAAATGGAACAGAACATTCAAGGTTTGACAAGTAGCGGATGTGAGCTACTCTAATATTCAAATGGTTTATATATTATAAAGCTGTTAGTCTCGACGTATTTTTTTGTGAATGTGAATTTAAAATTATTCATAATTAGTACTACAATGGATTATATCTTGAATGCATGGAAATCAACTCTTTTGATAACAGATTTTAATATGAATATTCAGTTAAATTAATCTATGCCAATAGTATGAAAGAAAGGGCATCATAATTGTTAGATGTGATGGGATATGAAGAAGAAACTACATTGTATGAGTGTGTGTCATTATATTTGGAGACTTGTGAACCAAAATCATACCTTATACTCGTTGACACAGATCTATGTTATACATGGGCGGAGCTTTTAAGGGGCTCGAGGGTCCCAGCCCCCCTGTTTTTTCCTTTCGAAATGGAAATTTATGTGTATTTCATCCAGAAATTTTATACGAATTGACTTTGGCCCCCCTAACATAGCGATAGGAAAAAACATTTATGGATCCCAAAACTTTCGGCCCCTCTACATACTACTTCAAGTTCCGCCACTATTCATATGTAAATTTATTGAATGCCTATCTTTTATCATTAATCCTCATAAGCCCATCTTATCAGTTGAAGTTTCTAAACTAACATATTTTTGTTGGATCTGGTACAAAGAGTCTGAATAACGTGCTCTTGCTTTTGCTGCTATGGATTACGTATTTGCTAGATTACATATGGCTTACAAACTTGCATATTACTCATTCTATCCACCCACGGTGTGACAACATTGTTACCTCTTATTTAGAAGTTGATCCGGCATTTTAGCAGTGTGCAAAATATCTTGAGATTGATTTGTACTTTATACGAGCTATGATTCTGACTCGGTCTCTTAGTGTTCATTATTTGCCTACTACTACTCCGCTTGCGTATATCCTCACAAAAGTATTGTCATCTACTCGATTTTACACTATTAGGTTTGTTATAACGCCCGTTTAGCTTGAGGGGCATATTAGAGCATCATGTTATTATGAGTTAGTATAAAGTTAGCTTACTTGTATATTTCTGTTATATAGCTTCATTGGGTTGTACCTTTCTGTTTCTAGCCTCCATATTCATATACATAAGAAAGCTATATTGGTGCAGTTGTAAAACACAATATACAGATCACCTCATCACCATTGTTACATACACAGGAGAGTTTAAATGTTTAATTCACAAACAGATACATATAGTCATTACTAATACAATGTTATCCGATGTCGAGTAATATAAATTATGATTTTACTACACGCTTTATATATAAATCGCAAGCATATCGATTATTAAACACGATATTAAGAACAACACACAGATATCTCACTTGTCTTTGTAGCCATAGTTTTAACCGGATGATAACACACTAAATCCTGCCAAAATTAGTAAGAGTCAAGTCATTAATTCATCACAAATAATATTGCCATATGGATGCAATGAGATAATATATGTATGTTGGTTAATAACGAACAAACGAACATGCAACACTTTTCGTAAAGCTTTGTTGAAGTGCCTTAAGTTTGAGCCTTATATTCCTTGTTATGAATCCATTTTGTAGAGGTCCATTTACTTCCCTTGATAACCGGACACCCGCCTATGCAACAAGAAGAGAAAGTATTGTAGAGAAATTGATTCAAATAAACCGGATGATATAAGAGTCGTAAAGAACACTATTTGGGATTCAATCCAAACTTTCAATCAGATAAAACTCTGAAATGTAAGAATGATATATCATATATGAATTGATTGGAGAGTTTCTTGAACCAGAAAACAGAAAAAGTGTCGATCATATTTCAAATTCGCATTTTTATAGGGATGGGGTTAACTGCCGAAGGCAGTGATTGAAAACGCTCACTTTTTCCCTGATTTCACATGTGAAACCTCGAGAAAATCAATTTTTAATGTGTTTTTAATAAAGAAATTTTTATCAAAATAAGAAATTTCCAAGCTGACCTGGCAGCTCGACTCCAGACAGAGGCTTTGCCCCTTAGACCCCGTTAGGGGCTGCCGCCTCTTGGACCCTGCTCCCAGGAGCGCTGCCCCTGGACCCCCGCCAAGAGCTCGTTGCCCCCTTGGAACCCCTATTGCTTAGGGGTTTTGCCCCTAATAATGTACTAATATCGAAGATCACAATAAACTCAAACAAGTGTGCATTCCATACCTCCTGACTTGTTTAATGAATATCGTGATCACATTGATCAACTAGTCAATCCAATTACACTAAAATATATAACAAGCATACGATTACGCACTACCAAAGGGTAAACACAAACCCTCGCGAAATTCGCCAACCAAACGACTGGAAAATGAAATAAATGGGTTGTAGAAATGATCGCTAATTTAAAAACAAAAAAAAGTTTGTTGAAAGGTCTCAAATTTAAAAAATATTGAAACAAAACTTATTTGCTAGTAAAAACCTTTGGCAAAAGATGAATAAAAACAAAGTTGGTTGCAAAAATATTTTTGGGCCACAAATGATCCATCAAGCAAAAGTATTTTGTTGTTGTGACGGTAGTTTAGCAACATTTTAACTGTCGCAAATTGCAAGTTTTCAGCAGTGTTAGTTTACAACTGGTCTCATACAAAGGGATATTCAGCATATGAACAATAACTAACCATGAAAACTTGAAAAATCTAGAGTTGCATCTGGTTTTATGTTCCAGAAAAGCAATGCATCCCCCATTTTTGGTTTGACAGTTAACCCTCCTTTACCGCTTTTAGACCGTTCTTTCCAGCAAGCTAAAGCACTAATGTTTCCCATTGCGGATGGGAACACCGTCTCGCCCCCTTCTTCAACATCTGATCTGTAAATTAGCGACGACAGAATTAACGACACCAAATCCAAAAATAAAAAAAAATCATATCACTTAGCTTACAGGTACAGCAGAACTGTAGCCATGCGTTGACCCCCATTCTTTGTGTTGTAATCATTCATATAGTGGTCGTAATGAGTTTCAAATTTCTGACCTACTTCATAGTGGAGAACTTGAAGTCCTTCGCCGTGATCTGAAAATCACAGATTATATATTAGTTAGAGTTTACTGTAATACTGAAAACCGAAAGTGAAATTAGTTTATTTGTTTATGTCAGTAAGACCTAAATAGTCTAGTAATGCTCTAAAGAAATCCATACCTACAGGTAAGTAGGTGAAGTCTGCAATCCTTTTCTCGATAGCCCGGATTGTTTCGTCTTGTCCTCGGTCGAGATATGTTACATAACTAGTACGAAAACTGAAAATTTTAAGGTGTAAACAATATTAGCTAGCAACGTCAGCACGCGTGCAATATTGATAGTATGTGCGCTATATTGATAGTATCTACTATGTAATTAGAAGTAAAGGAGATCAGAAAACATCTGCATACATAGTATCTTCGATCTCGCCCATCTCGTAATCGATAATTGTCGACTTCTTCATGTGAGGTTTAGCAATATTTATTACATGCTCACACTCTTCTTTCGACTGTCATAAGAAAAGAAACATTTAATTTTGTTCGATCTGTGTGCACTACTAGAAAACTAACCTGTTCCTGAAGATGATTTTTGTCAGAAAATCATTTTTCGGTTTATTTTCTAATGATTTTCTGGTGATTTCATTTTTTGTTTGATGGGTATGTTTGATGTACATTCGTGCGACTAAAACCAATCAAAAGAAAAATAAAACGGACCAAGAAATTATGATAGATGATGGCTCGAGGCTCCCATGAGATCACTTCGATCGAGTGATCTAATCTACCATCACAGCCAACACTTCTACACTCACCAAAACAGAATCAGTGTGAGTCCAATCGAAAATCGATCAAAAAAACAACAATAAGTTAGAATTAAATTTAAGTATAACCCAAACTTACGCTCCAACGTTAGTAACATGTTGAACAGTGGAGCTCAGATCATAATGAACGTTTGAAAAATAACTTGGGACAGAATGAACTTCAAGAATGAGGACTAAAACAAAAAACAAACTGATAGTCCGCATTGTAAAGATAAGAATTAGAAATAACGAGATAACGAGACAGGTTGTGTGTTAGCCCCCTTTTTGATTTAAAGCAACAATAATATAATATGAGGATGAATTTGACATAAAACATATTTTAATATTTTTTAAATGACCCCTCCATAAAGTTCTAACAACTCAAATTTTGGACTGATTTTTATCGATTTAACTCTTCGGTTGTTACTTAGTCATAACTTCGTGTTGAGTCTGGAGAACTTAACAATGAAAAGAGAGTTGAGTCGATAAAACCCAAAGCTTGATAGAGACTAAGTTGTTGATTTAGCTGTTTCGTGACTTGAGTGTTAGGTTTTGTGGCGATTGAATTTTTTTCATAAAATTGACGTGTTGGTCTCTAAATTTTCGAGGGTTCAATATCTAAAACATGTTTGATATGATCTATAGACTAAAATACCTTATAAAGCATCTATGGGCAATTTTGATTTTTTTTAATCATACCTTAAGACACTTATCATTTAAGTTTTTGGTAAAACTTTTTTATAATACTAAAATTATTTTCTATCACATTTTAACGCATTGATTTACATCTATCATTCCACATTGGTTGATGGAAGATTTCTGACATTCATTCTTATTTTATAAAAGGGAAAGAATGTTTTTCTTTTTATTAACTGATTTAAAGTTCAAACCAGACATTTAGTATAATCATCCCACATTAATTGATTGAAAATTTCTCACATTCATCGTCATTATAAAAAGTTTTTGTTTTCATTAACTCACTTAGTCTATAGTGTAAGCCTAATCATTAGTATAGTCATCTTATATTGGTTGCTCGAAGGTTTCTCACATTTATCCTCACTCTATAAAAAAGAAATTATTTACTTTTTACGACAAAAGGATGGGAAATTATTTGCTTTCAAGACCAGTTAATTTTATTATGTTTCTATATAAGTTAATGTCCATCGTGAAGCACGGGTCAACTCTACCATAGTATTTATAATACAGGCTATGTTTTTTTGTTAATTTATATTTCTACATCAATTGTTTGGACTTTGTATGGGCCGCCCTGCCCCTTAAATGTGCCGCCCTAGAATCTTGTCTTAATTTTTTTGTTTGTTCTCTTATATAGATTAGTTTTAATAAATAATACTGTTAAAGGCTTTGATATAATTTGACAATACATCTACTTATAGTTTTTGTGGATTGTTATAATAAACAAACGTATTTAAGTATTTATGTGTACTAGTTAATTCTCGTATTCAAGAAATAGTTTTGTGGATTCCTGCTAGCCTCATGATATATATTTCTAGTACAAGTGGTAATTGGAAGAAAACATACAACGTTTGACAAGCAACATATGTGAGCTACTCTGATCTTCAAATGGTTTATATCTTATAGAGTTGGCAGTCTCGACTCATTTATTTGTGAACGGGAATTTAAAATTATTCACAATCAGTACTACAAAGGATTATATGTAGAATGCACGAACATCAGCTCTTTTCATAACAGATCTCAATATCAAAAGATTCAGTTAAATTAATCTACGCGAACTGTATAAAGGAAATGTCATCAAAATTGGTAGAATGTGATGGGATATGAAGAAGAAGAAGAAGAAGAAACTACATTGTTGTAGAGGATGAGAGTTGTCAGCAGATTCGAAGACTCGTGAGCCAAAATCATGCCTTATATTCGTTGATACGGATCCATTTTGTGGAAGACCACTTGTCCCCTTTAATAACCGGGCACCCGCCTATGAAATAAGAAGAGAAAGTGCGAATTAATTTAGTGTCACAACTGGTCTCGTGCAGGCTTACAAAGGGATATTGACATATGAACCATGCAAATACAAGAACACAATAAAACGCTATAAATCACTATCTTTTTGGTAACCATGAGTACCCATTACACGGAAAACTCGTGTAAACCCAACTATACCCTGCTAACCTGTGGAACTGTGGAAGGTTTAAAGGTAGAAAACTAGTGGAAGCTAGATTTGAATCCGAGACTCGGTTGCTTATTAATTATAAAGCAGTTGATATATATTAAAATTACAAACTGACCATGCAAACTTGAAGGATCTGGAGATGCATCTGGTCTCATGCTCCAGAAAAGTAATGCATCTCCCATTTTTGGTTTCACAGATAACCCTTCTTTGCCACATTCAGATAGTTCATCCCACCAAGGTACAGCACTAATGTTACCCCTTGCATCAGGGAAGACGGTCTCGCCCCCTTCTTCAACATCTGAACTGTAAAATGTTTGAGAAAATCAAAGACAACAGAAAATACCACATAAATTTATGAGAATCATGAGATACAAAATAAAGGAGATATCACTTACAGGTACATCAGAACTGTAGCCATCCGTTGACCCCCGTTTCTTGTGTTATACTCATCAAGAAAGTAGTCATAGTGAGGTTCATATTTCTGACCTACTTCATAGTGGAGAACTTGAAGTCCTTCACCATTTTCTAAACAGAACTTGAAATCAGTTTATTGTTCATGTAAGATCATGTGATTGTGCAAGTAAGTTTCTTTGTTTATATATGAGCAAAGTAGTGGCAATACTTCCAAAAAGTCCATACCTACAGGCAAGAAGGTGAACTCTGAAATCCTTTTCTCGATAGCCCGAACCGTTTCATCTTGTCCTCGATCCAGAAATGTTCCAGAACTTGTACGTACCCTGAATAAAGGATGTAAACGTGATCTAAGCAGCATATTGATACTTAAGAGAATTTATTGCTGATAGAGAACTGATCCAAGAGCTAGTGGACTCATATTTGGACCAACTGGATAGAGCTAGACAAACCAGCTAGAAAAGGATCCAACTTAAAAGGGGCATAACTTGGTCTATGCTATAGTTATAGAGCTCATAAGTAACGCATGGAAAGTTTCAACGGCCCGGATCATATGGCAAACAACCACAGCAGTTTGTCCCAAACGTATTCCATCATCTAGAGTCACAATTTCAGACTTGATGGTTTTTCCCTGATTTTACAAGTTTTGATTTATTTCCTTTTCTATGTAAAAACACATGAATCTTTAAGTAATTTATATGTTTATTTAGAAATTCAATTGCATAATTAGGAAGCAGATTTCAGTTTTCTAAAATTTAGCTTGATGTAAAACCCAAAAAGAAGAAGACAAAACTGCATACCTACTATCTTTGCTCTTGCCAGTCACACTATCAACAACTGTTGACTTCACCATATGAGGTTTAGCAGTGTTAATCAGATGCTCACACTCTTCTTCTGACTGCCATGAAAAAGGAAACATGAAGTGAGCTTTTGGTTTTCATAACCAACACTCCAACAACAACAAATTTAAACATAAAAAGCTGCAAAATCTACAAGCCAACAAAAGTGAAGATTGCACATCTGCCAATCAATCTGTATACAACATTACTCCTGTTTTCAAAATTAGGATCATTACGAATCCGTGTACAGAAGAATCATTGTTCATTTCAGTATATTGCAATGAGTTATCTGATTGCATCATTTCAGCTCAACAATTAACAATATGAACATGATTCAAACATAATGATATTATGAACATATTAACATCAACTCAATCACGCGAATAAATCAATAGAAATGAAAACGAATCTAACCAGAAAATTATGATAGATAACAGCTCGAGGCTCCCATGAGATCACCTCAACCCAATGATCTACTCCCCCATCGATAACCTCACTTCTACATTCACCAAAACCGAATCATCACGAGTCCAATCGCAAACCAAATCGAATCACAACAACATATTATCACAAACTTTCGATCTAAACGCAAACTGACCTGCCAGCGTCATCGGTAACACGTTGAACAATGGAGCTGAGATCATTAGCTTTGGGAGAATTAGTTGAATTGCTCGGAATCGAAAGGATTCCGAGAGCGAGAAGGATCAGAATGAAAAACAAACAGATGATCAGCAATGAAAAGATCAGCGTTGATGATGATGATGATGATTTTCGTGAAGATCCACGAGGCTGTAATCTCGCTTTTGGCCCCATTTTTGAATATTGTTCGTCACAGATCGCGAGTGAAACCCTAGCTAGAATTGTGGTTGATGTTATGAAGTGTTATTGGTTTTGATTGGAGTGAGGATTAGCAGAAGTTTGTATTGATTTTTGAAAGTTTTTGTTGCGTTCATGAGAATGTGATGACGAACTCAGAATAGCAACGGAAAGTCGGGAACGCTGTGCGGTGATGTCATGCACAAACGGGTGTAATTTTTCTAATCTTTTATTTTAGATTTATTGGATTTTAATAATCATAACTTTAATCTATTGACCAGCATTAATCTAAATTAAGAAAATATTTACAAATACTTTTAACTTTAAGTTTATTTCCCTTCAATAATCCCTTACCAACAGTTAACGCTCGTTAGTTTTTTTAGTGAAATGAGATCAACTTTGGGCCATTTTTCAAGTCTGCCCCCGCCCATCCTCTAACAGATCCGTTTTTCATTGTCTAGCCTCCATCTTCAGTTGAAATCTATATCTAAAGAGTCAAGTGGTTTAGATAAGAAGGTGAAGATTGACGGGTTTTAGAGTGCATAAGTTTTAGATTGACGGACCTGATGGTAGATTTCAAATTTCTTTTTAGTGTTTTGCCCACATAAGCGGTATACGTCATCAAAAAACTAACGGGGTTAACTCTCAGTTAGTAAGAGAATATTGGAGGAAAAAAAGTTTAAAGTTGCAAGTGTCTATAAACATATTCTGAGTTGGTATACCAGGCCAATAGCTGAAAATTAGGATTATTAAAATCTAATAATCTTTAATTTTATAATGCATCAACCTCTTGTAAACTACAATTTATAAAAGATAAATAAATAATCGTTTACAAGGCTTGTTTACAATTTATTAAAGAAAAATAAATAATCGTTTACAAGGCTATAAACTAAAGTTTACTTTGTAAATTGTAATTTACAATTTTTCAAAAACATACATGGTTTATTAATTAGTGTAAATATCATAAAAAACCAACATACTTTCAGTTTTTCTCACCATAGTCTTTCTACAATTTTTGCACGTAAAAGATCAACATACTTTCTGTTTTGTATCATAAAAGTCACTCAACACTTTTTGCACATAAAAAATCAACACACTTTCTGTTTTTCACATAAAAACCTCTTAATAACTATTTACACATTTAAGTCATTTCACTTTTAAAATTCGATCAAATTTTAAAAAGAAACTAAAACAACTTTTGCACCAATTGTTTTATTTGCGTGTATTTTTCGCCCCTACATGGCTCGTTTAAGTTATAGGATCCCGAGTTCGGATTGTTTAAGTTGTGGGAGCTTAAGCTCGACTCATTTAAGTTATAACAAATGAAGTGAATTTAATGTGTTAATAACTGTTGAGTGGTTTTTATATGAAAAAATAGAATGTATATTGGTTTTTTATGTGTAAAAAGTATTGAGTGACTTTTATAAAACAAAATAAAAAGTATGTTGGTATTTTACGCGCAAAAAATTGTATAAGGACTTTTATGAGAAAAAACAAAAAGTATGTTGGTTTTTTATGGTATTTGCCTATTAATCATGATACAAAGTTTGTTACACCAGTTATTTATGTGATCCTTTCAGAAAGCGATAAGTTTGTTTTAACGTTAGCTTTTTTTTCTAGGGTTGATCCAATCCGATGCATGTTTGAGTCCGGGCCAATAACGTAACAGGTTGGATATTCATTATGATACGAACCGAGGCTGATACCCTCTAATCCGGTCTAGTACGTATATTTTATACCCATTCGAACAGGTTCGGCAAAACATCTTTGTCCTTTAATCAGATCCCATGTCCATAGTCTTTTAGATGTTACCCCTGCAGGTTCTTACCTCATATAGTCACCTTAAAATTACATATATGCTTTTAAGGTGAAAATAGTCGTTTCCAAAATGGAAACTTCCGGTAGTGATGCTTATGTTCTCATGTTCCCAAGACAATATTAGATGCTAGTATGCTACAGTAACTTTTTTACATTAAACAGGCAGATTAGTTAAGAAAAAACCTGCTCATGTTCATGTAACACTTTCTGTTTTTCCCGTCTGGTTTCTTGCTAGACGTCTGAGGTTTATTATACGGTTGTTATTCAAGGAAAACAAATATTCCATTACCACTATCAGTTATCTATGAGATCTTTCTCATGAACTATCATATCACACTTGTAATCAATTCTACAATATAAATTTATGAAAAAAGTGCTACAAAGTCTCAATCAAGTACCATAAAACTATAAAGCCATTACAATACAGACACATATCTACATAATAAACTTGAACAAGAACAAAACACACGGATCATAAAAAACAAGAAAAAAACTCTCTCTAAGTTTCAGTAGTAATCCTCAAGGACTTGAGCTTAAACCGATACCTGGGAGCCCTAGGGATCGCCTGGCTGGGTCCGAAGCCATACTGGCCGGTGCCGGTCATCATGGGCGGACCATCGTCATACACATAGCCCAGGAGGTGACCGCACCCATTGCACATGAGTTTGGTTCGTTTCCTCTGGATCCCCCAGTAATCAAGGGTCTCGAAAAAGGGTTTGATCTTGTCTTCTTTGACGAATCGGAACTTTGAGGAGTCGATTGCTGCGAAGGAGAGGGTGCCTTTGTTGCCGGCCTCGAAGTAGAAATCGGGGGGGAAGAGGTTGGAGGTTTGGAGGTTGAGGTTTGTGTTGCATTCGTTGCAGGTGTAGATCGACGCCATTGGTGAGATTAGAATTGGAGAAATTAAGGGGGTTTTGAAGGATTGATCGATTGAAGAAGGGCCAAGGGGGGTGTTGACGTGTTGTAGTCATGTTTGACTTTTCGTCGGGAATGGATGAGGGTTCTGATAAGCTTCTTGTTTCTAGAAGTTCAAATGTTTAATATTCTGCTAAACATATTTATCGATGTGTCACCGGCTCACCCGCACATTTTCATTACTCGGATGTGCAACCAAAGATCACCATCGACATTTTCATTACTTGGATGTGCAACCAAAGATCACCATAAAAAAAAACTCATCATAGATAAAATATAACCCCCAACCGAACCTGAAACTTTATTTTTTTCATGTGTAAGACTTAAATTTTAAACTTAAAGATCTTTGTAGTGTGTAGAATGAATGTTTAATGATGTTAATAAGTAGTACTCTTATATATTGCATGTAGGACGTGGTATATTAAAATCGTTGGATATTTGGTGACCTCCAAGGCATCAATGTGTAAAAACATAAAATGGTATTTTGAAAGGTTACTCCCTACGGATCTGAGATCGTCTAGACTCGAACGAAAGCACGACCACATAAGTTTCAACTGTGTACTTTAAACCTCAAAGGAAAACAACTCAAACAAGTGACAATAAACACCACCATGGTAGAGATTGGTGTACAATGGATGTCTGCAAGAATAAACTGTTAAAAGTAGCAGAAAAAACCAAGACAACAAGAAAGTAACATCTAAACTCATCAGCAATATCCTTAGCAAACCATAGACTGGAGGTCAGTAACAATAAACAACACCAACATTCGTCAGATCCACCATTCTAGATAAACAAAGACAAAAAAAAAAAAAAAAAAAGAGAAAAAAAAAATACATCTTCCAGGTGCACATTTCCACAGTCACAACATGATTTGAGATAAGCATTCAGCAGCACTTGATGATAAACTAAGCTAGCGACGAGCATAGTGCCTTTCAGGACTCCTGTATGGAGGTGAGTATGGAGGAGACCTTGTACGCTCTCTCCTTGATCTGCCACCATAATAAGGCGAGCGCCTAGGTGGCGAGTAATCACGCCCACCGCCACCTCTATATGGTGGCGGGGACCTCCTGGGAGGAGGAGAGTAATGACGACCACCAACACCTCTGTATGGTGGTGGAGATCTCCTTGGAGGAGACCTACGGTATCCATAGTCATCACGCCCACGATACCTGCCTCTGTCACCACGATACCCTAAAATGATACCAAAATCTCATCAGTATCAGACTTAATGTGCGGTTGGCAAACTCCCACCTATTTACTTATGATTTGGTCGATTTGGGTTATGTTCTTTCTCTAACAGGTTAGAAAAATAACTCATAAGGGTAACAGATTACACTGTTTAAAAGCCACCCAGCATGTTTTTAACACATAAAACCTTCTATATTATTTCATTCAAAGGTATGATGTTTTAGAGATTAATGTTTTTATGATCATATTTGGCACACTAATCATTTATTAAATTTACAATATTAGGCTAGAAAATCTGTTTCTGGACAACTCAACCAAACCCATACCATATTTACTTGTTTTGATTTGTTACCCAACTTGTTCATTTTGCAACCTCTTACCAAATGTCCAAATCAGAAGTAAAAATTAGCAGATAAGAAAGACGAAAAGTTACCAGTATCCCTAGCATTTTTCAGGCCTAGGTAATGACCAGGTGTAGGTGTCCTGGGGCGTTTCCTTCGTGACTGAAACGATCAAATAAACAAGCAGCCTCAAGTAAAAGTTATTATAACAAGCAAATTGCTTAAATCTTTTAACAAGCAAACAACTTAAAGTTATATAAGCATTATCGACAAGCATATTTTAAAAGAGAAAACTACAACTAGTTAAGTCATAATCACTCGTATTTCTAATCTAAAGGATAACAAAAATAAGAAACTCAACCCTATCTCCACACCAAGTATGAGAAATAAATGTCTCTAATTAAAGAAAATAAAAAGAAAATGCATGTGGCTAGTACCCATCAACCATTAAAGCCTGGCTAAATGTTGATAGTGACCGTCAATTAGTTGATAGTTGAATAAATTTGCAGTTGATAATGACCGTTGAATTAGTTGATAGTTGAATGTAAGCCGAGGTTGTATATAGTTGAGCAATAAGCTTGGGTATGTTTAGTTGATCAGATGATGCATGTGAAATGATTGATGCTGTTTTAGCTGGCCATTGAGATCAAGCTGTTTAAGTGTTTGCATTGATGAACTCATCAACTTTGATTGCTGCCAACATAACTGATCCAATATGTATCGTGTAAAGTAAACCTTGAAATTAAAAGAAAAAACAAATCTATCATTAACTATACTAAAGTCAAAGTAACTGACCCTCTCAACAGTTATCTGGCGATGCTCCAAAACTGACTGATTAAGATGCTTTATGCAGCGGTTGGCATCTTCAACAGTTTCCATTGTAATAAAAGCAAACCCACGAGAAATGCGTGAACGAGGCTCCACAACCAGAAAACAGTTGGCGACCTAAAGGGAGTTATACACATTAGTAAGCATGTTTATTGAAAAGGCATGATATGCAATAACTTGAGGGAATAAATAACAGACATATATATAAGTAACATGGATTTTCACCCAGTAGTCGGTTTTAATCAAAATTAATATTTTGCAACAGATTAAACTATAACGCCAACTTATGCTTTTATTGAAGTAAATTGCATTGTACACGTTTCTAAGAATTTTAAATTTAGATGCTTATGCAATAATATACTTATTTACAATAAGTTACAATAGAACTATTAACCAAAAATAAACAAAAGCCCACCATCCTCTGTGACTAAAACCAACCTGTCTTCCCCAAACCGTCCTGATATAAAAAATTTCTCCCTCTTAGTCATGTGCTCATGTGTTCTTGTTATCAAGGATTGGCATCACCAGGTTGGATCTCTCTCTTTTTTCTTATGAATTATATAAAAAAAGTGATACCTAGTTATTAAGATGTATGAACAGTAAAATGTGTTTGTAAAAAGTAATCACATATATCAAAAGTAGACCTAAAACAAACGTCATAACAAGATTGAGACAAACGACAAAAACAAAGGTAATTATGAGGAGAGAGAAAATAGATATGCCATATGAAACATTTTGAATAGAGTAGGTCCATTTTAAGCTCCACTAATACTTTTCTTTCCAGAAAGAAGTGAATACTTGGATAAAGTTATGGCAGACTGATGAAAACTTTGATGCTTAAAGTACTTAGTACTTTAGTATTACCAGAAGAATTAAGTTCACTAAAAAAAAACTAACCTTTCCCTCTTTAGAAAAATGTTCTGCAAGCTGCTCTTGAGTGACCCGTGTGGATAGACCAGTTACATAAAGAGTATTTCCAGGATTTACAATCTCATCTTCCCTGCCAAGGTTCAAAAAAGACAGTAGGAACATAAGCAAACATCCATCTTCATAAAGAAGGTAAATTATCAATAATCATATGATTAAAAATCTTAAGGAAATGCTAAAACCATACCTCCCACGGCTTCTGGATCTTGACCTAGATGCAGGCCTCTCTCTTGGCCTGGACCAAGATCTTGATCTGGAGCGTGACCTGGACCTGGACCTGGACCTTGACGGCGCTTCATAGGGAGGAGAATGTGAGTACCTGAACACATTGGTATAGTGTAAGTGAATATTAGTACTTTGCATTATAATAACATTCAGTGTCTCAGATTAATTTACATGAAGCAACTTATGACGCATATATACATGCACAGCTAGTTTTGTTCATGTGATACCGATGATTGGCCAGTCCTATGCTTATTAAAAGAGGACCAGAACATAATTCCTCCACTTGAAGAAGTTTCTTCCTTCTATATGTAGAGCCATTTCCACATTACCTATGAACTGTAGGCTGAATGTTCCACTGACCTACTTATTTTATCACATGTTGAGAAAATATATGGAAAAATACAAGGCAGGGTTTCTTGTTGTCTTTCCCCTTGTTCATAAATGGTTTACCAATGAATCAAATATTCTTTAAAATTCTAGCTGCAGCGTAAGCATGAGGTTTAATGAGTCAGAGTGTCAGATAAAAGAGCAACAAGGCAAGGTGCTAAATATTGACCTAACAATGGACCTAAACCATTCAAAGAGAAATGATTCAACATGAAAAGATGAATTCCATAATACATGAAATAGGTGTTCCTTCACCTCTTTGACTTTGAAAGAGCGAGTCTAGAAGCTGTTCAAATAATTACATTCCTAGTTATCATTTGTTAAATTGTGAATTAAATCAAGTATCTTCACATGATAGATTGTAAACTCAAGACCAACTTTATCAGATTTTTTTTAAATCAAATATATATAAAAAATAGAAATATAAAAACCTAATTGGAGGTAAGAATTCTACCCAAAAAATAAAAGCCATCCTTAATAGTTAAGACAGAAACCTAGCTCGAAAAATTGGATTCAAAAATGGTATTGCAACAACTGTTTCACAGCCCACGTGATAGTATGTTTCAATTGCAACACATACACAAACTCATCATAGGCATGTCGAAGTATATGAACCCTCTTCCAATTATAATTACTCCTATTTTCCGGCAACAACACACATGTGACCAACGTATCTAAATATTGTCTTATGATTTAATGAAAAAATCAAATTAACCTCACAAAGCGTTTACCCAATTACATCATAAAACAGTAATCAAGGCGGAAACTGACAAATCGAAAACCCTAGGACACACAACCAGCTGAATAATCAGTAATCAGAGAAAAAAAGGATCAAAACAGAGCTTGGGATCTTAGGGTTTACCTTCGTCGAGGAGAATCGGCCTGCATATAACAGATTTACACGCATTAACATGTGATATATAAGCATGCGAATGTACAAAAACACACACACGCATCATAATTAAGCTGTAAAAAACAGGAATTTAAACGGAGCTCACCATATCTTTGCAGATGAAAACCCTAGATCGCGAAATTTGATTTTGATGTTGCACTAGGGTTTTTACGGGACCTTTGACGCTATTTAAGTTGGACTGAAAGGGGATGAGCGACCGCTCATTTTACAATATCAGCTACTGGCTTTCGATAAAAGATAAGATGCCCCCCTCTCATTGTTTTTCTTTTGAAAAAAACGACTCTTGACCTACTTTATTATCTATCACTTGTAATATTTGAACACTTATTATAGATGCAAGACATATTATTATTTTGATATTCTATGTGGAACCCCTCTTATTATATGAATTGATAAGGATGTGGTATTTCATAAAGTATCAAAACCAAAAAACTAATATTGGTTTTTTTTTCTTCTTAAGGTTGGGTTTTGGGATCTGTTATGATTAATAGCTTTATTAATATACAATTAATTGAAAATTTTTTACTACTTGTTTAAATATGAATAGTTTAATGAATTGTTGGTGCGTAATTATTTAATATTAATATACCAAGTCACGTGGTTATGAAGTCGATATCAAGAACATGAAGCTTGGAGGGATGATTAGAAAGTCGTCTATGCTTGATTCATGTCTTTGTATTCTATTATGATAGCATGATGTTTGAACTTTGTATTATGGTGTAACAATCTCGGCACTTTCCACCATCGTTTCCTTCTTTTGACAACGACTGCATCTTTGTCTTATCCATACGCTTTGATTTACTTCCCTTTAGCGTTTTCCTTCTTTCATCCTTCCATGCTTCCTTGGCATTTTCATTCTTGCTAGTTTTGAAGGCAAAGCTTTTTCTAGCCTCCACCCTTTGTCATTGCCTATGAAGGGCTAGGTCATCTTCTTTGCTTGTCGCGGGTAGTAGAGGTTTTAGTCGTCTTGTTTTGAAGGAGTGTCCTTTCACTAGTGGGGGATACACTTATCATTTTCTTGTCATCACTAATGGAATAGTTTATTGTGGCATCATGTTTTAGTCGTCTTGTTTTAAAGGATTGTCCTTTCATTAATGGGAGATACAATTATCATTTTCCTGGAATCACTAATGGAATCGTTTATTATGGCATCTTGTTCTTGTGTTTGTTACATCATACATGTACATACACACACAAACTTCATGTCGATTTCAAACACTCATTGATTACAAAGTAAACATTTAAACCATTACTTTCAAACATTCATCTTGTGGTCAAAACCAAAATCATCGGTGAATGTGTTTTGAATGATTTAAAATTTATGCATGAATTTGTGTTTGCAAAGTTGAGCTTTGTTTATATTTCTAGAAACTAAATACACAAATGTCACGGAATTTTGATGCATAGACATACACACTTCTAGGTGTTTATTATTTACTTTGTAACTATTTAAGTATTAACATTAAGTTTAGTTACATTTAGCTATGGTTATAAGTAAAATTTAGGGGTTTTAGTGGTTAATCATATTTGCTTAAGCAAAACAATTTTTTTAAAGATTTAACGAAAGAAGAATATACAACAACATCTCATCAATTACGATAAATTCTATTGCGTCTACCTACATTTGTGTTTGTTTAGAATTTCTCTTAAAACTAGACCACAACTATTGATCAACTCAAGCACCGTTTATACAATAGGTTCTATTGAGTATTAGTTATTTTCATTTAGTCATCTTCATTTAGTACAGTTGGTAATGATGTTATCAATGAAACCAAATAATCACTAAACCAATTCTTTTATATTTTAAAATCATGTTTGTTAATTCATTTACAACTTCATAATTTGAATATTGTTTATTATATATTTTATTAACAGTAACTATTGCAAATCTAAAAAAAAAATACATTTTGTGTTAAATTAGTTATATATGGGCGTGTTAAATTATTTATTACGACATTTTGTTTTCAAAATCATGTCACCATAGATCGATGAGACGACAAGTTTGATAACAAAAATATTCCTTCTTTCTCTTTTATTTTTTTTAAATCTTTCATATATTTTTTATTCTATTTTTTTAGGATATTATTAAGAAAAAACATCTGGTATAGTCGAAATCAATCAAAACCAGAAAAGAGCACCGGTAACAACCAACGGTCAACCAGAAGAGGAGTCATCAGTCAACGACTCAACAGTCATGGCGACCTTCATCAACCTCTTATCTCCTCCTGATTCTCTGCTATTCACCCAGAAAAAGCATCATCTCCATCACCATCATCTTTCTTCTTCTTCTTTCATCCCACCCCAACTCAAGGTACTACTATCTCTACATCAATTTAAGTGTTTGAGGACATAAACTTCAAGGTTTGTGATCAAATTACCCCTCTTTCAGACCCTAATTCCAATAATATCTTGCTCAATTTCGATCCCATACTTTGAAGCTACAGTTCCCAAACACTGGTATGCATTTGAGTTTGATCTGATTTAAACCCTTTGCTTGATTTGGTTTGAAGTGTGATCGGAGACAAGTGTTGCTTCCGGTGAAGTGCTTGAATGATCCCATTACAGATGATGTGGAATCTGAACCTACGTCGTTGGCTTCTGGTTCTTCGATTTTCAGAGGCATTTCGTCATACAGTTGGTGTGCAGGTTTTGGAGGGTTGGGGTTTCTTGAAACCAGTTACTTGAGTTACTTAAAGCTCACGGGTTCGGATGCTTTTTGCCCCGTTGGAGGTGGTTGGTGTGGTGATATACTTAACAGCAGTTATGCAGTCGTTTATGGTACTTTCTTGGGCTATCTACCCAGTTGTTAACTTGATTTGAAATCATGTTTTGGATAAAGTGATGATCATCTAGGTTTATTTTTGAAGTTCGTATGATTTGATCAATGGTTTTAGGAACTGCGAACAGTTGGCCTTAGATTTTTTTAGCAATTTAAACCCGAAAAAGTCATCAGAGCTTAAATTGCACTAGTAGTAGGTGTGAGGTCAAAGGTGAAAATGTGATTTTGTTGGTAAGGAGAACAACTAGCTGATCAGTTAATAGACTTGCTTTTATGGGAAGTAGAATTAGAGATGCATTTGAAGTGAAAAGGATGAACTTTTACAAACATAATTCATTTCAATATGGAAGATAATTACTTGGGGTTTCTGCTATATGTAGAGATTAGGATACCCATAACTCGACGTATGACAACTACTGCATTGTTTGGTGAACAAATTTTTACAATTTTTGTTTTTTGTTAAAAAAATATTGTAATAAGACGGTTGTAATCCCAGAAGATCAACTTAAAATGAAGCATGTCATCTCGATGAAGCATATATATGAAAGATTATTCTTCTGGTATGGTAGGTATTCCTCTTCCCTTGATTGGAATGGTTGCATATGGGGCTGCAACATTCCTTGCACTAAAGTTGGCTTCAAAAGAGTTGCCTTTTGGGATTGATGAAAACAATGGTGGATTAATATTACTGGGGACAACTACCTCAATGGCTACTGCAAGCGCGTACTTCCTGTACATTTTAAGCACACAATTTCCGGAAGCTTCATGTTCTTATTGTTTAGTTTCAGCTCTCTTGTCATTCTTATTGTTCTTCACAACTGCCAAGGTACATGGAAATGTAGTTTCTTCGTTTTGTTTCCTTTTGTTAAAGTTGTCAATGAAAAAGGTAACATGGAACCGTTGTTTCTATTATTATTGCTATGAAAATAGTTCAATTTCATCAACTCTACAGAATTTGGGGTGGCAAAAGATCCGGGAAGAAGTGGGTTTGCAGTTATGCATAGCTGGTCTCGTATTTGCTGCTTTGACCAACTCATATAGTGCTTCAGCCCTTCCTCCCCCTGCACGGTAACTTCATTGCAGATAAACAACTGTATCCTTATACCTCTTTTCTTTTAGCTTTCAAATAGCAAAAGTAGCCTGATGATGAGTGGAATTCCATTGTGCTGTTATTACAATAACTGTTTATTTGTTTGTGAAGAATTTATGTATTTGGGTTGTTTTTGTAAAATAATCTTTATGCTCTAATTTTCTTACGTCTTTCTTCCTTCAGCTTTGGAGAGAAATTTTTACCATACTCTCCAACTGAGATCAAGGCACCATCTAGTCCTTTAGCTCTTAAACTTGCAGCACACCTACGTTCTATCGGAGCTAAAATGTATGGAGCTTTCTGGTGTTCACACTGTTTAGAGCAGAAAGAGGTACTCCTCAGGCACTTGCTACCTTGTTAGCAGCACTTAAATCTGTAATGGGTCCAGTTAAAGACTAGATTAGTACAATAAGTCCATAATAAACTAATGTTTTAGTTAAAATAATGCAATTTAGGAGGTTTTATGCATTTGAATACCCTCTGGATGCCGTTCAACTGTTTCTTTCGAGTTAATTCTCTTTTAGCTTAACCCATTTGACGTGTAGACGTAGACCATAAGTGCATAACCTAAGTCGGCATGTATGTAGGTGAACAGGTCAGAATTGCCAAATCTAGGGTATTTGTCTTGTAGCTTCTCAGGATGGAAGTACCTTCACAAATCTGTGAAATATCTGTTAGGTTTTCCATGTTCTACATATATGGTTTAGTTGCCATTGAAAGCTCTCAAAAATGTCACAAAGATTTATGGAACATCTGTTTTTAATACATGTGTACTTTATGCTTTTATCAATCATCTCTTATTTTAGTCATCTTTCTTCTTGCAACCTTATGTTTCTTGTATGAATTACTATTTGCATAGTGTTAGTATACCTACCAGCTGCCACTCATCATCGTCTGCAAACTGCCTATATTAGAATTCCATCGACTGTAAAAAAACTAAAGTTCTATGTATTCTTTGCAGATTCTGAAATTAATCTAAATTATAAAATGGAGCTTTTTTAATTTTTTTTTAAGAGTTATGTTCTACCTTTTTATCTATAGTCATGTGCTAGTTTTCTTGATCCCCTCTATTCCTCATGTTGATTAATAAACGTTATTTCTGCATTCTGGTACTTATGTAGATGTTTGGACATGAAGCAACAAAACTGTTGAATTATGCTGAATGCTACCCAGATGGATTCAAAATTGGAACTGCTTTGAGTCAAGAATGTAAAGAAGTCAAAATAAAAGGTTTTCCAATGTGGGTGATCAAGGGTCAGGTGAGTATACATAAGCTGACATAAAGAATACTCCCTCAGACCCATTCCATTATGAACACATTGTCTCTACTCATTCTTAATATGAATATGTTTCGACTCTAAATCAAATGCCAAAATACCTTTTCGTAGCAGAAATTGGTGGAAACTGGTAATTATAAAATGCAAGATTTTTATAACTGTTGTTTTTGGACATCTTAAAAAGCTTCCCTAATTTTCATCTATGAAACATCACTTGGTACTCCAGGTATTGGAAGGCATTCAAGAGTTCCCAAATCTTGCACAAGCATCTGGATTTGAAGCTGGTGAATTCAGTGGAGAGCTAGCAGAACTTGCTAAACAATCTGCTGAGGTCAACATGCAACCATGATGAGTTTACATAACATGTATGTTGTACCACCATTCAATGTGAATCATTTGTTTCACATGCATGCATGCTGATATAGTGATATGGGATTTCCATATTGTGTTGTTTACAAAGTTATTAATAGAATAAAACTAGACAAATTTGAAAATTTTTAGCTTTGTTACGATGTAAATTTTTAGGTTATCATAGACAACTTTCTGGACGGATGTTTCATCGGGTTTTTATTCCTTGTGTTATTATTGTTTTGACAATTTGTTAACGATTGAAATAATGTGACATTCATGTTTTTGTAACTTCTGTCAGTTTTAAAGGTGTTATTTATAAATGTAGCTTACCTTAGTAGAAAAGCCAAGTTAAAGAATAAATTTCTTTCTATTATATATATAAGTTTTAACATAATCTTCATTGATATAAAAAGCCAAGAAAAAATAAAAAAAATTAAGAACTAGATGTTGTAGGACTTTACCCTTAAAAGGAAGTCCTTCCAGAAATTCTCAATGACTCAAGGAGACCTCAAGCCAAGAAGGGGGTTTGGAAATAGTTTTCAACCAGCAATTGACGCGCCTCGGTTATTACCTCATTAGCTACGTCATTGCCCCAAGCGCAAAGATGCTTTAACTATTGCCCCGGACCCCTCTTTTATACACCCAGTCCCTACATCCTCTCATGCCCTCCCCCGATGTGGGATCCTATTCCAAGGTATTCAACATAATTTTGATTACTTCAACAAAGAAACTAGGTGTCGTACGACTTTACCCTTACTTTGCCCCGGACTCCTAGAGAATTATTTCACTTATTTTTTTCTCTCTTTTTACGTTGCTAGTTAATTTTACTTCAAAAAAGATAAATATAAATAGTCGTATACATATGTATGTAATTAGTTGGTAGATTCTTGATGCAGTGGGATGGACCAACTTGAAAGTGAGCCATGGTTCATGGATTTGACATAAATAAGAAATTATGTAGCTAGCACATCAATAACTTGAACTACAACATAATGATGAAATCAGCAAAATACAAGTCGACGATCCACAATTTAGCAACCATATATTAAGTAATAGTTGGTGTCACCATCGTAGGAGTTTGAGATTACTAGTCTTAATGTAAAATTCAAATATAATGCTCGCTTGCAAGAATAAGCAAATTTTGAATAAAAAGTTGGCAATTAGGATTGTAACCTTTCATCTCTTATATTTCAATCTCCATAGTATGCTCATTTCTTGACACTCCATTTCTCTCTCTTGAAAAAAAAAAAAACACTTTCTCCTAGCCAACTCACATATGACAGTTCTCATCCTTTGCATTTCTTGATACAATCTACACATCCTCATTTACTTATCTTATGTTTATAAGTTCAGATACTAAATCTCTATTTGACATATTATGTTATAACATAAATTAGCATTAGAAGGTCTGGGTCACATTCTTAAAAGCTCTGGAAAATTAGGTGCAATTCTTGATATTGATATTATTTTGAGAGATTTAGCCCTCTTTCTGTTTCTGCAAATGAATGCTTCTTAATTTTTGTTGCAATCATTAACAAATTCAAGACAATAGGATCGTAGTGTTGTATGTTTTGATTAATAGACCTATACATTGTCATTTATAAAAAAAACTAATCTTTTAATAATTTAAAAAAATACTAGTCTTTTAATAAACTTTAAACCATGTATCGTAGGACTTTCCCTCGCAAGGAGTCCTTCCAGAAATTCTCGATGACTCAGGAGACCCAAGCCAAAGAGGGGGTTTGGAAATAGTTTTCAACCAGCAATTGACGCGCCTCGGTTATTACCTCATTAGCTGCGTCATTGCCCCAAGCGCAAAGATGCCCTAAACCTTACTCCCGACTCCTTTTTATACACCCCGTCCCTGCTTCCCCTTATACCCTTCCCCCGATGTGGGATAAATCACAAAACTCTATTTTCTAACCCTAACTCTATTCCCTTGTGCTAATTGCTGTTTGATTCTACCTCATCATCTTCATGTGTTTCTGCAACTCTAACCTAAATCACATTCTGTGATTGTTAATAGAACCCTCGTATGAAATTAGAGTTCTTCAGGTAGCACCTCAACAACTTGAACAACAGATGTTCTGATTATAAGCGATTCTGAAACAAAAGTTGTCATTGTTAACTATGAATAAATTTCTTTCTTTTTTTACTTTTGCATCTTCATAGTATGCTCGAGATTGTTTATTGTTATGCTGTAGTTCTTGCTTGTCATTTTTGTATAAAAATGATAGTTTACTGCAGAATTGTTCGGCAAAAAGTATCCTGTTTGCTTGTTGCAGAACATATTGTGTCATTTTAGTGTAAGTATTTCTTGTGATTTTTTCTGAAAATGTATGTTGTGACATTTTATCATTCACTCCAATGTTTGAAAAGTTGAACAACTGATTTTTGAAAACAGAGAGGTTGTTTTTTAACTTGTAAAATCTCAATTATTGCAAAAAGACCAAACAGGGTGAAGGGCATATGTTACTTTGCTGATGAGTCTTTGAGGGTCATAGTACATTACTTGATAGATTACCTCTTTAATTTAAGGTGTCCAATTGATGGGACTAGGGGAAAGCTTAAATCTAAACGCAAATTGGGTCCACACCTTATGTTTATCTTTATATTATAATAAAAGAGTAACTAATGGGGACACGTGACAACATCACATTCATCATCATCATAATTTTCCCGTTTCTCTCTCTTACTCAATAGTTACTATAATTACTAATAATATTATTTAATTTATTTATAGACTAAAAATATTTTTTGATAAATTAAGAAAGAAATCTTTTAATCAATATTATTTATAAAGAAATAAAATTTTATAAAATAATCTTCTTTTCAAAAACATCAAACTTTTTTAAAAATATAAAATATTTTAAAAATCATAAATAAAAAATAATTATACATAAATTCTATAAAACCTTTTGTTTTGAAACAAAATATTTAGTTTTTTTAAACAAAAAAAGTTTAAAAACTTTATATCATTATTTTGTTACCTATAGTACTTACATATAATTTCAACCGTATTTTATCTTAAAATATCATTTTATAATTAACAAAATTTTATTTTATTTAATATTTAATATATTTAACCTGTGTAATACACGGGTTATTAAGCTAGTTATCTATATTTGTGTAGGTGCCTCGTTGGGCGGTGGATGTCTGTTGAAGTCTTATGCCCCGAGAAAGTTAATGCTGACATTTTCATTTTGACGGCCTTTTCATGATATAATTGACAAGTGTGTTTAGTCTGTGTGTGAACTCAACATGTGTTTTGGCCCATTGTTTGAAGGTCCTTGATGATTATGATAAGATTGTCAACCGGTGACGGTTTAGGGTGCTCTCATCATTTGAATCAAGAATTTTATCAGCCAAATAATATTGAAACAACGTAACAAAAATGTCATTATTTGCAAACAATTTTAACAAGCTGCTCTTCAACTTTAGTTGATATGGATGGACAAAAGAGAAATCACCAAATTAGTCAAATTGACCAAAGAAATTGCTAAAGAGTTATTATTTTTTTTTTTCTCCCTGTGGTTTGACTATTTTAACGGTTTTGCCTCAATAGTTTAAAAATAACCAAAACTCTCCCTGAAGTCACTATTTTTTCCTCCAAATTGCTCCCCGCCCCTAACTCTGTTTAATTCTCACGTTAAACGGGACCCACAAAAAAAAACATAATTGTCCCTCATATGAGGGGCACGTGGGTCTCATTTAACGTGAGAATTAAACGGATTAGGGGTGGGAGCAATTTGAAGAAAAAATAGTAACTTCAGTGATGGTTTTGATTATTTTTAAATTATTGGAGCCAAACCGTTAAAATGGTCAAACCACAAGGAGCAAAACAGAAATTAACTCATTGCTAAAATAAAATTTTGACTCTTTTTTTATGCAAGATAGACATGGACTTCTCTGTCGGCTAAGATTTAGCCTATCCAGTTAAAAAAACACCCCTCAACAGCTAAAAAAAAAAAAAATACCCGACAACAAAAAGTACTATGGATCCACTAACAAGCCAATCATATTTGTCACCTACCCCTTGACGGCTAAAGAGTATCCGAGGCTACGGCTAACCTTCAAATTCCGCTAATTCCACCTTGAGTGTGCTTTGCGTTTTCGACGACTATGGTTTGTTCATAGTGATATGTGTCCTCGTTTTGTTTGCATACTTTGATGTTGCTAATAATTGGATCATACGTGTCAGATACCACCTAAAGGTAATCAACTTGTATAAATCAAACAATCCAAAATAAAACTTTTCAAAATTAAAACAAATGTCCACACAATCAATGCTCAAACCGATCATGGAGTGACCACGGATGTTCAGTTCCAGTTATGTCCACGAAACCACAAAAATATAAAAAGTTTATGTCTTTTTATTGAAAAAAAAGGAAATTTATATAGTTTAGTGCTTTTCTTGGTTAAATATAGTACCAGTGGTGGTCCTAGAGAACCATGGCATAATTTGCATAAGCAGAATTGAAGATCCAACCAACCCCATAGGCCCATATGATGTACTAAATAACTTTTAAGACTAATGGTTACATGGGATTCATGGATCTATTGATGATTTTCTTACTAAAAATAGAAAGGGTCTTGATATTTTACCAGCTGATCAATTTTATCAAAGTGAAATTACCATACTATACCTGGTGTCTCATCACTGTATTGTGTTCACCCACCATATTTTTGTTTGTAAGACTGGTGAATTCATACATCAATTGAGTGGAGAGAGATTTGTGTACAACCAATGTTTAACAACCATACAAATTTACTTTTATATCTAGTTTGTACATTGAATCTGACTCTTCTTTACAATGATTTCCCTGGCTTCACCTAGCATGGTCAAAAAAATGAAAACCTATAGGCTATAGCTACATATAAATATACCACCATTCAAAAGATCAATCCCTGATAAAATGACCAAAAAGCTTTGTTTTTAAAGAATACAAAGCTTCTAAGGTTGGACCGACTCACGTGCTGCATGCATTGATATATATACTCTTTTCAACATGAAACATTAAAGCTTGTCGTTTTGAAGAAACTATTTAGAGCAGCTATCTATAATAGAAGTCATCTATGTTGTTGAACAACTAAAACCGAACCACTAGTGTTAAATTCACTAGAAGCCAAGAAATCACCTACTACACCGAGCTCGGGGCATTCTTCCCAATCACTGATTCCAGTAGTTAAAAGGCAGTCACCTCTGCCACCTTTCCCTACTATAAACATTGTGTAGGTTTCCACCATTTCTCTTAATACCATTCCTGTTTCAGCCCCATTGTCCACATATTTTTCAACAAATCTCACTTTTCCTGATGTCACGTACCTGAAAAATACAATTAATCAGTCGTTTCCTATGTTTATGCACATCATCAGACTACCTTATCCTAAAGATGGCAACATGGGCAGGTGTGCGGTTTGGTAACGGGTCAAAACAGGTTAGGATTGGAATGAGCAATCTTTTTCAGTACAGATAACAGGTTGGGTCACACTTACACACCTCTTTGTCGATTACTTTTATATTATACATGTGATTAACACATTATATGCTACTTCATTTTTGAAAAAAAAAAAGGTTTTTGTTGAGCTGAGGGTCTCCATGGGAGTAGCCATAAGATAGAGGTAAGGTTTACCCTCATTTTATCCTCCCCGGACCCTATTAGTTGAGTGGGACTTGCAAGATATGTTTGTTTGTATATTACTTTCCCCCTACCAAAATTATTGTTCGTAATTCTGGTATAAGTTGTCCAAAAATGATTGCCTGTATTAAAAAACAGAAGAAGCAGATATAATTTACTAACTTCCTATTTTACCCTTAATCACCCATATTGCTAAACTTTGCAAGTTTTCCAAGTAGACTGGTATCTCAAATGCATAAAAACAACATTAGCTTTCTACTAATTAAAACCTGCTTTAATTGTAAATGTCTTCTATTAACAAGAATTTTGGGAAGAAAGAGGGGGAGGGAGTATTACAAAACTATATTCATACAATAAATAAACTGGGTTTTTGAATAAACTGATTTAAGAGGTTGTATCCATTAAAAATACACTTTAAGGAAAAGGGTTCACAAATTTTACTTGTTTGACCCGTTATAATAAATATAACAGAGATAAATCCCATAAGTATATGGATCAAAATTGCCACCTTAATTCTAAATAGGCAAGTTATATCTGGGAACTAAATCAAAATTCATCAGCCTATACATTAGGTTCACAAACAAGTAGTGCAACTCTAAAATTGACACCATATCATATGTTAATATGATGCAAAATCTGTTGCATTTGGGAAATTATGTCAGAGATTTTGACATAAGTCTAAAAAAACAACTATACTACTTTATCATACCTGTGATAAAAATTTGCTAAGGCAGAACTATCTGCCTCATCAACTTCTGTTTCCTGATCCTGTATGCTCATTATAACATCATTCTCCTTCCGGGAAACATTAATCCCTTGATTAGGATCTCTTGATGATGCCGGTAGAAACCTAATTACAGTAACACTAGAATGATGATGCGCGCTAAGACGTTTACAAAACCCTAATGCCTCACGGTCATCTGGCCCACCAAAAAACAAAATTGCTATTTGCTGCAGAGATTCAGAACCAGCAGCTTGTGTACCTATTGTATTATGGCCGCGGTTAACAAGAATAGCCACTGAACACTGAGCATTTCTCAACACTTTTTGATTAGTAGTCCTAATACCGTCTTTATCATTTTCAAATTTCCCATCTATCCTTTGATGTTTATGAAATGGAAGAACAATAAATGATGCCCGAATATCACCAGCAAAATCACAAACATCTTGATACATGGTTAAAAGAGGAGCTACTAGTTTAACTTGATGAATCATCATTTTTGTTTCTTCAATGTACATATCAACAGCTTCATTTATTTCCACTGCATCATTACCATCATCATCTTCATCATCACTAAACTCATCTTCTTCTTCTTGTTCATAGAAAGATGAACTTTTTTTAGTTTTTTCAGGAAGCTCGATTAAATGCATTAGATATGGAGAAATAGGAACGTTGTCTGATCCCCTTAGAGATACAATGAGTCTTACCATACAATTAACAGGGTGACGACTATGCACGCACGTGAGTAATTTTAATTCTTTATCAGGATTGTGATATTCCATTGGTATGTGTTTGGTCCCAATGGTATCACTCTCTCTTCTCACTAGAAAACTGATTAGTGAAGCTGAGATTAGGGAACTAATCACTACAGCTGAAACCATTAAATTGTAAAATATTGAACTGCTCAATACCTGCATTAGCACAAAAAATTTGACTATCAAGCATTAATCTTCTGTAATGAAATGAGTTGTTTTAATCTAGAATACCATTTGTTTGAGTGTTGGGAAATTTTGACTTTGTTTTTGGAAAATAAAATTCAGATTATTTAGAAACCAAAAGATAAATGACCGAAAGGGACATTCTTGTGAGAAACAAGAAACATCTTGTGAAATATGCTCTCACATTAGGTTTCACAAAGTGGTAAATATGTAATTTTATTTAACCTTTCGATAAACAGTTTCGGTTGTGGTTGGTATTAAACTGATTATTTAGCATCACAAGGTGGTATATTTCTTACAGAGTAATTGCTAGCTTATTATGCAAAGAAATTCAATCATTGTCAACTAAAGTCAACCACTTTACGATATGTTGATAGAGTCATAGAGGCACACTACAAGTGCAAAAGTGCAAACATAAAACACCACTACATCAAGATAAAGAACTTACTTTATTCTGCATAGCTGTGGTCAAAGTTAAAATGTCTACATGTCCCTTCATGTTCATTAAAAAAGCAAGGAGAACACCCTCATTCAATGGTGTCTTTAAATACCAACATGCAGCAAGGGTCCCAACAATCTTGCCACCAATACTCAAGATAATAACCATCAAAACAATAGCAATTCTTTTTAACTCATTTAAATAACTTGTATCTGCTTTAAACCCCGTGTAGCCAAAATAAATCGGGAAAATGAAATTGCGAACCGTATATGTGAGAATGGCTAATAGCGTTCGAGCTGATTTCCCGCCCCTTGGGAATGTGGACCCCATCAGGAAACAAGCTATAATGCTGCTAAATCCCATAGTTTCCAGTGTCATTGCAGCAACAAGAATAACTGAACAAAGCAACATTACTTCCACAGCTTGAAGATTCTTTTCATCTCTATTTCTTTTATTAAGCCAGTTAACTAAATGTGTGGTGCAGATAATAATTCCCACAAGAAGCAAAAGTGAACAAAAAGCCATGAGTGCCCAACCATTAACTGTTCGTTTGTGCTTCTCGCCGGATATTATGACCAAAATAAACACAGCATACATGTCACCAACTAGAGAAGAAGATACGGCTAATCTTCCAATATCAGAGGTGGCAAACTTCAAATCAGCAGCCAGACGGAAGACAATTGGCGATGCAGTGTTGGCTAAAACCACTGTGATGACTAATGCTAATGTGAACCGTGATCCACGAGATCCTGTTTCTTCATACACAAATAAAGAAATGGCGGATGCAAATATAGTACACATTAAACAGCCACCACAGGCGATGATGATCACTGGACGTAAGTTTCTCATCAAATAAGATATATCCATTTCAAGGCCTAAGAGAAACATTATACTTATCCTGCAGTATAATGCCATACTTTCATAGAAATCCACAGCAAAATTCTGAAAGAAGAAGAAATGTATAGATGGTGCTCTTGATAAACCTGATGGACCGAGCACAAACCCCGCCTGCGGTAAGCAATAAGAACCCAAATTAACAATCGAAACGGTGTAATCGTTGAACAGTATGCAGACCTAATCAACAAGAAACATCATCATGTATTTGGATCACGAGCTGATGATTCTTACTACAGTCACCTCACTGTTGCAACCATTTCAATCTTTATATTATGCAAACATAACGTCCTAAGATTGAAGAAACTTGTAATTAGGAGTGCTAAATAGGTCGTGTTTGCGGGTCCAGCCCGACACGAACCTGAAAATTTTACATGAACCCAAACCCAAAAATCATGTCAGAAATGTGAACTCGAACACGACACAAAAATTTGTTGGTTGACACGAACACGACCCGTTTGACCCAATTATTAGAAATTTTGCATTTTTTCACATATTAATACTTTAAAATTACATTTTTATAACAAAAAATATAAATGAGTATCAAACAATTACATTTTCACATATTATACTTTATGCATGAAATCTTATTTCAATTTTAATTTTTAGTTTTAAAATTCAAAATAAAGCACCTAAAAAATTTAATGTATGACATAAAACATATATAAAAATTAAAATACATATTAAATGGGTTAAACTGATCAAACCGCTAACCCATTGGGTTGACCTGAAACTGGCCAAAACCCATATATACTTAACACAAACCTGCAAATTTCATGTAAGATTTAGGCACTGTTTTAGTATCATGTCATAAATTTACACCCCTACTCATAATTCACTCCAACCCCAAATCACAAAATCCCAATTAGGGCTATAGTCAAAACAACATGAACAATCAAATTCAAACTCTGTAATTTCAAAACCAATAAAAACCAAACACCACCAATCAATCAAACGTAAAGCATCCACGATTCTCCCCTCAATTCCGATCAATTCAAAGCATCAAAACACATCAAATTCGAAAATCAAAGATAATAACAAAACATGCAATGGGAAGAATTACGAACGTGAGATGGAAGATGTGACATACTTACGAGGATCTGAGCAAGGGGCGCAGGTTGGCCCAACGGTTTGAGGAAGATCTGAAAGACATGGGAGAGGACCAGAATGGCGGAGACCTGTGTGGTCATCGTCAATGCAGGATTCATCATGTCGTTATCAGGGCACGATAACTCCGACGTTTCATCCATGGTTGATGAATCAAAGATCCAATTTGTTGATTTTTGATGTTTCAGATAAACGATGAAGAAACGAAGGATGATGAATTATACATAGATTTTGTTGAAGATGAATTTGGAAGGAGAGTGATGGAGGGAGAGAAAGATCATCGAACAAATTTCCCCTTTTTTTCGTTGATGGTGTCTGTTATATACACACAAAATAACGGTTACAATGTAACCATTTTCAATGGGCAAATTGGATTATAATAATTCAAACTATTACCTATTGGCTAATAATAATTCATACTATCAATTTGGTCGGTAACACTCTCAATTTTCACTTTTATTACCAACAACAGTCCCAGTGACATAATTTTTAATTTTTTATGTTTGATTTGAACTCGATTCGGTTCGCAACAATAATTATGAATGAAATGAAAAACATACAAGCTAAATTGAGACTAAAATATATGCAAATTGAGCGTAAAAAATTGAAAATTATATCAATGGGACTGTTATTGGTTGTAAAAGTGAAAGTTGGGAGTGTTACCGGCCAAATTAATAGTATGGATTATTATCGGCCAATAGTTAATAGTTTGGATTATTAAAATCCAATTTGCCTTTTCAATTTAGAATATGTACTAGAAAATATTAAGAAAGTTTAAATGCAAAATTTTTTTTTTTTGTTTGTGGAAAAAAAAATATATACAATGTAAAGGTTAAATTATCACGTAAGAATTCTTTAAGTTATAATTTCGATCAGTGGCGGAACCAAAGATTTATTTATTATATTTTATGATTAGATTTGTAATAAAACAACACAAAAAATTTTGGGTCCTTCGATTGATTCGGGCAGGGTCGGGTCGGGTTAGACAGAGAAAACATACATTTTTCGCAGCTATATTAATTAAAAGCTTGGCTATGAGGCATGTAAATATGAGGTCACGAGTTTAAATCTCATTATTAGCAAAATACTCAGAGTTAAGCCAGCCAGCTAGGAAGTTTTCTTAGTAATGAGTTTACTCCTAAAGGGGTTGGGAATCGATCACCGCTGGGAAATGAATAAGTGGGTTTGACTAAAATAACATATATCCTTCGTAGTAGGGTTGTACATATGCTGTTAAAAATAATTATTGTGTTGAAAGTTAATCCTAATTAGTTCGAATTGTTTAAACTTACCAGTTTAGTAACTAATTGTTTTGTAAGTTTATCTAGTTATTTCAATGTCTATAAAATATTTTAGTTGAGTTATAGTCTTAGTTTAATTAATTATTATATAATATTAGTTGAATGTTTAAACTTACTAGTTTAGTATCTAATTATTTTTGCAAGTGTATCTGATTATTTCAATGTCTAGAAAGTAGAGATTTGGGTTTAAGCAGGTTAAATTTTGTCTAGTATAAATAGAGGTTTAAGTTAACGTGTTCCACACTTATTTGTTCAATTAATTAATTAAGAGTTGTAGTTTGGTTTTTGCAAAAGATGGTAACCTGTTTATGAAGCTTGATTGTGGGCTTGATTTCAACATTTCGTACAACTTACCAATCTACCATGTGTGATTATGATATTGGGATGCTTACATGTGCTCAAAATCTCATTGCAGCTTAACTACATATGCCACGCACTCACAAGAATTATATGGACCGTTTTTGCACCCACCAAGCTAAATGCTACAATCAAAATGACTAATGTTGCGCACCCTATCGAATTGGCCCTGTGCAGGAGCTCATGTTGCACATGTCAAGGGCCGGACTAGTGCAAGATATGATTAACATCTAAGATAGCTTTTTGATGTGAAGTCCCATGACCAAGCATACACTCCCCTCCATTCACGTCATTTGATACTAAAGACTTTGTCTTTTCGATAGCCAGATATGAGATAACCTCCATTAGAAGTTGAAATCAAGAAATGAATCTATGTGAAAGAAAGAAGTCCTATAACTACAATAACTTATTTATGAACATATTGCCAAAATGCATATTGAAACACATGATGTAGTCCAATGGCCAACAACAACTTCGAATTATCCAAATGTAGCATCGTTGGGAATACAAATAAAACAAATGGGTAATGTTACATGTATACTAGAACTCATTCGCTACTATTCTAGCCTTATATGGAATGGAAAGTAAATGTTAATCCAAGTATATCTCACATTAAGACGAGTTAATGCAGTGAAAGAGCTCCATAACATTCCCTTCCTAGAGCTTTCGTCGGCGCTCGTAATAGTGACTACACAGTCCATCAAGTATCCAATGACATCAACCACACCTCAAAAAATTTGCTACAAATTCTAAAATTGTGTGCCTCAAAAGTCTCTACTGACTCCTGATTGTTCTTTTAAAACAAATTTAATTTTCACGTGATGATCTGGACCAATTCATGGAATCGATTTTGAGTAAATAGTACATGTATATGATGATTTAAACCTCTGATCTAGCTCAACGTCAAGTTATAATGAGAAACATGATAATTAACAACGTAAAACGTAAATCACACCCAAACGAAAATTAATCATCGAAATGAAATTGAGAAGTTGAAAAGATAAGGAGAAAATCAAAATACCTAATAACCCATCCTGACCCTTTTTATATTCTCTATCATCCATCTTGATCTATTGATCTTTTTTTTCTAACTTTTGAGGTTGCTCACCTTGACCCATTTGGAAATATAGTTCAACCCAACTCAACCCATTATTTTATATTTTAAACCCATATCAACCCAAATTTATCCGTTTGAGTCAAAATTGCCAAATCTACTAAAAACAAGTAAACGATGTCAATGTTAATTTTCATTTCCTTAATTCAAATGTCATGACAACCGAGTTATTTGTTGACATATATGTTCAGTGATACAATGTATATGTACCACTACAAAAAGAAAGCTCCAAGAGAAATTCATGGTAGATGTACTTGAGTTAAACTATCACCTCAAGCTAATAACATTTCCAACGTATTTTTTGCTGATTTAGTGATTAGACGTGGGTTGAGAAAAGAAAGATCGCATATGCGAGCCTTGTGCTTCGATACACAGAGTACTTTTGAGGAAGTTCAACCCATTTGGCATGTCACGGGTTGAGTTTACGCAACTCATTGATGTATTTGAGAGCTAGATCAACTTGCCTTGGTTTAAGATAACGAGTCCAATGATCAATAGTATGTGGTGTGGGTTGATTCCCTTGACTAAAAGAGTGGTGTGGGCAGTGACGATAGACGCAACTTAGAAGGGATATGGTTGATTTTCTTTTCCGGCAACTTCCCCATGGAGGCACATGGGTGGTGGAACGATGAAGATCGATCTCTTTGGATTTTGGTTCTTGCGCATGTTGAATGCGAGCTTTGTTGGCTTGGTTTAAAAAAAATGTAAAGGCACTCCGAGACGTTTAGACCCTGAAATCTAAGGCATGAGACTAGAGCTTTATGTATGTTCGAGTTTGGTGTTAAAAATAACAATAAACTATGTGTGATGTTATACATACTCCCTTTTAAACTAATTTTTACTTGTTATACGCACCCTACTATTATTTATCATATCACTCCCTAGTACATTAAACTAAAAGCTTTTAAGTTTTTTTTTTTTTTTTTTTTTTTTTTTTTTTTTTTTTTTTTTTTGTATTTAATCAATGTTTGAAGAAATAAATACCAGCATAAGCTTGTTAGATTTGAAGGGCTTGTCTCTACCTCTTGTATTCTTGGGAATTTGGTCTACTCGAATAGAAGGTAAAAATTTTGATCTCCTTAAAACCAGAATTATGGTATGTTTGAAGTTAACATGTAACATTGAACAATTCAAACTAGCCATATGTAAGAAAATTGAAGCGAAATCTTAGCGAAAAGAGTACCGAGATGAACTGATGAGGTTAACTATATATAAACTACCTTGAAGGACCTAAAGAAAATTTCCTTAATTATGTCCCTCCATATGAAGCACTAATCAAATGTAATTGAGAAGTCGCCGAAGCCATTCTTAAAACGAGAGGAGAGTTGGTAAGGTATATATAGTATCGCTGAAAATGGAGAACTAACTCTTCAAGTAGCCGCCTGTGCAAAAAGTGTTGGTGATTATGAATTTACTTAATAACCAAATGTGAGATTATAATCTAACATCAAACAAGTTGGAAAATATGGAGTGAATGTTTGTTTTGAGAATGTTATGATTTCATGGATTAATGAACCACTAGACCATGTGGGTCTGGTCTCACGGGAGCACCCTTAGTAGGTAGGTCCAAAGGGGCAAAGCTAGGGGAGCAATCCCTGGGGCGGTACAAGAGACAAAACCTCTACCCGGGTCGATTTGTCATATTTATGTTGCAGGCTTTAGTTCACACTATTTTAGGTCTGGCCTAATGTTTACATATTTAAGGTATAAGTTATATGTATCTATATGCGATGTATATTCGAGTTATGTGAATAGTCTAATGATTTAGAGAAATCAGTTTTCTAATTTTTCTCTGATTTACAACAACATGACTTTACAACTAACTCTTATTCTTATTTTATATATATTCCAAATATCAAAACAAAAAAAGTTATCTATGATTTACATCATCATTTACAATTACTAATTTGTAAAGAATAAAATCTCGTATCATTCAAAATGGGTCAGTAAGGTTGTGACAAAGTGAGATAAGTCATGCATAACTCAAATTTAAACAACACTAGGCATAACAATCCAATAAGTAAACAAATAAAACAAACAGAATATATTGATGTTCGTTCTCCTCCATCTAATACAATAGCAAAGAAACACTAACAAGATACAGTCCTCGTTGGAGAATTTATTATCATCCACATGCAGCTTACATCCATAGTGCATATCACCTCTTGAAATAAAACCCATTACAATTTGAAAACAACAATTTTAGACTTTGGGGTTCGCATAATAAAGATATTGTTTTCCGGGCTTAAAAATGTATTTAGAACCATATGTCAAGCGAATCAGATCGAATAACACATGATATTGCAGCACCACGTATAGCACTATCGGCATGAGAGCACCCACACCGATCAAAATAGGTATCCATCTCATTTCTTTATGCTGGTATAAAATGAAGAAGCTGACGCTAAAAGTGACCATCATGGCTATTATAGAGAAGAAAAGAGTTGATACACCTAACATAAGCTTTTTGGGTAGTGATTCCACAAAATCACGTTCAGCATAACGACATGTGAGGATGGATAAGAAGGTGAGTATGGAAGTTGATGATAAGAACAAGGACACGGCATCTACCACTACAAAGGCAACAAAGATTGGTTTCCTATAAAACATAGGTATACCATTGGTTTGATTATATCCACCTGGAAATGTGAAAGCAGCTGCAAATACAATCGTGGCAATAAGCGCTGCAACAACCATACATTGATTAGCCGTTTCTTTCATCCACTTCTCCCCTTCTGCCACAAGTTCTTTGTGTTCCTTTGTAAATAACTCTTGTGGCGTTAGACCATCTTTGTTCTTTCTCTTTCTATAAGAGGGAGGAATTATACTTCTTACTTCCTATAACACAAACATACAGGAAAAGTTATAGCATGCTATCTCGTAGTACTAATATAGAGTACTCTCTATCGTTATATCATGAGGGTACCAAACTCAAAATATAAAAATTTCGGACAAAATAATGCATAAGTTTCCACTTCGAGGTCCATAATCATGAAAGAAAAAGCAAGAACTAGGAGAAAAATATATGTACCTCAAACCATAGAAGTTCTCTCTGCATCCGTAAAGCAGCTCCAGACACATCCACAAGTGTCTTTTCCACAGGCATCTTTCCAACCAAGTGCCCATATTGTTGTCATCTACATCTTTGATAGGTGTTATCATATCTTTCATCGAGCCTATCTCGTACAACAGATTGTAGATACCCTCATTACGATTTTTGACCGCAATATGAAATATAGATTGACCACGATCATCTATCTTCCATATTAAATCAGGATATCCACGAATGAGCTCAAGCAAGAATACGGAATTACCCATTTCTGCGGCAATAAACAGCACCCGGGAAGAGTATGTTTCTTCTAAGATCATTCTATTTAACTTTATTTTAGCACGCATATCCCGAATATTTTGATTAATGAGTTCTTGTAGTTTCTCTGTTTTATTTTCGTTTCCAAATGTATGCTCAATCGTGTTCCGTGTTTTGCGATGCATGCTAACAATATGTTTCGAAATCAAATTTTGTAGCTCCATAGCCTGATCTCTCTTACCAAAAATGGGCTTATTGTCTTTCTTAATCAAGCTGTGGGTTTCAACATGCATTTTCACGAGATATTCGGAGATTAGTTTCTCTAACTGTTGAGTTTGATTAAGCTTTCTAGAAGCAGACTCGGTGTCTTGCTGAATAGCATTCGATGGCTCATGGCTTATTATAATATTCATGGTTTCTTCTTCCAGTTTGTCAAGATGTTCATTAATGAGTTTATGTAGTTGTAAAGCTTGAACGACCTTTTCTGAATTTACCATATCCTGTTGAGCAGTCAAATTAGGCGGACCTCTTAGTATGCTATCAATCTCTTTCTTAGTCTTTTTGAGGATATCATCCCAAATGAATCTGAGTAGTTGTAGTGCTTCACTTTCCTTTTTAGAAGCTCCCGAAGTTGAACCAAAAAACATAAAAACTGAAAACAATAACAAAAAAAATATTGATGGCCAAATCTAGGGATCCTAAAAATACCACAAAATTATAAAAAAACTAGAGAAAACCAATGAAAATGATCACATAATATATAAATTTTTTATATCTACCCACTATATATATGTGTGAGTATATATAAATAAGGTTATGAATCAAATGAAAACCATAGCGTGATTTTACATATACGTCACACATAGGTTGTGTATACGTAATCATTTTTCATTCGATATTGTGTTATGTATACGTAAGACTCTTCATTATCGTATGTATGCTCAACATATATGTACCAAATACTTAAATAACATTTTTACAATTAAAATAAGAAAAAAGTTATGAATTATGATTGGTTTCCATGGTTTTCTTTGAAACACTCCCCAGGAACACTAACCGCCATATATATATATATATATATATATATATATATAGGGGATGGTTCAAATATAAACCAAGAGAAATTATGTAAACCAATAAACCAAATCTTCATCTTTGATTTATGAGATCAATGGCTCATATTTGTTTGACTTTTTGTATACGTGTTCCAATAAAAGTACAACTTTTTATTATTTTATTCAAAAAAATATGAGCCATTGATCTTTATAAATCAAAGGTGGAGATTTGGTTTATTGGTTTACACAATTTATTTTGGTTTTCATTTGAACTCAATCCAATAAAAGTACACTTGGTTTTCAAGGAACGACAATGCTGACGAAACGATTTACGTATACGTAACATGTATGAGTTACATGTACGCAACTCGTAGTTGTACACTTGGTAACATGTACTTACATATACATAACCCCTACATATACGTAACTCTTAGTTGTACACTTTGTAATACGTACTTACATATATGTAACCCATAGTTTTTATGGTTTTCATTTATAATATGGTTTTCAACGGATCTATATATGGAAAAGGACAAAAGGTTCTACGTGGCGTAAAGAAATAAATGCATGCCGTCATGACATAACATACCACCAAGTGTTCACAATACCATCAAAATCACACATAATGATTATCTAGGGGTCTTAGAAATGTCTATGTTTGTAGGTCGATGGGCCTAACCTGACATAAATCCAAGAATTTTACATAAACCTAGACCCAGAAAATATATTAGGCATATGAACCCGAAAACGACACAAAAATTCACGAGTTGACATGAACATAACTCCTTTAACACTAATTTTAAATTTTTTAAATTCTTTTAATATATTAATACTTTATTATAAAACAAGTATACATTAGTTACTAAATCTTATACCAATTTTTCTTTTAACTTTTAAAATAGGAATAAAACACCAAACCAATTTAATTTATGGCATTAAACATGTTTAATTAAAAAATAAAAATAAATATAAATGGGTTAAATGTGTCAACCTGCGAACCCATCCAGTTGACCCGAGCAACACCAATCTAAACAGGTTCGAGGGTTGGACCAAAAATTGACCCAAATCCGTTTATATTAAATCTATAACTGTGAATTTCATATTAGACTAATGTCATGTTTTTGTGTCTTGTTAAAAGTTTACACCCCTAACATCCTTGGCCAACAACTTGATTATCAAATGTATTTGAAAAATAATTTTGATATCAAATTTATATGATTTTTTTTGTAAACAATTCAGAAAATGGTCTTTGAAGTATTCTTACATGTCTTGTTGATTTCCTCTTTTCAGTTTAATAAAAAGTTCAAATGATTGAACCTTTTTGTAAAAAAAAAAAAAAACTAACTATAGTATATAATAAATGAATAACTTATGTGTCACATAACGTATTTTTAGATTACATCTTAGCTTATTTTCCTGCCAAAATCATGTTCCATGATTGGTTTTAAAATCTTATTCCAAATACAATTAATTAAATTAATAATCACATATTTATGGCATTCGTTTTCTTCAGTTCCTTTAATTCAATAATGATATGAAATTAAAAATTAAAACATAGTATACATAAGTTAATTTTAGAAATCTATAGTTGATTCAATAAAAAATTTCTAATATTATTGAAGTCTACGTGTATCATCATATTTGACTTTCTAAATAAATTTATTTTCGCTAACTAAATGATTTCACATATTAAAATTATTACAAATGTTTGACAAGCTTGATAATTATTAATTTTTTTTAGTAATTTTAATTATCAGTTTGTAAGTATCTATATAAAAATGTTTGACAAGCTCGATAATTATTAATTTTTTTAGTAATTTCTAAATAAATTTTTTTTGCTGTGGATTATCAGTTTGACAAAAGGATCTATATATGGTATTCATATTGTGTTTATATTGCTACTTTTATGATTTTAGCAAAAATTTTTAATTATCTTTGAAATCCATATAACACAATATGAATACAATATAAAGTAAAGACATTAAAGCTATTAATCTTAGATAGATATGGTAAAATTATAAATACGATATAAAATGTTGTATACAATATATAATTTAAAGATCTATGAATTATGAACATTTTTTCATTTTGCATTTTTGCATCTATTCAATCTGTGTATCACACAGGTTCTAATCTAGTCTATATTAATAAAGCAAAATAATATCTAGAAGTCACATGACATATTTCTATATTGTGCACTTACGCTCCACCTAGGATTTATACAAGTGTCATTATTAAAATGAAAGTTAACTATTTAATAACACACTAAATGCTAATGATTATTTATATACTTTCTAAATTATAAATAGATTTTTTGATAAGTTAAAAGCATGCTTTTTTTTTTTATTAAAGGGGCATTTACATATTTCCCCCTCTTAAACTCATTAATTACATATTTACCCAAACTAAAAAATTAATTACATATTTTCCCTTTCTAAAACATATGTATTACATATTTACCCATCTTATTAGATTTAGTTATCGAATGAATATTGTATTAATATTTTTACTAAGTTATTTTTATATATTTCTCTTTCTAAGAACATCAATCACATATTTCGTTCACTTCGAGTTTTCTATATAAAGAAAAACAATAAAATTACAGCTCCAAATACAATAGTTTAAAACTTTAATTTAGAACAATAATCACCAACAATCAGCGTTATATCTCCGGATACAAAATACAATTGGTAAAGTTTTAATCAGTTATAAATAAAAAAGATCAATATGTAAAATTTTTTTAGTAAAAACAAGATAAAATAATCATTTGATAGGTTAATTTTAATGGAATGGGTAAATATGTAATAGGTATGTATTAGGAAGGAGAACTATGTAATTGATTTTGTGCATTGGGAAATATGTAATTTATGTTTTTAATAAGAGGAAATATGTAAAAATCCCTTTATTAAAAACATAACATTTTTAAAAATAAATTTTTATGAAATATGAAGTTTTTTAATACAAAAAACTTTTAAAAATGACATTGTTTAAAAAATTATTTTCAAAAAATTATTTTTAATTTTTTTTTGATTGTTTAAAAAATATATAAGCAAAAGTTTTTTAAAGATGAAAATTTGGAAAAATATTGTTATTGTTTTATTACCTAAATAGTTAATTATATGTAATTTCAATGATATTTTATCCCAAAAATATTATATGATTTTTAAATATTAATAAATAACTATTGATTTATTATTTTATTTAACACGTGTAGTATACGGGTTTCTATACTAGTTTCTAATAAAAAAAAATAACATTTGTCACATATCATCTTCTCATAATCTTTTTGCTACATGTCATTATCATAGAAAGTCAATCGTTTAATGTTAATTATAAATATGAATCTTCATATTTTAATACGAAGGTAAGAGTAAACTTCGTTTTTGCTACCTGTGGTTTGGTTCAAATAACGGTTTACCTTCAAAGGTTTCAAAATTTTGATTTTACTCCTTGTGGTTTGCAATCCGTCCCAATTAGCTCCAACCCACTAACGATGTTAAGTATTTCTGTTACCTTAAAAGGGTGTTTCAGTCATTTTACTAATAGGGGTTAATAATGTAATTTAATCATACTACTTTCTACATATGAAAATTTAGAATTTAAAAAAATAAAAAATTTAAATACACAGATCAGCACTCTCTTTCTCTCTCACTCACTGTCTCTCAACCTAAAAACCCTAGATCAACCATTTCCAACCACCACACAGCCACCGCCACAACCACACAATCGCCACAACCACACCGCCACCGCCACCATCACCACTCAGCCACCATCACCACTCCGCCTCCTCTCCTCCTTCATTCCCTTACTCCATCATCGCCCCTTGAACACGGGTGAACCATCAACGCCCCTTGAACACAGGTGAACCATCATTTGCTGCCTCGAACCATTGTTTCCTTTGCCTCCTTGAACCACCACACCAAATCCGAAGGCGATTGTTTTGAGAATCTCATCGCTAGATCTGGGAATCATAGACAGATGTTGTTGTTGCTGATGACGTGCTACTTGTTCGAGATAGAGAGAAATAAGATGAAGGTAGGGTGATGTTGGTGGCGGCAGGTGGTGTTGCTGTTGTTGGCAGAAGTTGGTGTTGTTGTTGGTGGCGAAAGATGGTGTTGCTATTGTTGCGAGCAGGTGGTGTTGCTTTTGATGGCGGTAGGTGGTGTTGCTGTTGGTGGCGGCAGGTGGAGTTGCTGTTGGTGGCGATAGATGTTATTGCTAGTGACCTGATCGGGTGGTGAAAGTTCGGTGTTTAAAAGCTTTATGTCCATGTTTATGTGTTAAATTATGGGAAACAGAGTTAGTTTTGGGATATTATTGTGTTTGTAGGATAATGTGAAGAATACAAAGAAGTTGGAAGAAACGGGACGAAAATTGGAGCTCGGGAGGTGAAGATATGTAAAAGAGAAGTTTCAAGACAACGGTAACTTAATACGGGCATAACTTGAGCTAGAAAATGAGTTACGGGACCCACAACCTATCAACGGAAAGATCTCGGAAAGTTACACATGAAAATCAACTTTGTGTAGGGGGTGGCGCCACCGACGCCATTCTGGGCGCCACCTCTGACGCCTAGTCTGACGCCAAGATGGAGCCACCGATGTTGAATGCTGCATTTTGGTGGATTTTAACCTAATTTGAGAGGTTTTAAAAGGGGATTAACCCTAATACGAAAATAACCTCTTTAGACACCAATCTTGGACGAAAAACAACCATCTTTCATCATTCCAAAGGCTTTCCAACATCCAATTAATCCGAATTCACATGATCAATTCCATATGTGTTAAAGAATCAACGATGAGGCAAGGCTAATCCATTCATGATTCAATTCGGGTGACGGGTTTGTGCAAGTTTATGCTTTTATTTAGTTTGTAACCTAATATTAGGATTGGATCTTGAACCTTTTAAGTTTTTTTGGATTCAATTGGTGATTTGATTAGTTAAACAATTTGATGATGTTTAAACCTTATTGTGGTTTCATATAACTTGATGACCTTTAATCATTGTGTGGTTGATTCTTAAACTTAGGATGATAAGATATAAGTGATGATTATTAATCAAAGCTTAACTTTGTTAATAGGTTAATGACCTCTCAATAAGTTTCACTAAAATTGGATCTTAACTTTGTCACCATTAATGACCTCTCAATAGGTTTCACTAAAAAAACATAATTTTGTCAATTCGAAATCCCGAAGTGGATTGCTTTTTCCCCCAAGATTGTCAAAAATCTATCCTTTGATTTTGTTAATTTCATAATTTCATAATTTAATTAATCAATCAATTTACTTTTTAATGTCTAATGTTATTAGGATAATCGTTACTAGTACTTTATTGTGATTCCTTGTGGATTCGACACCCTTCTTTCCCTTTTACTATTAAGGGTGATTAGGCACTCTTTTATTTATATTTTTGACCGACCATATGACATCGATCATGACGTGCTACCGGTGGTAATTGATGATGAAGATGAAAGGTGATGGTGTGAGGATGACAAGAATTGGTGGTGCCTGTGGTGGTGGTGAAGTGAAGTTGTGGGTTCACTGGTGATATGCTCTAAATTATACAGAGAAAACCTATCAAAAGCACATCAACTATTCCTAAATATCTTTCTTAAAATGATAAAAATGAACTTAAAAATGTTAAATTATGTTTTTAGGTATTTAAAAGGGCTAAATGGACAAAAGAAGCATACTTAGCAAAAATTATATGAAAACCAAGCTTTGAAGTCCAAGCATGGGGCCGTGCCTCATTAAGCACGCCCCTATGACTTGCCTGAAACACGCCCCTGTGGTTAAATTGGCACACCCCCATGATTGGACATCTGAAAGGACAAAAATTACTGTCCCCAAAAGCATTGCCTGAAACACGCCCTTGTGCTTAAATTGGCACACCCCCGTGATTGGACATCTGAAAGGACAAAAATTACTGTCCCCCAAAAGTAGTCACAGGGCCATGCCCCATGAGTCACGGGGCCGTGACCCACCCAATCACGGGGTCGTGCCCCATGAGTCACGGGGCCGTGCTTGACACAATCTGCACGTACAAACCGACCAACTTTCGTAAGCATTGTATTATCACGGGGCCGTGCCTTTTAGGCACGGGGCCATGCTTAAACACTCCGGAAAGCCTATAAATAGAGGCCTAAGTCCATCATTGGGGAGACTTTTGGTAGAGGGTTACCCTGCTGATTTCACTCGGGAATCAAGACTTGAAGACTCTTGGGAGGCTCGGGAGGTGCATACAACACTTGAAAGAAGCTCGGGATTGTCTAAACATCATCCATTGTGGATCATCGGTTTGATTGTTTCATTTCACCAATGATTTCATATGTATCTTCTATGTTATTTGTTGTTATATTCAAGCTCATTATGAGCTAAACTCTCATTATCATCCTAAATGGATGAAGATTATGTAATGTGTGATGAACTAATGGTGTGACTTATGTTAATTGATGCGTTCATGTTTTGTATGTGTTTTAAGTATTCAAATTTATGCTTTTAACATTATTTTCCTAACGAGCGTAATCACTTTGTGTTATGTTTGAATGACAGTTTTAGTGAGCTTAAATGATGTATTTAAAGGTTGCACGCAGATTGGATGATATATGGATGAAAAGAGATTAAGAAAATGAAGAAATTGGTGCAAAATGAGCATACGGCATAATTTACGTCCTCAAGGAAGTAAGCTATGTTCTTTCTTAAAAAGACCAGGTTTTAGAATGTAAGACAGAGGCTGACCACGTATTTTAGGGGGAGGACGTAACTTACGTCCCTAAGGATGTAACTTACGTCGTTTACTTAATTTTGGTGTAATTCTCCGGATTTTGACCATATTTAGGGAGGGTTATCAATTCTAAAAACCCTAATTCGCATTGGGAGCAAAAAGGAACGAACTTTGGCCATTCTTGAGGATTCTTCCACTTCTCCAACTCATTCCAATCCACCAAGTCATGTTCAAATCTGATTTTGTTGCCGAATTCATGAAGATGCAAGGCTAAACTTCTCGTGATCTACCTCAGGTAATCGGTTTTGTGTTATTAGGTTTTTGCTAATGTTCAATTTGTGTTGGGATTAAACTTTGGAACCCGTTAAGTTCTTATTTGAGTTTAATTTATGTTTTGATTGTTTAAACGATTGTTTTAGTATATCTTGATTTGAATATCATATGATTTTACGCAAGTTATATGATTGCAAGGTTTTGGTTGTTAATTCAATTGGTATAGTGTACTAAGACCCGTTAAGTCTTAGTTATCTCTATCACTTAATCATTACACGTATAGAATCCCAATTAAGGATTTTCCACTAAGTTGAATAAAGCAATTCCCAAAAACCAAACCTTGATCCCGGGGTGGATTACTCTTTCTCGTAATTATCTTCTTAATTAATTTTAATTATTTTCAATTTGTTTTCATAGTAATCTTGGTAAACTTTTGATGGGTAGCATCTACATTTGAACGAGAAGTTATAAACTTATGATTTGTAATTGTAAATTTCATACAAGGTTGAAAAACGTATGAACTAACTTTTATTTACGAAACCGATCTTCATAACAAATCCATAGCTAATGAACTAGATATGGCTATTAGAAATCATATAACTTTAGCTTTCTAATCATTTACGGGTTCTATTTTATTAGTCTGAGAAATTTACAGTAATTGTTATTGTTTTCTAAAATTAATGATATGTTAAAAAAGAAATTGATCAACTTTTTTTTTTAACATTAAGTTATATTTTTAGAATTAAAATAACAAGGAGATCAAGACACAAGGCAGATCCAAAGAAAAAAATGAGAGAGAAAAATTAAGTCATGCTGTCATGTATAAAAATTACATGATGAGTATATATATAGTATAGTACTCTGTTATCTCGTAAAATTAATAAAATGAATACTACTTCATAATAGATAAGTTACAATTATCATTATTAGAGCATAGTTTGTATATTTTCTGTTTATCGTACATTGTATTATGATCATAGCTGTTTCTTTAGGACTTTAGAGATCGAGGTTATTTCTTAAGAGTATATATTGGAAGTAATTAGCATTTTCTTTTAATGTAATGAAAACATTAGTGATATCACAATGCAAAGTATTACCTCCCAAATCTCTTTAACACTAAACCCTAAGCCCTAAACCTTAAACCTATCAAGTGGGAGATAATATGCTTACCTGAAATAATGCTGTCTCTGATGATATATGAGTTTGTTTCAGAAAATGCATAAGGCTTTTTAGCCAATATTCCAAGTATTGCCCCATATTGAAGTTTTGGATATTTTTTTACTATCTTCAGGGAAACATCTAAAAAAGATTGACAATCAATTTGTGTGGTCAGAGTTTCAACAAAAGCAACAATGAAAGGAAAACACACTACTAGAATAAATCACCTATTTCTGAGGCAAAATTTTGTCTGAATTCTTCGAAAAAGTTGGTTTCCAACAACAAAAAGTTCTGTGAGAAAGAATGGAGTTAGAAAACGTTTCCCACTGTAAAAAAATGAATAAAAAGAGAAAGAAATAAAGAAAGAAAACATTTCCCAGAAATTTCTAACTACTTCTGTAGAGTAATGAGATAATATATATTACTTAATTATTCAATTTCATATAAATCGAATTATTTTACAACCGAAATGAGCATCTTCATTCTTCAAGGTAATATGGTGAACAAAAACTATAATATGCAACTACATAGTTGCGAAAATGTTTACCGAACATGTCAGTCTCCACACATTTCTCTAAAAGCCAACCACGGTTCTGATCATTCCAACCATCATCACGCAACTCGTTTGAATGTTCATAAAGATACTTCACCACTTCATAATGTCCAAACAAGGCAGCCGCATACAGTGGCATCATCGTTTGATTAGCACCAGGGATTGACACCAACCTCATGTTCTTTTCTGCCATAATCTTAACTGCTTTAAGATTTCCAGCTACAGCCGCTAAATAAAGAGCGGTACTGAAATTTTTATTTACAAGTTCCAAGTCTTCATTTTCCATTATATCCACCAGATTTTCCACAAACTTGTCCATTTGTTTGCTTCTTTTTACCGTTGATGCAATGTGAAGAGCGGTTTCCCCATTTTCAGTGATGCTATACCTTACCAACTCCGGTCTCATATCAAGAATGGCTTTTGCTGCTTCCCAATCACATCTAATCGATGTCTCATATAGAGGGACACCAAATCTGAGGTAAACTTCTCTCGGCCCTTTAATTTAGTTTCGATGCAAATAGTTAATTATCAGTATCTTATTCATCTCAATATTATTTTCACTAAAATCAAACAAACATCTATCCTAATGCATATAGCCAGTACAAAACCTTGAACTTGGTTAACTTTACGAGATAAACTCTAGCACACTGTACAATAAATTAAATTGGCTTAGTGAAATTAAAACTAACAATTTTACGTTATAGTATATATTAGACTATCAATAACATGCAGGATGTATATATTTTACTTAAGCACTAAATTTGCTATAGATTCAAAAAAAATTCTTAACCTGTTGCACATACAGGGCTTTCCTAAAGCTAGATTACCATCTTTTCTGTGTAAAACTATTTGTGGTGTAAAATTAAAGTAGCATTAAACCGAAATTACTTACCGAAAAGTAGATCTGTTATGGGTCGATTTGGTGTTGATCCTCTTCTGTCTGCAAATGTTGCAGCCGGATTGTTCACATCCTGCTGTGGCCCCTGGCCTAAGGGTACATTAGACTCGGAAGTTGAGGCTAATTGAGAACCAGTTGGGTTTATTTCGTTCATCATCTGCACAGAATGCAATAAATAATGAGCAACACCTAATTGCTTGATACGATGACTATATATACTATATACAAGAGGTGTGCTAGCGAGCGAACGAATTATTAGAAATGTTTGAATGGATGGAAACTGAAAGGCTGGTGGAGACCGACGGTAGAATGGGTGGTGGTGGTGGTTTGTAGGGGTGTAAACGAGCCGAGCCGAGCCCGAGCCTTACACTACTCGAGCTCGGCTCGTTCAATTTTTCCAAGGCTCGAGATCGAGCTCGAGCTCTGATCGAGCCTGTAATTCTTAGATCGAGCTCGACTCGCAGAGTGAGAGTAAAGCTAGAGACCGGCTCGGTTAGGCTCGAAAAGTTGAAAACAAATTTTAACAAGCAAAAGTTTGACTCGAGCTCGTTTACAAGACACTTAAAACAAGACAAAGCTCGGCTCGAGCTCGATTGGATGCACTTTTACATTCTAGATTCAAACAAGTCCTACTTCTTCGTGCATCAAAATTCATGTGTACCATATAATTTTTTGATATGAAAAAACTAAACAAATCTTACATTAATGTTGTCATTTTCACTAATATACAGACTAGATTTAAACAATAGAGGATTAAATTTTACCTAAATCATTTAGTAGCAAAACAAAACAGGGGCAGCGATTAATGATGACAGTGGTAGGTGGCGAGAAGGATGACCGCAGGGCAGGAACGATTAACCGAACGAGGAGGACGATCTCACCGGAAGGCAGGGGCAGGTGCGATGAACCTAGTCCGGATGATGTCGGTGCAGGCTCCTAAATGAATGGGAATTAGGGTTTAAAATTTTTTGAAGATGAAGAGGAGGGAAAGCGGGAGATCTCTTAATGTCTTTTTAACTAAATGAGGATTTTATTTGAGACTTGAAAGGCAAAATCATATCTATATTAAATGTTGTAATAAAAATACACTTGAATACTAGCGGGCTCGTTAAGGCTCGCGAGCTCTAGCAATCTTTGAATGCAGAGCTCGGGTTCGGGCTCGATAATTAATCGAGTCATATTTCAGGCTCGAGATCGGGCTCGAGCTCGTTTAGGCTTGGCTCATTCGAGCTTTATACCGAGTCGATCTCGAGTAGCTCTCGAGCCAGCTTGACTCGTTTACACTCCTAGTGGTTTGGTATGGTTGGTTTAAGATGGGGTTTAAAGGTTCAATATGAATGTGTGGATCTCATTTTTTGTTACTGTTATAACTTTTATATATAAATATTAACATTTTTAATAGTCAAGAGTATTTTGATTATTTTTTAGGATTTAACGGAAAAAGATAACAATTATTCATCGCGCAGACGGTCTTTTGTGTTATGTTTTAACAAACTTTTGAGCTTCAATCGGTACCTCCTCCTCCCTCGCCACCTTCAAGTCCTCTAACAAATGTAATGTTTCCTCACTCAAACTGGAGTCCTCCCAACGATAGTCTTGAAAATTGTTATGGTTTTGTTGAATGTATTGTGACATCGTAAGTGCCTGTAATGGTTGTTGCAGGATTGTTGTTGTATTTGGGTGGCGGTTGGAATTGCGGATAATATCCCAGGACGTCGAATGGGTCTATTTGTTGAGATGGTCGTTGTGACAATTGAGTTTTTTGGGCGAGACTTTCGGAATTTGTTTTAAATTTTTGACGAAGCGAGATGATAGACTCCATAGTTTAGAGAGTTTGCAGTTTAATGACTAGATGTAGAGTGTAAAAAATAGTAGATTTGAGGGATATTTATAAGTTATAAACCTAATTAATTTTTCTGAGTTGTAACAGTCTTATGACCTTTCAGGATTCAAATTTGGCAAAAGTAGGAGTTGGTGGTGTGAATTCCCGGTACGGGGTGTAATATTTTTTCCAGAAATCAGGGGGTGGGGTTCTCACTCGAGGACGACCTGTGGACTCTACTTTGTGGCGCCTAACGTTGTGTTCCCGAGTTTAATAAATGAAATAAAAGAAAAGAAAAGAAGTGAAAGAAAATTAACCAGAGCAAAGAAACGAAGAAGAAAAGAAAGGGGAGAAAGAAAGAGAAAGGAAACTACATCTTATAATTTTGTATTCTAGAGCTCGAAGTTTATCGCTGGTGCGTCCACCCAAACCAATTAATCTAGAGCTCATCGTATTACGCTCCATTCTCTTAAATTTGATTTGAGCATGTGAATGTCTTTCTCAACGTCAAGAATGAGGCATTCTAAATAAGTCAAGGGATTTTAATTGTTTGTCAAGTATAGCAAGTCCCATTAAATACATAGGGGTGTTAGCGTAAATTACTTTGTTGTTTGCTAAAAATTTTCACTATGTGATACAAAGTCAGCACATCAGTGCCTGCATTCAGGTTATTTCTTTCTACATGTAAATTAGTTTAGATCAGGTAGCTAGGTATATGGATGCTTAAATTGAGATAGTGTAGACATATTGGTTCCGTATCATAGAAACCAAAAATTAATTGGTTTACCTACTCATTGGATTGATTTAAAATTAAACCATCCATGTAACATCCAAAAATTCACAAGATATAGGCCATCGCAACATAAATATAAGATCCATGCTAAGAAAACACATTCAACTTTAGAAAAAGTACATAATCATAGCAAGTTACAATCATTTAATAAATTATAGCAAGTTACAATCATTTAATAAAACTGGATGTTCACACAGAGAAACAATTATGGTTAGACCTTGGGATTTTCATAGTAAAGAACATGTTTCTGGGGCTTAAATAGGTACCTAGAACGATATGTTGAGCGAATTACATCGACAAACAAACCATACTGCAACCGTACATATAAGAGGGCTGGGAGCACAACAAACGTACAAATAAGGATTGGCATCCATAACAAACCCTCATCGTAAAGTATGAAAAAGCTGACACCAAAAGCGATCATCATTGTTGTTATTGACAGGAAAAGAGTTGTCAGACCCAATAGGAGTTTTCTGGGTAACGATTCCAAAAAATCATATTCAGCATAACGTGACGTTAGAATCGATAAGAACATGAGAATCGAAGCTGAGGATGAGATAAGAGATATGGCATCAGCCACAACAAAAACCGCAAAGGTTGCTTTTGAATGGAAGATTGGGATACCATCGCCTTGGTTATATCCACCAGGAACCGTAAAAGTTGCCGCAAACACTATGGTTGCAATAAGTGCTGCAACAACCATACATTGACTAGCTGTTCCTTTCATCCACTTCTCACCTAGTGTTACAAGATCTTTGTGTTCCTTGGTGAATAATGCATGTGGTGTTAGACCGTCTTCATTTTCCCGTTCTCTATATGAAGGAGGGATCATATTCTTTACTTCCTATAAAACAACAAAAACTAGAATGATTATAGAGTACTTTCATTGAGCTATACAAACTAATCGTGAAAGAAAAAAAGAATACCAAAAGATGGAGATGTGTTTATGTACCTTGAACCATAATAACTCTAGTTGCATCTGTAAAGCAACCCCCGACACATCTTCAAGTCGCTTTTGTGTAGCAATCTTTCCAACTAAGTGCAACATATTGTTATCCTTTAGATCTTTAAGAGGAGTTATCAAATCCTTCATTGCGCCTATTTCATACAATAGGTTGTATACACCCTCTTGGCGATGTTTGACAGCAATGTGAAATATACTTTGATTGTTATCATTTAACTTCCATATGAGATCAGGATATTGACGAATGAGCTCTACTAAAAAGTTCGTATTACCCATTCTTGCAGCAATAAACAGTACCCGAGAGGAGTATGTCTCATTTGTGTATGCTTTAGTTTTTTCTTGGGTTTCTTTCTCCATTCTGTTAATATGTTCTATAATGCCTTTTTCTAGTTGCGTAGCCAATTGATCTTCCGTTTGAGTGTTCTTCATTATCTTCATGATCTTGTCATCCATATCCGTAATATGTTTGAAAATGAGCTTTAGTAGTTCCCGAGTCAGATGTTCCCTGCTAGATATTGGATTGTTCCCTTGCGTGATCGGATTAGAGGGGTCTTTGATTATATTTTGGGTTTCAACATGCATGTTCACAAGACGTTGAGTAATAAGTTTGTGTAGTACTAGGTGAGCATTAGCTTGCCCTTTGAATTTATTGGTTTCAACTTTCGTTTTCTCTACATGTTCATAAATGACTTTCTGAAGTTGCATTGCTTTAACGGCCCATCCCGAAACTATCTTGGTATTTGAATTTAAATCTGGCTGCCCTCTAAGTATTGCATCAATATCCTTCTTCGGCTTTTTTACAATGTCATCCCAAATAAATTTTAGCAATACCAATGCATTATTCTCCTCTTTTGGAGTTATCTTCAAACTACATTTGATAAATGCAAAAACTGAAAGGAGCAAAATAAAATTAATCATTGACACCTGTCACTAAGTATAACGATCTAAAACTTAGAGTTAACTTCACGGATAGTTTTATGTGGTTTGCCTATATTAAAGATTAGTTCCCATATTTGTAAAAGTACAAGTATAGTCACTGCTGTTCACAAGCGGGTATGTGACATCGGAAGTATTTGTAATGGATGATCGTTAACTATTATGTTAATTTTGAAAGGAATGATTAAAACACTCTTATATAAAAATATAAAAATAAATAATTTATATTAATAATTGTGGGACCCATCTTCACTTGTAGTATTAGTTTAAATTTTGGGATTGTGAATAATTCGAGTCTTACTAGCAGCAAAATGCTGTTAGTGAGCTTGAGCTACCCAGCGCCGTCTGTGTTCGTGGGCATATGGAGTGCCTTTTCGCCATTGAGGTACCCCAGGTAGCCGGACTTTAATTAGTTGGCCGTTCAAAAAAAAAAAAACTAACCCCTTAACGGCTCAATCCATCAGTTTAATTTGTAACATAAAACACATTGAAAAAAATAATACAAAAAAATAATAATAATAAAATAAAATGGTTAAATGGGTCAACCAATTCAATGGGTTGACCTGAACACAATCTTTTTTAGCTAAACGGATTCATGAGTTCAATCTACTTGAACCCGTTGATACTAAACCCAAACCCTCGGATTTCAATTCATGTGAGATTCGTATGGTTTAGAAATTCATGCACCTAATTAAAATTCTAAATCAGGTGATTATGTAGATCAGTAGATTACCTGAGTTGAAAATAGCATGATTAATATTATTAGTAATCAATATTAATAATAATAATAATAAGTAATGAGAAAGTTAGTATGATAAAACTTATAATTATGTCAATTCATATTGTAAAATTTTTTTGTTATAGATAGATAGATAGATATATAGATAAATAGATAGGCTAGAAACTAATTTATTAAACAGATTATAAGTTAGTAATAAACACGAAGTGTTACAGTACGATAATTTAATATAAGATATGATTAAAATTATATATACGCAATAGTTCAAGAAATAAAACAATTATACTATTTTTTTAATTCTCTTATCTAAATAGTTTCATTTTTAAACATAGTTTTAAGAATTTTTTATAAAAAATTTATTGTTTATAAAAATCTTGTTTATTAAAAACTCGGGTTTCTTATTATTCTGGTTGTTTTAATAAAACTGCTTTTAGAAAATTTTATATTTTTTATAATTTTTTTAAAAAAGAACTGATTTAAAATATTTTGTTTCAAAAAGATTTAGTTTTTTAGAAAATTTTATATTATATATAAATTTTGTTTTTTATTATTTTTATTTTAATAAAAGATGTGATTTTTAATTTCCTTAATAAAATTTACTTTTTAAAAACATAACTTGATTTAAAAAAATATAGATGAGAGAGAAATATTACAATTAATAAAATTAACTTTTATTAAGAGAGAGAAATTAGTGTGAGTGTTAAATTACCATAATATTCTTTTGGAGGAAAAATAAAATGAGAATGTTTAGAATAATGACAAGTGTTAAAAAGGTGTTTTAAAATAATGACAAGTGGCAAAAGAAAGCTTTTTTTATTAGAGTTTATAGATTAGTTCCCATATTTGTAAAAGTACAAGTATAGTCACTGCTGTTCACAAGCGAGTATGTGACATCGGAAGTATTTGTAATGGATGATCGTTAACTATTATGTTAATTTGAAGGGAATGACTAAAACACTCTTATATTAAAATATAAAAACAAATAATTTATATTAATAATTGTGGGACCCATCTTCACTTGTAGTATTAGTTTAAATTTTGGGGTTGTGAATTCGAGTCTTACTAGCAGCAAAATGCTGTTAGTGGGCTGTGTTTTACCGCACTGCGCCTTCAGATGGCCAGTTTTCCCCGTAATTGGTGGTTGGTGGGCTTGAGCTACCCAGCGCTGTCTGTGTTCGCGGGCGTATGGAGTGCCTTTTCGCCATTGAGGTACCCCAGGTAGTCAGACTTTAATTAGTTGGCCATTCAAAAAAAAAAAAAAAAAAAAAAAAAAACTAACCCTTAACGACTCAATCCATCAGTTTAATTTGTAACATAAAACACATTGAAAAAAATAATACAAAAAATAAATAAATAAAATGCTTAAATGGGTCAACCAATTCAATGGGTTGACCTGAACACGACCTTTTTTAGCTAAACGGATTCACTAGTTCAACCTACTTGAACCCTTTTATACTAAGCTCAAACCCTCGGATTTCAATTCATGTGAGATTCGTATGGTTCAGAAATTCATGCACCTAATTAAAAATCTAAATCAGGTAATTATGTAAATCAGTAGATTACCTGAGTTGAAGATCCTACCAATGATGTTAGATTTTGTGTCTAGGAATGCTTCAGGCTTCCCGGCCAAGATTTTAAGTACATTTGTACTTTCAAGGTCTGGACACTTTTTTACGATCTTTAGTGCCGTATCTATAATGAAAGAATAATTAACAATCTTATTGTTAGTGTAATTAAATGCTACAATAAAGGACGAACATATATAAAAGTTGTTTCTTTATTAATGGACATAACATTCTTCTTTTAATTTTTTTAAAAACTTTTATGTTGTTTATGACACATTGACTGAGATCTCTGTAATCATATATCATATGTAACCTAATTTAATTGCTACGAAATCTGGTTTTCGATGATTAGACTAGTTTGTGTGATTGGTTTACCATTTTAATTAGGCATCAAAAAATAAAATGTTTTCAAAGAAGAATCACCAGATTAGAGAATGCATATAAACACATATTATGTCACTACTAAAAAACTTATATATTTCCATTTAAACAAAGTTAATCGTTGGAAAGTTCCGAGCAAAAGCTTTTTCAGCAACTTTGGTTTGCAAGCTGTCAGAAAATAATATAATATTAAAAAAAGTTTGAGTAAATTTCTTAAAACTTAAAACAAAAGCAAATACAAAAAACAGTAGAAATTTGTCGAAAAGTTAAAACAACACTCGGAAAATTGTCCGAAAAAGCTTTTTCCAACAACTTTCCCAAAAAAAAAAAATTTGTCGTGAAAACGTGAGTTTGTGCACGTAGGTTCAATAACAAGATGCTAAAAATGCTTACCGAACATGTTATTCTCAACACATTTGACTAGAAGCCAGCCACGATTGCGAGTATTCCAACCATCTCTATCAGAAAAAATGTTCGATTCTTCAAAAAGATAATCAACTACGTCTTTATTGCCGAACAATACAGCTGCATACAGTGGCATCATATTTTGTGCACCAGGGATTTTGAGCAATTCCCTATTCTCATTTACCATGATCTTAACAATTTCAAGGTTTCCAGCTGCAGCTGCTAAATGCAAGGCCGTGTTATCATTTTTGTTTTGAAGTTCCAAGTCTTTTCCGACCATCATATCCACCAAGTTTTTCACGAACTCTTTCACACGTTTCGGGTCACCTTTTGCTGATGCCGCTACATGAAGAGGTGTTTCCCAATTTTCAGTGATTCTGTACTTTACCAACTCCCGTCTCTTGTTAAAAATGGCTTGTGCAGCCTTCCAGCTACATTTAATCGATGCTTCGTACAAAGGGACACCATATTTGAGGTATTCTTCTCTAGATCCTTTAATGAGTTCCAATACAAATAGTAAATCAGTTAAGCATATGTTTTTAATGCATACGGCCAGTTTGATAAATTCTTCACTTCTAGTTTAAGTCTTTAAGTTGCTAAAGTTACTACTACAAGTTAGTGAGTTTGAGAAAAAAGTATATTCGACGTAAGCAATGGGTGTGATCAGACTCACATCCACTTAATAAGTGTAATGAAGGGATGAGTGAATTGACCTTTTCTTTTTAAAAATTTTAATGTAATTTTTTATTAATTATTTCTAAATATGAAGAGTTTTGATTGAAGGAGAAATAAAAGGTTTGGAGGTGATGGAGGGCAACACTTGCAAGTGTGGTCACGCCAGAGGGCCATGTCCCTCTCGCACCTCAAGGGGCGATGTTCCGCTCGTGACAAGCTTCTACATCAAATTCAAGACCATGAACTCACTCCAGATTATAACTCCACCCTTAACTTTTTCTTAAAAATTTAAACCATTATTGGAATATTTTAAAAAAGTATTAGGGGATAACTGAACTCTTAACCTCTTAGATGTTAGAAATGCAAAGAAATCACTAAAGCAAGACTCTAAATGCATTTACTCCTTCCAGTATAATAACTTAAATACCAAATCGTCTAAATCAAATATGAATTTCTTTTCTAAATACAACCATTGGTGGTGTCATGCCGGCGGCTGTTGGCGGTACCGCAAGTGAGAGTTGTAAAATTTTTACTTTTCCTATGATTTTTTCACACAAAGAGACACAAATCAATTCCCTAATATGTCCATATATATGAAGTGCATTTTCATACAAAAAAAGTACATTTTAACGTTTATTTTAAAAGACTTTGACTTATTTTCATCTGGAGTTTCCCCAATTTAAAGAAGCAATTTAGTTAGCTTTTTTGTCAATTTACATCTAAATTTGTTAAAAAATAAACTTTCACATTTCTTTTACTACAGCTGTCCCTGAAATTATTAGGTGAACTGAAAGTTGATTACATCTTAAATAGTAGGATACAATAATGCATATATAGATCTCCTTGTGAAACTTGTTATAGAAAAAAATAAAACAATGTACCATAAATTTAGTGCACAATCACTTGACCTTCACATCTCATTATATAAGTCGATTATTTAAAATGTAAATTTGGAGCCTTAGTGCATAGAAAACTTTCTTTTCGACCTTAAAATGTAGGGAAAGATAGCAGTAACTAAAGGAACAAACAAAGGAGTTAAATGGCTAACACATATACCTTGAACTAGATCTAGGCAAGGTTTCCGTGCTGCTCTCTGCTGCTGTTGCTGCTGCTGCTGCTGCTGCTGTTGGTGCTGTTGTTGTTGCTGTTGTTGCTGTTGCTGCTGCTGCTGTTGCTGCTGCTGTTGCTGTTGTTGTTGTGTCAGTTGAGGTAGGATTTGTTGTTGTTGTTGTTGTTGTTGTTGGTGCTGCGGTGGTTGCGCTGGTTGTGGTTGTGTCTGTGGTGGCTGTTGTTGTTGCTGCGGTGATTGCGGCAGCTGTGATTGTTGCTGCTGCGGTTGTTGCGCCGGTTGTGGTTGTGTCTGCGGCGGCTGTTGTTGTTGCTGCTGCGGTGGTTGCGCCGGCTGTGGTTGTGTCTGCGACGGCTGTGATTGTGCTTGCTGTTGTTGTTGCTGCTGCTGCGGTGGTTGCGCCGGCTGTGGTTGTATCTGCGGCGGCTGTGGATGGGTCTGCGGCGGCTGTGATTGTGCCTGCTGTTGTTGTTGCTGCTGATGCGGTGGTTGTGTCGGCTGTGGTTGTGTCTGCGGCGGCTGTGGATGGGTCTGCGACGGCTGTGATTGTGCCTGCTGTTGTTGTTGCTGCTGCTGTGGTGGTTGCGCCGGCTGTGGTTGTGTCTGCGGCGGCTGTGATTGTGCCTGCTGTTGTTGTTGCTGCTGCTGCGGTAGTTGTGCCGGCTGTGGTTGTGTCTGCTGTTGTTGTTGCTGCTGCGGTGGTTGCGGCGGCTGTGATTGTGTCTGCTGTTGTGGTTGCTGCTGTGGTTGCGGCTGCTGCTGCTGTTGCTGCGGTGGTTGTGGTTGTGTCTGCTGTGGTGATTGCGGCTGCTGCGGCGGTGGTTGCATCTGTTGATGCGGCTGTGGGTCCATCTGCATAGTCACACCATTAATAACGATTTAAATCAAACAAAAAGATTTCAGTGTCGACAATACCTTAGCGTTTAGCTCGATCGAGGGGCTACTGAACGATTATTATGTATGAATGAAAAACTGAAGGGGCTTGAGTTGTGTGCTCATAATATGAACATTTAGGATTCCAATATTTATATATATAAAATCTGACACTTCCTTAACTCAACGGCTATACAAATTTAAAAGTATTTTTGTAATTATTATTACTTAATCTGCCAGCGCGCATTGAAATAATTAAATGTAATTAGTGTTCACATCTCCACAATCAACAGATCAACAGTCAACGTCGACGTCTACGCCTTTAGAAAATTAAAACTATATGTCTCCTAAAGCAAGGGAGTAGGGACCCAACCCAAACCCAACTGGCGTTTAAAAATTAGAGTGGATTGTGAGTACGCACTATGATGCCACGGCGAGCCTTGGCGCCGCCCCCCCCCCCCCCCCCCCCCCCCAACCACACGACGGCGCAAAATTCCACTTCTATGGCATGTACTTGTTGTGGTTGTTCCTCTTAATATAACTGTTATTTGTTTGTGTAAGGTAGTAGTGTAATGTAACATAGTGTGGTAATGCTATCATCAAATTTGAATGTGTAACGTAGTGTATTATAATATGACATGATAAAATTTGATAAGTGATTTATGACTTAATATGATGGATATGATAAGAATGTTTCTCTACTTTAAAATTGCCAACTGTGTCCTTGACTGAGAATGATGGACACGCCTAGACCACATGGGGGAGTGGCCCAAAAATTCATTGAATGAAGTAATCAACTAAAAACATGGGGTCCTCGAAGTTAAAAAAAAAAAGACCTTTGAATTTCCACATGTTTTTGAAAGTTTTTCACCCTTTTAAAAAAGAACTTAAAGCCAAAAGTCTAGGTCAACTATAAAAAATGACAATAGATTTCGTTCTTGTCGAAAACAATTATACATCAACGTTAGGTAACAGCTAAGATAATGTAGATCTAGATCACTTGTTTTTAAAATAAGGTTATTGGATTTTAATAATTTCAACTTTAATTTATTAGCCGGAATTAATCTTAACTCAGGAAATGTTTATAAACAATCGCAACTTTGACCTTATTTTCCTCCTACGATCCATTACTAACTGAGAGCTAACACCGTTAGTTTTTTGAACACTCCCAACTTTGACCTTATTTTCCTCCAACGATCCATTACTAACTGAGAGTTAACATCACCAGTTTTTTGATAATGTAAACTGTTTGTATTGCTAAAACACTAAGCAGAAAGTTGAAGTCAACCATCTGGTCTATCAATCTTAAACTTCTGCACCCTAAAACTTGATCGATGTCGTATGATCAATCAAAAATATAAATAAAAGAGTGCCTAATCACCCTTAATAATAAAAGGACAAGAAGGGTGTAAATCCACATGGAATCATTGAAAAGTATTAGTAACGATTAAATGAAAAATATTAAACATTAAAAGGTAAATTAATTGATTGATTGAATTATGAAATTATGAAATTAACAAAATAAAAGGTTAGGTTTTTGACAATCTTGCGGAAAAACCAATCCAATTCGAGATTCCGGACTGACAAAGTTATGTTTTTTAGTTGAAAATTATTGAGAGATCATTAATGATGACCTTATATGTGATAAGATATAAGTGATGATTATAAATTAAAGTTTAATGGACTCGTTTACACAATCACCAATTCAACTTATGTAATCCTAATTCTTAAAATTAACCACACAATGATTAAAGGCCATCAAGGTTATATGAAATCAAAATTAGGGTTAAACATAATCAAATTGTTTAACTAATCAAATCACCAATTGAATCCAAAAAAACTTAAAAGGTTCAACATCCAATCCCAATATTAAGTTACAAACTAAATAAAAACATAAACTTGTACAAACCCATCACCCGAAGTGAATCACAAATGGATTAGACTTGCCTCATCATTGGATCTTTGAAGAAACTTGAATTAAGCATGGTTGTTTTTCATCCAAGATTGGTGTCTAAAAGGGTTCTTTTTGTATTAGGGTTTATCCCCTTTTAAAACCTCTCAAAATAGGTTAAAGTCCACCAAAATGCGGCGTTTAGCGTCGGTGGCGCCACCAGTGGCATCGGTGGCTCCATCTTGGCATCAGGCTAGGTGTGAGTCAGAAAGATTCATGTTTACTGATGCCGGTGGCGCCGGTGGCGCCACCCCCTGCAAAAAGTTGATTTTCATGTGTAACTTTTCCAGACCTTTCCGTTGATAGGTCGTGGGTCCCGTAACTCTTTTCCTAACTCAAGTTATGCCCGTTTTAAGTTACCGTTGTCTTGAAACTTCCGTTTTACATATCTTCATCTCCTGAGCTCCAATTTTCGTCTCGTTTCTTTCAACTTCTTCGTATTATTTGTATTTATCCTACAAACACAATAATATCCCAAAAGTAACCCTATTTCGCATAATTTGACATGTAAACATGGAAATAAAGACTTTAAACGTCGAACTTTCACCACCCGATCAAAACCCGTCATCCTTCACCTCCTGATATGAACCATTTGACTAATTGGAGGTAGATTTTAGATGACGTTAGAATCTAGACACTAAAAAACGGACTTGATGGAGGCTGGGCGAAGACAGAGTTGTAAGGGATCGTTGAAGAAAAATAACTTTAAAGTTGGGAGTGCGTGTAAATATTTCATGAGTTGAGATTAATCGCAGCTAATAAATGAAACTTGAGATTATTAAAATCCAATAACCCTTTAAAATAATACGAATATACAGAAATTGTCCACTCTTTTCAAGTTTTTAATGGAATATAATCTTTTTAAACTAGCAAATTAGACCCGTGGTTCAATTGAACATATATGAGAACGTCGTAATGATATTTTAATTAGGTTATCTTGGTTTTGATGAGTTCAATAATATAGGCACTCGGATTTTCATAAATATCTACATATGTTTTAGCGATTCGTTATCATACTGTTATGATAGTATTATTGCACATATGGTATTTCATAAGTTGTGGTTATTAATTAAAATGAATACTTTAAAAAGGTTTGGAAAAAACTCTTATGTTACTATGAAATTATCACAGATACAATAACATTGCAAAAAACACGCTATTAAATTTTGATTAATAGAATAACAAAATATTGTTATCATTAATCTTATAATAATAATAATTATTATTATTAGTTGTAGTATTATGATTAGTATGATTATATTTAGAGTTAAATTCAGTTTTTCTTCTTAAGTTTTGACAAAAATAATTAATTAAAAAAACATTAATTTATTTTTAAAAGTTTCACAAGTTTCAATTTCAATTCAAAAATTTCATCAGCACTTGCTTCAACATGAATTCAAAATAATAAAGTATTTGAATTGAAATTAAAACAAATGATAAAACTTTTAGAGTAAAATGGATATCTTTTTCAAACTTAGTGCAACTGATATGCTTACAATGTCCTTGGTTGGTGCGAAGTTTGGGCATTGTTTGGAGCTATTGAGTGTTTCTTGAATGAAGTTTTAACTTTGACATACACAATAAGGTGGAGATTGTTGATATAGTAGTGTGAAGTCAAAGCTTTTGTTTGTTTCAATCAATATGTGTTGACTTTTGTTAGTAAGGGTAGTTTGGTAAATACACTTCAGTTGTGGTTGTTAAGTGGTTGTTGATCACTATGTTAACGAAATTAGGGCATATAAAGGAAAGGTGATAAGTAGAGGGTGGTAAACTTTTTCTTTCTTCTTTAATGTTCTTGTTCTTTTGGTAGTGATTCTGTGGTAACAGAAGTTCATTAAAAAGGTGTTCTTATTCGTTGTCATTCTCTTAATCTTGTGTTTCTTCATGGGTACGTGTGAGAATTAAAGTTTCATTCACAGTGTATGTAAGCTTGACTACTTGTGTTTGTTGGCAACGTGGGCCGCATTCCAAGTAATTACGTATTTGTTTTGCATAGACTAATTAAAGACGACATAGTGTCTACTTGTATGTTGTTTACTTCTCACAAAATTAACATGAGATTAAACATTTGCAGGTATATTGTTAGGTGGAATTATATGTTAAAAAAATTGTTGTTAAAAGAAAATTAAATGTTGAAGAAGACTTCATGTTCCATGCTAATCATAAGTAAAGTCAAAGTCCGGATGATTAATTAAATATGGCAGTGCATAGATCACTAAGATTAGGGTAGATCCAGATTTTTTTGGGTTAGTCAAAGATTTGTAAACAAGTATGGAGAGTTGCTTCCCACCCTACTCTTTCATTTCCACTTAAGCTTGGGAAATAAATTGATTCGATACCTGAGAACCATAATCTTTTCTAGGAACAACTTCTACGATGATAGATAGGGGTCAGGTTTGTTTGGCATCTGCGCCCTATACCCTCCAAACAGTAAAGGAGCCTTTTAGCTCATACTGCTCACATTCCTAGATCTTCACGGGGCATATGTGCTCGATAAATAGTAATTGTAAGATAAAAAAGAACTAGGCTCACACATTAAACAATATTAACTTTCAAATGAATAGATAATCAGACCTTTTAGCTCGTACTAACAGTATTTTACAAAACCCAATTTCAATCAAATTCATTACAATTGAATAATGACAATAACAACAGTGGTCAGACCTTGGGATTTTCATAGTAAAGAACATATTTCTTGGGTTTAAAGAGATACCTAGAAGCATAAGTTGAACTAATTACATCGATAAACAAAGCATATTGTAGCTTAACATATAGGAGGACTGGCAACACACCAAATATGCATATAAGGATTGGCACCCACAACAAACCCTTATGGTAAAGTACAAAAAAACTTATACCAAAAGCAACCGTCATGGTTGCTATGGATAGGAAAAGAGTTACTAATCCTGAAATCAACTTTTTGGGTAAAGATTCAAGAAATCCTGTTCAGCATAACGTGACGTGAGGATGGATAAAAATATAAGAATTGAAGCAGAAGATGTGAATAGTGAAATGGCATCTGCCACAACAAAAACTATAAAGGTTGCTTTTGAATGGAAGATAGGGATATGATGGAGAATGGAATCACAAATAAGACAAGAACACCGCAGGAGATAACAAGTTAATGGAATTAACAATTCTATTAGATAGCTTGAGGAAGAAACAATAAGAAACAAGAAGGAAGGTTCCAGGGATTCACCCTCTCTCCATGCACTATGGCAGGAGCCTACAAAATAGGATAGCTAACATAGACCTACCTCACAAAAAGTTATTCTTCGTTACTAAATACTACGTTTTCCCCTGATTGTTCCTTAGCCACTTTTAGAGTTCCCCTTTTTGCCCCTTCTAGAATATACTTTTAACAATTCAGGCATATCTTTGTTAATAATTTCATTAGCCTGTGTATCAGGATACCATGGTTTTGGTCATATCCACCCGGAATCGTAAAAGCTGCAGCAAATACTATGGTCGCAATAAGTGCTGCAACAACCATACATTGACTAGCTGTTCCTTTCATCCACTTCTCACCTTGAGTAACCAGTTCTTTGTGTTCCATTGTAAATAACTCGTGTGGTGTTAAACCATCCTCGTTTTTTCGTTCTCTATAAGGAGGAATCATATTTTTAACTTCCTACAACACAAACAAACTACAATAGTTATAAAATACTACTTCATGGTTACAATAAGCCTAAAATAGTATAAGTAAGCATGCACCTGAAACCATAATAGTTATCGTTGCATTTGTAAAGCAACTCCTGACACATCCTCAAGTTGATTTTGTTTGGCACGTGTCCCAACTAAATGCAACATATTGTTCTCATGTTCATCTCTCAAAGGAGTTATCAAATCCTTCATTGCACCTATCTCATACAATAGATTGTAGATACCCTGATGACGATGTTTGACAGCAATGTGAAATATGCTTAGCCCGTCGTCATTTACCTTCCATATCAGATCAGGATATTGGCGTATGAGCTCAATTAAAAATTTTGTATTACCCATTTCGGCAGCAACAAATAGTATCCGAGAAGAGTGCGATTCTTTTACAGCTGTTGCAGCACGCATTCTCGTAATGTATTTAGAAATGAGTTTTTGTAGGTCTTGCTCTTGATCTTCCTTTTCAGATACTCGCTTAATTATGCTTTGGGTTTCACCATGCATGTTCACAATATGTTCAGAAATGAGCTTTTGTAGCTCTAGAGCATGATCTTTGTTACCAACATATGGTGTGTTCTCTTGCTTGACTATTTGTTGGGATGCAGTATGCATGTTGACAAGATATTCAGAAATGAGGCTTTTTAGTTGTAGAACATGATCAAATTTTATAGAAGGTAGGTTGGTGTCTTGAGTAGTCGAATCAGGTTGCTCTTTGATTATGTTTTTAGCATCAGCTTCCAATTTGTTAAGATGTTCAGAAATGAGTTTTTGTAGTTGAATAGCTTGAACCACCCTTCCAGAAGTTGTCTTGTTTTGCTTAATTGAATCTGGTGGCCCTCTAAGTATACTATCAATTTCACTTTTGGGCTTTGATGCAATATCTTCCCAAATGATTTTTAACAATGGCAATGCTTTATTTTCCTTTTCACCTTCTCCCTCTTTTGAGTCAATGAATGAAAAAACTGAAATTAACAAACAACCATAATTAATGATACCAAATATTTACAAAAGAAAGTGTGAATGTTGTAATATATTACTACTTTACAAAAGAAAATGTAAAAACACTCACAATTGTTTGTCATATCTGATCTCAAAAATTAAAAGTGGATGATTATTTTTGAGATATTTAATTAATTTGACGAGTAAGCATAGATGTTTACCCGTCTTGATGGCTCTTTGTACCATATTAGATTCTGTTTCAGGCTTTAAAGTAGCATCTTCAAGTGCATTCCCGTTCACAGGTTGCGGGTGCGTATTTTCAGATGTTTGACGTATAATACGCGTCAAGGAGTAGAGATGTTTACTTAATTTGATGATTTTCCGAACGACACTAGATTTTGTTTCACGAAATGCTTCAGGCTTACGAGCCAAAACTCCTAGTACGGTCTCACCACCAAGTTTTGGATACTTTTTCACTATCTCTAGAGCAATATCTGAAAAAAAGATTTCTAGTTGCTTCGTGAGGAAAATTTTAAAACAAGAGCAACAAAGTTAATAATGAAAGCAAAAACCATAAAGCAAGCATATTGAGTTTTCTTTTACCTGAGTAACCAAAATAATTAGATTCCTACAAATCTAGAAGTAGGAGAAAGTACATATCCACATATTAGGACAGGGGAGGGTTTTATGTAGAATACAATTTTTTCGAAAGCAACAAGAAAAAAAAAAAATCTTTCATTTTTACGGTACAAACCTTTATTGAAATATAAAAAGTAATACAATATAAATATTTATTCAATAAAATTTGAAATTCAACAAAGATTATGAAGAAATTTTATCTATTATTAAACCTACGCATGTACAATTCATATGTTGGTTATGTTACATACACATAACCTACACATGTATAGTAAATATGTAAAAGTTAGATAAAAAATATTAAAATTTTATTTAATTGTTTTTAATATGATATCATATGCAATTGTATGTAGATAACCTACACATATGTATAGTAAATATGTAGAAGTTAGATAAAAAATATTAAAATTTTATTTAATTGTTTTTAATTAGATATCATGTGCAATTGTATGTAGAAGCTAAAAACTTCTTAAACAAATAAACCCATCAATAAAAAAATTAAACAGTTTACGTTTGTTCTCGAGATATCGTAATAATTTACTGTTCTAAATACACGAACTTCACCCTATTATGATCAACAACAAAAAGATATGACACATTGGTTTAATAGTTAGATAGTAAAATGCATACCAAACATGTCATTGTCGACGCATTTCTCAAGAAGCCAACTGCGATTTTGATCAGTCCAACCATCATCACACAACTCGTTAGAATGTTGAAAGAGATACTTCACAACATCGTAATTTCCAAACAACGCAGCCGCGTACAGTGGCATCATTTGTCCTCCGGCACCAGGGATTGTCAGCAAACTCATATTCTTTCTCACTATAATCTTTATGGTTTCAATATTTCGAGCTACAGCTGCTAAGTAGAGTGCAGTGTTGAAATTTTCATTCTCAAGTGTCAAGTCTTCCTTTTCCATCAACTCCACCAAATTTTTCACGAACTCCTCGACACGTTTCGAGTCGCCTTTTGCTGATGCTGCAACGTGAAGTGCTGTCTCTCCATATTCAGTGATGCTATACCTTACCAATTCTTTGTTCTCATCCAAAATAGCTTTAGCAGCAACCCAATCACATCTTATTGATGCCTCATACGGAGGGACCCCAATTTTAAGGTATTTTTTTCTAGGTCCTTCAAAATAGTTCCAATATATGTAAATAGTTAGCGCCCAGTTCATCTTAATATATCTTTTCATCTAACATTAAGCATCAGTCCTAATGCATATGGCCTGTTTAAATCCTTTAATTTGATTTGACAATTAATATTAAGGGAAAATTTTTAAAATGTTCCTTTAACCAACTTTTTCTTTCAAAATTTTCCTTTGACCAGCTCATCTCCAAACTGTCCCCATCCGAACACTGGCATTCCAACTGTAAAACAGGTTCGTTTGAACCCACGATGAAGACATGTTTAAATATGGTCGTTATGCAGGGTCCGAACAAACTTACAAAAGTTCAGACTACCATAACTTCATTTGGACGAATTTACAAAAATTCGGACGCCTTAAGTTTGTTCGAATGGTCATTCGGACAAACTTACGAAAGGGAAATTTTGAGGATTACTTGGTCAAAGGATATTTTGAGGAAAAAATTTGATCAAAAGGACATTTTGAGAATTTTCTCTAATATTAAACAGTTTTATAGAAATCAAAACTAACATATCTATCTATACTAATAAATAAAAATTTTAAGTGACACGTGTCACTCTCTTATGCATGCTCAACATTTTTTCCCGTCTCTCTCTCCTATTAATTATATAAATTGTCTTTAATTGTTTTTATAATATTTTTTGTCTCTCTCGTATTAAATGATCTCTATAATTATTTTTATAAAGTATTTTATTATTTTAAAATAAATATATGTTAAAAACTATATAATATTTCATAAATATGTAATATGTAAATTTTTATTACGAATAATATAGCCTTGAATTTATACAACCCGTGTTCACACGGTGTTTATATCGTAGTTATATCATATATTAACTCAGAACTGCAAAGCATTTTCTTTGCATTTTCATCTTTTTACTGTGGTTTTTAACGGATATAATGAATACAAAATTTCCTAATATCCAGATTCATAAGAGCAGAGAAGGAACACATAGATTGCAGAAATTACCAGTGAGTAGATCTCGACAAGGTAGATTCGGTGTTAACCGCCTTGTGTTAGGATTCGGTGGTGGTGTTGGCCCTGAGTTAGCATGTGAAGCCACCTGAATGTTGACTTGCTGCTGCTGCTGCTGCTGATGATGACTTAAAGGATTCTGCTCATTGATTGAGGGTAACTGCACTGCTGTTTGCTTCATCTGCAATATGACACCATTAATGATAATTAAGATATTAGCATAGTTAGTTCACATGACGATTTAACAGCTGATAATACCTTTGCTTCAGCTCACGATTATAGTGACTGAATCTGAATGAGTGATCACTGTGAATGAAATGAATCTGAATGCCCTCGAGATGTGAGTCTTGATTATTAAACATGCATTATTACATTCTATTATTAAACTCTGCTTTGTGTCAACCTCAACGTCTATACTTTGCATATTCTTTTCAAGTCGATGCCAAAGTTCACACTGTATTTTTTTTTTACCAGGGGTTAATCCAATATTAAAACATTCACATTTGGTTCCCCGTAACTATCTCCGTCTATAAAATTTAAAGGATTTAAAATATTTACAGTGGGTTTCTTATATATTTATAAATGTGTTTCATATATTATATGAAATGATTGTGAGATATTGTAAGTAAAGATAACTAAAAATCTTAAAATTCATCTGTATTATTTAAATGAAAAAAAAAAGAGTGGCTATTATTGTTTTAAACAAGACTGAAAAAATTTTCCAATTTAGACAAGTGGCTATCAACGAAATCGTATAGAAAAATTTATCGGTTAGCTATTACTTAATGTTAGTCTAATACTATGATTATTGTATGTTTATTGTTAAAACGTTTGTTTTCGTTTATCAAAAATTAATTTATATAATTTAATTACCTTTTTATGTTAGCCCATCTAGAACATTAAAATCTTTAGAACCAATAGTGTTTATACTAGCAAAACTATTACAAATTTGAAAATATATTTATTGTTTTTATAAATGTGATAAAAAAGTATGATAAGTGACTTAAATTGTTCACGTTTTTAAGGGTTCGTATATATATATTTTACTTTACACGATGGTTGAAGTATAAACGCTATAAATAAAATAATTATGTGTTACTCTTTTCAAACTGAAAAATTATATTTCGGCCCACCGACTCATTTTAATACGATTCTCCTCCATTTCTACTTTATCAGTAACAAAATTTAAAATTTAGTTTTTTTATCACTTCCATCGTTAACAAGTTATTTCTTGATGCAACACGTATTTAGTTTAGGTGTTATTCTCCTGTGCTATACGGTGTGATTTTGGTCATTGTTGGTTCGGTTTATCAAAAATCATAAAAGCGAATGTACCAATAACGGCAATGGTGATCTTCACCATAATCAAATTTGTTCGTCACACTACTTCAATCGGTAATTGCACTCGCTATTACGATACAAAATACCCATTGGATTTTATAAATAGCATTAAATTAATTTATTCTATGACCCTTTGTTCATAATGAGCCTTTGTTTGTAGCAGGTTCACATTCATTGGTTTCGTCTTTGACCAATACCCAAAAGACTGAGACTAAGGAAACCCTAAACCCCAAATGTGCCCCACGTATGATCTTAAGTTTCTTGTATTTCACTTTGTTGGATCTGCTCCTGGTCGGGTTTGAATGGATTGAGTTCGGTCATAACCATATATAGACATCCAAACACTAAAAAGTAGCGTCACTCGTGAAAAAAATTTCTTTAGACACGATGACAAAGTTAGAATCTTTTGGCACACAAATTGTTAGCTATTGTGTCTACTAATGCAAGCAACAAGTATTATAATAACTTATAAGTAGGCATGAATGGATAGTCAAATCTAAATGTAATTTCAATAACACAAACTCTTACATACATCATGGCTATTAACAAGAAAACTTGAATCACATTCACATAAGCATATCAGCTAAAAAATTTCTATGCTTACGCCAGTGATCCGAAGGCGAATTTTGTTTTACAACGAGACGATGTTGAGCAGAGTAGCTCTGTTTCCAATTAATCTCCTAAACATACATTCCAGCCTGCTTTCAATGCATTCAACCTGTTTTTCCACTATTTCCAATCTGCATTTTGCAATTTGTATCTTCTCCAATTGTGTTGATGATCCATTTTTGCATAAGCTCTGCAATGCATCATCTACGCTTTCGAATTCTTTAACAATCCCCTTTTCGTGTTGATCTTCACACGCCACCATCCCCTTATGCATCAGTTTTGATACTACAACGGACCATCTGTTGTTACCCTTAGCAGCCGGCGTTGAGAAGAACAACAACAAAGATTCAAAAACAGCAACAGTCGTTTCGCTAACTCCTATCACCGCCTTCATCACCGCTGCAAGATGGTGGTTGTTTGAACCAACCACCACTGACCCACCACCGGTGATCATGCTATCAACGTGCTTCAAACTCCCAACCAACAGTTTAACATCCTTCTTCATCTTCTTTCTAAAGCAGTTGTAACTGATGATGCTCTTTTCAATGCTCAGCTCGCATTTTCGCCTCCTTAACACACACTGAAGATCTCTAACATGCTCTTTGGTTTGTGTCACCATATCCCTTATGCTGCCGCAAACATCCAACAAACTAACAGACTCTTCAACTAACTCCTCGACCCATGTCTTGTTTTGTTGTTCAGAGATCAAAACACGAGTGGCGGACAGTTTCAAAAGATCATCCATACATTTATACACCTCTGCAAGCTGTGATAAACCACTACAAACATTGTCTGCAGACGGCTTCGATGCTGCAACCGCTGCAGCAGTTTTCGCGGTGTTAAGGGCTTGTTCGATTCGGAGAGTGGTGGGATGCGATCTGCAAGGCAAGCTAATGGATTTGACTTGTGCTTTGGTGCTTGATTTTGAAGAAAGAGCCATTTTTCTGCAGGATAATATATAGGGAAGTTCAGGCTTTATGTATAGGTAAGTTGAACCTTAATATGGGCACTGCTTATATATATATGTGCATAATGGGTGGTGTTGATTAAATTATTTTATTATAAAGTAGCTTCCGACGTAAGTTTATGGTATTGGTCCAAGTGTGTGAAAAACGTGATGCTAGCATGGGATTTACTATTTTATGTAGGGTGTTAGGCCAACGCAACAGCCTCCCAATAATACGTTTTGGACCTACCCCCATACTTGATAGTTACGTGTGAACAATCTCTCAATAAATTAAATGTTTATCTATTAGGTTATAAAAGGAAATGTGATTCTAATAGATTTTTTATGTTTGATTATAGATTTTATGGGTGAGGATTGATGGAGTGTACACCCTAAAAAAGCGCCATCTAGATTTTGGCTTTTGGATACACATGTGACTTAAAAGTTGTACTTTTTTGCAACTTTTGCCTAAAAAGAGATATTTGTAATGTATATTTTTTTACGCATACATATGGCATGTAATAAAGGACAGTTTTTGCTTAAAAAATGGGATATTTGAAATGCTTTATCAAGTAGGACCGATCAACCGTCCACACAAGAAGTAGAGACTTAATCGGTTCAGTTTGTATGGGTTAAACCGGTTCTGCTTGCTGGGAGTTTGACTATTTACGCTTTTAACCGATTTTATGTATGAAAATAACTTTTTTAATAAAAGATTTCAACTTGATACTTTTCATACACATGTTAGGTGTTCGTAAATTAATCTACAAAATATTAGGGTTATATTTCTAGCTACAGGAATTAAATACCTTCCCTTAAAATATAATCACTACATTTTTTGGTTTGTTTTTGTTTTTCGAAAACAATCTCTCTTTTATTGTTTTAACTAAATGCTACCAGCATAACCATTTTAAAAGAAATACATCTTTCGATCTTTTTTGTGATATATAAATGATTTTTAAAATGTTTTAAGATCTAATTGATTCACGTGTAGGGTATCACACAGTATTTGGTTCTGTTCTTTTCGGGTCCAAACTTTGTCAGCAAGAAGCATGCCCTCATTTTCTTGGACCCAATTTCATGGAAGGCCATGCTTATAATCACCCATCAAGGATAAGGCACCTGCCTTCAAATTAAAACAGTTGCCAATGGTATAAATTTTTAGCAAAAGACAACATTGAATATATACATAAATGATATATAATTAATCTAACAGAATTATGTGAATTTTATATAAGTGCGCATGCTTGGGCTGTCTCGTTTATGCACCCTTTCACTTGTATTAAGACAACTATTAAATCTTTTAGTTTATATGATTGTCAGATCCTGTATTGACTTTTAGTCTCTTGCATTGCTGGAAACAATATATCTTATCAAGTGTTCATACTTTAAGTCGTATTTTTTAGTGATTGGATTGCTGGATGACCATATGAAAGTGCGCATCATGTGCATACTTATTAGATAAAACCCAAGATTGCCAATTCTCTTATGATGGAGGGAAACTTTCACCACACACATCACACTACATTATATATTCACCAATTATATTTTATCATATTACATTACATAACACTTTCAAATTTAAAGTGGTACTCATGTCTTGACACACCATAATTTTTTCTTTAAGAATTAACTTCTTTTAAAATTTAAAATTACAATTTAAAATTAAAACTAAACTAAAATAAAAACAACGTAAAATTAAAAATATCAAAAAAATACTTAAACTAAAAATCTATAAATTAAACTTTCAACCACGTAGCTGGACAATTTTTTTGTCATGCGTTCTAGGCAATTTGTCGTTTGGGTAGAAGGAGCCGCTTCAGTAGGACACACACGCATCTTCGGTGTATGGTTTTTGTTGGTTTGAGCTTAGGATTTTGTGGACTTTTTGTTGGATTTCATAGTGTACAATATTAGAAATAAGTAGAAGTGAGATTGTTGTATACAATTTGTGTTAATTGTTTGGTATTCTATAGTATTTGAGAAATTTAAATAAAAACTAGCCGTTGCCGGGGGGCGGCTAATTGGCAACGGTAACAAGCGGATTAAACTCACAGCACGGGTGTGTCGTGAAACCAAAAAAACACGGTGTGAAGGCGGGTGGCGGCAGTTGATGATATTATGACCAACGGCGGAGCTTGAACTATATCGTGGGGGGGGGCGGGGGCGAACTTGATATTTATATAAAAATTTACACTATCTGGCCAAAAATTTACACTATCGGACTAAAATTTAACACTACTAGCGAAAAAAACAAGGGGGGCGGCCCCCCCCCCCCCCCCCCGGGCCTAGTGAAGCTTCGCCTATGATTATGACAGCTTTAGATTATATGATTCTTAGATTTTAATTTAAATTTAGTGTTAAATTTTTTATGAGATTGATTGATCTATTATGTATAAAAAAATAAATTGTATATCTATATATTATATATAATTGTATATATGTACATTTATGTATATGTATATAATTATAACAGTAAAAATTAAATTAAAAAATAATTCAAGTCTAACTGAACTGAGCGAATCTTTTCTCGTGCTTGACTTGTTTATAAACTAAACTAAGCCTTAAGTCTCATTTACAGTAGATCCGTAAATCGAAAGAGCATTTTCCTGAGTATTTTTCGAGCAATCGTCGAGCGATTTGGACAACCATGTTCCAAGCTTCTATATCTAATTCATCACTGCCTATCATATTAAATGCATACTGTATTGAATACGCAAAGGTCTTCAAGTGTGGAAACTGAAATTCCCATTGTCTGCAAGAACCCTAATGTTTCGCGAACGTTGTGTGTGTGTGCGTGTGTGTGTGTGGGGGGGGGGGGGGGTGCAAATCACGAATTAGTGTGTCAAAGATTAAATAATGGCAGTATCAATCTTAGAGTTTGATTTGTTCATATAATCGAAAGATCGAGAAGACTCTCCGGCTACGTGGGAAATAGAATAGAATTTTAAGAACGTGTGTCTGCTCATCAAAAGTCTTAAGGAAACTGCCGACTTTAAACAGCTTAGATTGGGTTCCAGCCAGATCTAATGGTCATTATCGATTTCAATTGCGGTTACACTCGCTGTAGTAATATATTATATAATTCTTAAAATAAGGGAAGTCAACAATTAATATTACAGAGTTTAAAAATTGGTTCAGATAATAAATCTTCAGATAAATTTTAAAGTGACAAGAACTCAAGAACATTTAAGTGCTTGAGACTATCTGCTAAAGGTTGTACTCAAGTGAAACATCTAAAATCATCAACAAAAAGTAATAACATATCTATAATTCGAACAGTAATCCAAGCATTTAAAAATGCAGTGTAATCGACTCCCCATGCGTATGTACAATCTTAACTGTTAAATACATCACTATTAAAATGAAAACTCGAATCACATTCACATAAGCATATCTGCTAAAATTTTCTATGCCCATGCCAGTGTTCCGAAAACGATTTCTTTTTTCTTTTTTTTTTTTTTTGTTTACGACGAGACGATGTTGAGCAGAGTAGCCCTGTTTCCAATTAATCTCCTAAACATACATTCCAGCCTGCTTTCAATGCATTCAACCTGTTTTTCCACTATTTCCAATCTACATTTTGCAGTTTGCATCTTCTCCAATTGTGTTGATGATCCATTTTTACCTAAACTCTGCAATGCATCATCTACGCTTTCGAATTCGTTAACAATCCCCTGTTCGTGTTGATCTTCACACGCCACCATCCCCTTATGCATCAGTTTTGATACTACAACTGACCATCTGTTGTTACCCTTAGCAGCCGGCGTTGAGAAGAACAACAACAAAGATTCGAAAACAGCAACAGTAGTTTCGCTAACTCCTATTACCGCCTTCATCACCGCTGCAAGATGGTGGTTGTTTGAACCAACCACCACTGACCCACCACCGGTGATCATGCTATCAACGTGCTTCAAACTCCCAACCAACAGTTTAACATCCTTCTTCATCTTCTTTCTAAAGCAGTTGTAACTGATGATGCTCTTTTCAATGCTCAACTCGCATTTTCGCCTTCTTAACACACACTGAAGATCTCTAACATGCTCTTTGATTTGTGTCACCATATCCCTTATGCTGCCACAAACATCCAACAAACTAACAGACTCTTCAACTAACTCTTCGACCCATGTCTTGTTTTGTTGTTCAGAGATCAAAACACAAGTGGCGGACAGATTCAAAAGATCATCCATACATTTATACACCTCTGCAAGCTGTGATAAACCAGTGCAAACGTTGTTTGCAGACGGCTTAGATGCTGCAACCGCTGCAGCAGTTTTCGCGGTGTTAAGGGCTTGTTCGATTCGGAGAGTGGTGGGATGCGATCTGCAAGGCAAGCTAATGGATTTAACTTGTGTTTTGGTGCTTGATTTTGATGAAAGAGTCATTTTTTTGGAGGATGTTAAGGGAGTTCAGGTGTTATGTATAGGTAAGTTGAACCTTAATTTGTGTACTGCTAATATATATATGTGCGTAATGGGTGTTAATAATTATTTTTTTATAAAGTAGCTTCCCACGTAAGTTTATTGTATTGGTCCAAGTGTGTGAAACTAACATGTGATGAAAGCATGGGTTTTTGTACCTTTTGTGGGGTGTTAGGCCAACGCAACAGCCTCCCAATTATGTATCCCAATTTGTTTAATGTTGGACCTACCCCCATACTTCATCGCTACGTGTTAACAATCTTTCAATAGATTAAACAGGTTATCTATTATGTTAGGAAAATAAAAAGTGATTGTCTTAAATATTATATGTTTGATTATAGGTGTTATGGATAAGGTGTGATGATGTGTAAGCCTTAAAAAGGGCCATCTAGATTTTGTTTTTTAGATATACGTGGCATGTAAAGGTTGTATCTTTTGTCGAAAAAGAGATATTTTACATTGCAAATTTTTTCTTTCATTTTTTTTGTTACATATATGCTTCCATCTTTAGGGAAAAGAGGTATTTGCTATGCATTTTATAAATCCGGCCGGATCGATCTAACCGAACAAAAATCACTCTGATTCAAATGATAAGGTTGAACTATTTATAGTTTCTGGTTTTTTAACCGATTACAAGTTAGGGTAGTTTTGAGTAGTTTTTTATTTAAAAAATAATTCTTTTAAAGATTTGAACTTGTACCTCTCGTACACATTTAAAAATGTTTACAGTTGGTCTAAAAAAATGTTAGGTGTTATATTTCTAGATACATAAGTTAGATATTCCTTCGATATAACATCTTTATGGTCACGCTTGTTTAATTTTTATTAGAATTATCTCTCTCTTATTTACTTAAAAGCTAAATATCAAACCTTTTTAAAATACATAAACATCTCTTCTATGTAATACATAAGTAATTTTTAAAATTAATTATCAGAGCATTGGATATTTGCGTTTGGTTGTGCTAAACGTACATCCACAACGTATACAAATGTTTAAAAGTGAAACTGTTCTTAAATGGTCATTAAAAAGTTAAACAAGGGTTTAACCCAAGAAAACTTTTAGCGAGCAGTTAAATGATTGCTTAAACTGGAACACTTTCTTAAAACCGCCATTGAAAACATCTTTTAAACGAGGTTTAAACGCACATTTTTAAAACAGCCGTTCACACAACTTTGTATTAAAACATTAACCATCAAAAGTCAACCACACTGCATTAAGCAATAGAGGCCAGGTACATTTAGTTTATCCGTAATCATATATATATGCTTCATGCTTACGTGATGTATGTAAGTAATGAGATCCAATCATAACTCCACGTGTCCGGTTTCGACCCACGTGTCGCACACACAGTTATTATTGGGGCCATACTTCGGCGGCTCCACCGGCAGATCCATGCACCATATTCTTGGAGGCGATATCATGGGATGCCACATTCATCACCATTAAGGATGAAGCATCTGCCTCGAAAACAGTTGCAGAGGAGATGAACTTATAGCAAAAGACAAGACTCGATGTATAAATGATACTATTATAATAATAATCAAACAGGATTAATTATGTGAATCTTATATGGGCGCATGCTTGGGTTATACGTATCTCGTCTATGTTTCCTTACACTTGTATTGTGACAGCTATGAGATCTTTTAGTTTATATGATGGTTGGATTCTGTCTTGACTTCAGTTCTACTCTTTGCTGGAATCAATATTTTCATGTTCAGGTGTTTATATATATATTACTAGACTAAAGACCCGTGTAATACACGGGTTCAATCAATAAAAGTTACTTTTGATTAAAAAGGTTCGTAATTCATAATATTGTTGTTAATACTTTATATATCGATTTTAATGTTTAATTTTTTTAAAATAATCTATATCTAATATTAGTATATTTTCCGTATCAATGCTTATAAGTCTAAATAGTGTATAATATGAAATGACCTTATAAATATGAACTCTAGGTTATATTATATTAAACATGAGAACATCCATAAATCTTCGAAAATTTATTTGTATACAAAATTTGATGTTCTGTTTGTAGTTTTACCATCATTGTCTAATATTAATACTTTTAATTCATGTCTATTTGTAAATCAAGATAATGTAACATAGAGCTAATCATGTGTGAACACTGGTTGTTTAAAAAACAAACCAACTTTGAACAAAAAGTTAATTACAAAATATCTCGAACAAAATTTATAGAATCAGGACAAAATTAATTATATTTTAGAAATGTTTTTTTAACTAAATTTAATGAAACTATCAAAATAAAAATAAACAAAGTTAATTATTTAAATACTTTGAGCTACACAATATGACAAAAAAGGTTATGTGTCAATCTAATTTTTTTTTTATATAGTATAGATATAAATATACAAACTTTCATTTATTCTGAGTTTATTTCTTAAATTTTGTTGACTTTTATGAGAATGCATAAAAGACATAGATAGAAACATCAACCATATGGTAAAAACCATTCAAAATTCAAACTTAGATATGAAAACATTGTATGAACTGAAACATAATGTGATTTGGGATAAATCGAAACCAAGATATGCTTGTATATTGAAAATGATATGAAATGGTTCATCTTTCCATTTGAAAATTGATATCATGATTTGGAAAAATTGAAACCTTGAACTGATTATTTAAGACCATTGATTTGATAAAGTATCTAAAATTGTTTCGGAATAGAAGATGCGTATGGGGTTTCTTCTCGTTTGCATAGGACGAGTGAATTAGAAACCTTTAATTGCTTGTTTGAATAAGCAAGAATCCAACACGATTACTTCACAATTTTAATGTAATACAACCTGTAAAAACTCATTATATTAACTTTTTAGTAGAGATAGATTCAACTTGTTTTTGAGTGAAAAATACAGTCAACTATAACTTGCAATTTATTTCAAGGTTTTATTTTGAAACCATCACAAATGCCATTTGTAATAAGTTTTTTTTTCAAAGTAGGATTGATAGAAAAATAATTTAACAAAATGAGTATTTTCAAAAAGACACAAATAAAATTGTTTTTTTAGTGGAAAGTTAATTTTTCTCATTCATAATATGATTGGATAAAAGTATTTCTATTTTTAGTAATGTTATTTAATTAAAGTTAAAAGTATAAAATTTTAATAAAATAAAAACCAATTTTGAATCTGTTATGATTTTGAAAAATGTTTTATAGTTTTTTTATGAAGGTTTTTTTAAAACCTTTTCAATAACGTTTTCTCATACAAAAATATTAATACTATTTTATCAGTATTTTTTTAACGTCTCTTTATAAAATACGTGTTCTTATATAGAAAAGATCTTTTTATGAAATTAAATGATTTATGTAATTTATTTAAAATAACAATATATATTATATATTATATAACTGTTTTAAACATAAAGTTATACATAGTAATAACCATTTATATATGTATATACATAAAAGATAAAATAAACATCATATACATACAACGCTAGTTTCGTCTTGCGAGCTGGCTCGATCTCGACACATGAATCTCGGGCTTAAAACCATTTATTAAATGAGTCGTAAAATTAGTTCAAACTTTTTTAAGCTCAACTTAGTTAGAGCTTTTAGCGAGTCGGTCCCGAGGGGCTCACGAGACAACGTTACTCGTTTCTCCCCTAATTGTTGTTGGGAGTCTATTAGCAACATACATACCCTGAGTAATTGAGGATTACATTTATAGTTCATAAAATAAAAAAATAAGTCATTAACTTTTTTCGTTTCATCATGATATCTATATAAAACATTTCTTAAAAATGCATTTTTGTTAAAAAATAGTTTTTCTTATTACATCTTTTAAGCTACTTGAAAACATTTTTGAAAAATACATATTTTTAAAAAGAATAAAAAAAACAAATGTGCCTACTTTTGTGTGAAAGTGAAACAAAATTATAGATGAAAATTTTAACTTTTCTATATGAAAATACGATTTAAATTAAGTCTGTGTGAATTAAAAAAAACAAAAATAAGTTTTAAAATTTTTTTTTGTTTTTAATTACGATACATGAACCAAATACTTTTATAATTTTATTAACTAACCTTTGTACTTGACATTTTTTAAATAATATTATTTTAAAGTGAAATAAATTTAACTAATAGCATTATAGTGAAAAGAAGAAACACTTTCTTAAACACCTATTTTGATAAATAAATTTTCTATATACACTATTTTAGGAAAAAAAAACTTCCTTTGTAATTATAGCAATAGTTGATTTTATTCAAATGAATTATAAATAAGAATGAGGATAGATACATTTTTAGACGGAAAATCAAAAGAATAAAGGCCTAAGAAAATGACACGTGACACTAAATATATTGTTTTATTAATAAGTATAGATTAATTTTAATGATACATAATATTTTATTTGTTTATGCTTTACATATTTTAGTATTTTACAGAAGATGTGAAATTTATACTCACCAAAATCGGCTAAACACGATTTGAAAGATTTTGAATTATATGATAACATGATATGTACCATTAACAAAATAATAATGTGTTTAGATTTGAAATTTTTCGTTAATATTCTTGATCACGTCTTTTACTCTTTTTAGATGTCAAAACAAAAATAATATATTCATACATATTGTTTTTTATGAAAAAAATAATAATAGATATCATTATTTTGTTATCTTTATCTACAAAATTTTATTAACTAACCTTTGTACTTGATACTTTTTAAATAATATTATTTTATTAACTAACCTTTGTACTTAACACTTTTTAAATAATATTATTTAAAGTGAAATAAATTTAACTAATAGCATTATAGTGAAAAAAACACTTTCTTAAAACCTATTTTGGTAAATAAATTTTCTATATATACTATTTTAGAAAAAAAAAACTCCCTTTGTAATTATAGCAATAGTTGATTTTATTCAAATGAATTATAACTAAAAATGAGGATAGATATATTTTTAGGCGGAAAATCAAAAGAACGAAGGCCTAAGAAAATAACACGTGGCACTAAAGATATTGTTTTATTAATAAGTATAGATTTTTTGAACTCCAAATGTTAGTTGTTAATTGTTAGTATTATCAAGTTAGTAATACTTACTAATGACAAGGTTTGAACTTAAGATCTTCAATAGAGGCAAAACTTTACACCTCCCCCTAAACTAGACCAAGAGATCACCAATGCCAAGGTTTCAAGTGTTTATAACCTCTAGTTTTAGTAAATGTATTTATTACACGAGTTGAATATATAAAATATTAAATAAAATAAAAGTTTATGAATTACAACACGATATTTTAAAATAAGATATGATTAAAAGTACGTATGAGTAAGTATTATAAATAATAAAACAATGATATTAATTTTTTAAACTTTTTCTTTTTCTAAAAAATAAAATAAAGTTTTTGTTTCAAAACAAACCATTTTAATGAAATATGATTTTTAAAATTTTCTATAACTCCCAGACTTAATTAATTTTGGATTATAAAAAATTTCCTTATTTACACTCAAGCTCAAGCTTGAGATTTTTAGTTCAAAATTTTTCAAACTCAAGCTCCGCTTAAGATCTTTTTATTTTTATCATAGTTTTTATATAATAATAATTATCTATATCAACATATGTTTAATAAATTAAATAAAAATTTATTAAAAAAAGTTCATTTCAAGAGGGCTTGATACGTGAAGCACTGGAACAAGCTCGCTTATTAAATGATTAATAATATAAACTCGAGCTTGTTTAACCTCGGTGCGATCAGAGATTTTGTCGAGATGAATCCGAGTAATTCACAACTTAGTTCGTCTCATTTACATTCCTAGTATTGAATGTTATTTGTTTTAATTTATATTTTTTATCTTTTTATTGTATGATCCAATCTAGCCTAAATCGGATCGTATCAAAAAAAAATTATAATTAATGATATAGAACTGACCCTTAAAAATATTCGACCCCATATAAAAATTTTCTACCTACGCTACTAGTCACTTTATAACAAAGAATTATATTAGGCATATTTATGCATTCTTATTATCACTTTGTGGATGTTTCTAATTTCCATAGTCTTATTTTTTTATGCCCTTGTAAATGTTGCGTTTGTTTATTGCTTATACATATTTATGTGTGTGAAGTTTTTGTTGTAAATGTTTAACTTGCTTATAAATGTCTATTTATGTGGTTATTGGTAATTCAGATCCATTCTTAAAGCACGGGTTGATTTCCGCAACTCAAATTAGACAACGAGACGATTTAAGTCTTTTTAAATTACATAAGCGGTTAAAACAAGTTGTTTTATAAGACTTACTAACTTAAAGTAGTCGAGAATCCAAATGCATCTACATAAATTACTCCACCACCACCACCACAGTAACCTGTTTTGACCAGGTACCTGATACATTAATGGGTCAGACACGAGTCGCATGCACTTAATATAGCTGGTTTTGACTAGCTATCCAACCCAACCAATCCCTCCTTTTTGCCAGGCTTTAAGTTTTCTAATATGTTTTTTAATGTTTTATTCTACTATGACACAGAAGGTGTACAGATTTGAGCTCGCGGTGAAAAAATTGACTCGCTTCACACCTAAACAATACGTTTTTGGGTTTTAAATGAAAGGAAAAAGAAAGTAAATTAAAGCGAATAATTTTTCATGTTTTTGAATGGAGTTTTAAAAAAATCTTGGAGTTTGACGTTTGTACTCTTAAATTGTAATAGTTAGTCGTTATAAATTTCATACAAAGATATATTTCCGTTTAAAAAAGTTAGAAATCTTTTCCAAACCCATTGAATCTTCAACAAAACAAATTATTTTGTCCTAAGGGCTCTTCGGTGTGCTATGATTGCACAACTCAAGATACTTTGGTATTGACAGGTGCAGCTATCTTACCAATTTATTGACAAACTAGCTTAATAACCCGTGTATTACACGAGTTGAATATATAAAATATTAAATAAAATAAAATTTTGTTAATTATAAAACGCTATTTTAAGATAAAATACGGTTGAAATTATGTATAAGGACTATAGGTAACAAAATAATGATATCAAGTTTTTAAACTTTTTTTGTTTAAAAAAACTAAATATTTTGTTTCAAAACAAAAAGTTTTATAAAATTTATTTATAATTAGTTTTTATTTATAAAAATTTTACTTTTTAAAAATATTGATTTTTAAAATATGTTATATTTTTAAAAAAGTTTGATGTTTTTGAAAAAAAAGATTATTTTATAAAAATTTATTTCTTTATAAATAATATTGATTAAAAGATTCCTTTCTTAATTTATTAAAAAATACTTTTAGTCTATAAATAAATTAAATAATATTATTACTAATTATAGTAACTATTAAGTAGGAGAGAGAAGCGGAAAAATTATGATGAGGATGAATGTGGTGCTGCCATGTGTCCCTATTAGTTACTTTTTTATTATAATATAAAGATAAAGATAAAGATTGTAAAATTCGGCCAGATCTGGTGACAAAAATTGACCTAGACCCAGGTAATATTCATCGGGCTTGAGTGGAACATTTCCTTCTTTGTAGATGACGTATGGTCAAATTGGAAAACTGAGAAAAAACATGACGACTTCTTGTAAAAAAAAAAAAGGAAAATAGAAAATGTAGTGTGTCAATCTAGGAAACCTAGGAATCTCGAGACGATTCCCTTTGCTCTAAAATATATTGTAAACTATTTTTACCGTAAAATATTATATATTTTATTGTCAGAGAAAAAAATAACTACCGACAGAATGAATCAGAGCCGTCAGATTTGATAGAGATTTAATCCTGATCGTATAAAGTCGGCAGTCATTCATCCATCGGAGCAGTTACCGGCGGTTCTTCTTCTCCTGCTTTTCCGTCCATGTCGCCGCGATCACGGGGAACGGTAGCACCAGTTCATACATCCTATCCCCATTCCTATATATATATATATATATATATATATATATATATATATATATCCAGAAGAAACACGACTTACGCTTTCTAATCACCATGAGAGCCAAGGTACGTTTTCCGATTCGAATTGTTATTTGCTCATCCGCGTGATCTGAGTTGTTATATTAAATTTGTTTACAATAAAATTAGTTGATTTACGATGCAGCTGTGGAAGAAGAAGAGAATAGGGAGATTAAAGAAGCATTAAAAGATCAGGGCCAAATCTGTGCCAATCGAAGGCCATTGGAGGTCTCAATCTTCCTAAATTTGTTCCAATTAGGGCTTATTTCCTGGCGAAACATGTGAGGCTTGCTTTGGTATTCATTCTCTCTTTCTTCTCCTTTTGTAGAGGATTCGCGTCGGGATGTGGCTGATGTTGGTTGTATCCCATCTGATGAAATCCTTTGTGTGGTGCACGAATCATGTTTGGTACCTGAACATTCTTAAATCAGGTGCGCATCCTATTCAATTCATTATGTTAAACTATAATTGAATTTAAGATCAACGGAAACAATCGTTTTCTTTCTTTCCCCGGTTGGAATCCATCGTTTTCGGAATTTCTAATTCTTACGTTTTAAAAAACTTTATTTCGTCTCCAATGTAGCTATGTGTATTTTTCATGTTTTTATTTCCGATTCTAGCATTTGATACAAAATATGATATGAAAAATTAGTGTTGATATTTGTGAAATTTTTGATAGGGGGAAAATCAATTACTATACATTATGTTGATCCTTCGAGCTGCAAATCTGCACGGAGCTTGAATGATGAGGTCTTAAAACATATTCCTGTATGAAATTGATGATTTGATGGTGATAATATTTTGATATACATTCGTCTTCTCTATGCATTAAAAATCGATTTGATGTATCATGTTAAAAAAACCCTAATATTGAAAGAGATTTTTGCAGGCGTCGTCGTCCAAGCCGGGCAAGTCCAGCGGTGGCAATCAAAAGAAGGTCACTCTAGGTTCACATCGATTTTTACCTTCTGAGGATAGCAATTGGTTTCATCTTTGTGTGCGTTTTTATGTTTTGATTCTATTAATTAGATGATAATGAAATTAATTCGAGGAAAATGCAGAAGGGGAAACAAAAGGAGAAGGTGAATAATATGTGTTTTAGTTGAGGGGCACTATGAGTTCGAAACTAAGGTTTGATTGCTTAATCGTGTGTACTAAAGTTGTTTCCTTTAAAAGGATACCTCTAACCTTGTGCTCTGTTATGTTTGTAGAAACTAGAAATTTGATTTTCAGTGATCTATTGTTTTACACTTGATATAGATAAAAGATAAACTCTTCATTTGTATCGTTAGATTTTGGAACTTCTGGTTTTCTTTATTGCAATATAGGATTTGGGGTGGATGCTATATCCATAATGCATGTCTTTTGATCAAAGGCAGGGAAATTGATTGAGGAAGAACATATAGCTGATGTGGGTCGGTTGGATTCAAGTGATTAGTTAACTATCATTTTAGAAAAGTTTGATTTGGCTAAGAAGAGGTTTCTTAAGGTTCCTGATGCTTTGGAGAGAACATCTCATATGAACCGTAAAGGTATGCATCTTCTCATATATATATAGTTTGAGTTGGCTTTTAATTAATACAAAACTATTATCTTATGATAAAAAGTGTGTTAAATCTTCATTTCATATTCATGAATTTGGTTTTCCCCATATGGTTGATGATCATTGTTTTTTGTTCTAAACATATTCTTTATATTGGTTATATTAATTGTTATCTTATATTAAAAATGTGTTAAATCTTGATTTCGTCCGGATGGCAAACATGCTCCTTTATGTTTTTGCTGGTCGTTATAGCATGAAGTTTATTAAATTTCTTATATAAACCTATACCTGTTACTCCGATCAACATGTTGACTTTGCAATATGGAGAAACTCATTACATAGGGCTGTGAAAAGTGGTTGTAACGAAGCTGCAAGCCTTCTTCTATCTCATGGAGCTTGTGTAGAAGCCAAGGTAAATGTATATAATTTTTTTTTATGTTTCTTATGATTAACATTTTAAGAAAACCATCAATTTCTTTTTCAGTTTTAAGATTCTAAGGGCGGCCTAAAAGTTAAAGAAATACATTTGATCAGACTAAAAAAGTTTAAATGAGAAACATAAGAACTGATTATAATTTGATGAGATTTTTTTTTTTCATCATATATGTTGTTAATAACATAATTATCTTATCTTATCTTATCTTACTACTCTAATAAAAGAGTAATTGAGATGCCACATGGCAGCACCACAATCATCCTCACTAAAATTTTCCCGCCTCTCTCTCCTCTTAAATAATTACCTTAATTACTAATAATATTATTTAACCTTCTTTCACATTTAATAAATTTAAAAAGCGATCTATTTATTAATGTTATTCTTAAATAAACAATTTTTTTATAAAATAATATATTTTTCTAAACCATAAAACTTTTTTAAAAATACGAAATATTTTATAATTGGTATTTTTAAAAATTCAATTTTTAATTAAATTTGAGAGTTATAATAAGGAAATTTTTAAAAATGACATTTTTATACGGTTTTTTTAGAAGAAATTTTTTATTTTTTTTTTGGAAAAATGGTTAAAAATAAAATTTTAAAAAGTTGATATCACTGTTTTATTAGTTATAGTAATTTTTTATACGTAATTTCAGTCATATCATATTTTAGAATATTATTTTCTAATTAATAAATATTATTATATTAATATTTTATTTATCTAACCCGTGTAATACACGGGTTTACTAAAGCTAGTACTATCATATATGGGAAGAAATTTAATCAACAATTGTTATTTAGTCGTGCTTCTAGATCACTTTGTAAATTCAAAATTACTCTCATATAATACGACTATGGTCTTATGAATTAAGGGTTGAGACTTCGATTTACATATTCATCCTTTGATCTCAAAGTCTCAAACCAAGTTGTAGTTTTTTTTTAATTTTTATATTTGATTACTGGACCCCTCTTTTGGTCTATAAAATTTGGTTGACCTTTCTTGGTTCTTGATAATTTTTTATTGAAGACCTAAGGGATGGGTGTGTCGTTGTTGGTATGTTTCTTATTGAAGACTACCCATACTTTAGTCAAGTTGTTTATATGTATCATGGTTCATGGCGGTTGATTGCAGTCATAAAGCTTAGGAGCTTGGACTATGTTGGTAGCCCAATGAGCATTAATAATTCAGTGAGCGAACTGGAGTTGGGTGATTTTGGGTGAATTAGTAATAACCAGTTTGCTTCTTTCACATCAACAAGTCACAAGAGAACCATTTGGTATGTGTTAAAATATTAATGTTTCTGTAGATACAATTCCAAAATTAATTTGAAATGACTTGTGCTTTATTTTGTAGTTGCGTGTATGCGATCAAACACAAGTTAATTTACTGTTTTTGTATTGTTTGCTTTTGTAAACTTTTTGATTTTGTTTTTGTTTTTGTTGCAATATTATGTTATAAATGTCTATTTTATTGCAATTTTATGTTATAAATGTCTATTTTATGTTGTTAAAATGATTGATTTTAGTAGATATTGTAGTATATTGACATTAATTTGTACGTAGTTCTTATAATGTAGTTATTAGTCATACTTTTTACTATAAAGTTAAATGTGTTTGAATGTGTTGTACTATGATCTTAAACAAACATTATTTTTATTAAAAATACAAAGATAGTCGTATGATTATAATATTAAATTACCCGGCCACCGGACGGGTATAAAACTAGTTTATTGTAGGTATAAATAAACTCTAAAATTGACAAACAATGACCTCAATAGCAGAGAAAAGATCAACATTTTATTTCATTTTATTGCGATGAGTGATAACACAAAAGAAAAGAAAAATATTTTTTAACACAAAACCGATAAAATCTAGTACGTAGACAAACTATGAATTTGGGGAAGACCGGATGCTACATTTGACCGACTTAAAGTCATAATCAACGAAAACAATATTAGAATAACAAGTTATTTGTCAAAAAGTCAAAACATGGTTTAAAAAGAAAGAGATAAAAGTATTGAAACGGAACCTATAATTAAATTGATATTCGATATTGCTTGATTAACCGTTTACCATTATGAAGTCATCAAAATTGTAAAGTTAAGTCCGTCTTTTAATGTTTGCATCTTTGCAGGCAGGCTATTAGCCTTAAGTAGGGATGAGCATTTGGTACCCAGTACCCGTACCGTACCGTACCGGTACCGGTACCCAATTGGTACCGAAAATATGTATAAGGTACCAGTACTGGTACCGGTACTTGATTTTCTTATATTTCGGGATCGGTACCCACCGGTACCGGTACCGGTATTTTACCCAAAAGTCCCGTATAGTCCCGCTAGTACCCGAATACAAATATATTATTTTGAAATATTTTGTTTTGTAATATTTTTCACCCCGTCAACTAGTATTCTATTTTAACTTTTGAAGGTAATTATTATTATTTTTTTAATATCATTCTTTTTACTTCACTACAATGTCAAGAGATATATTATTTATGATTTTAATAGAAATGATTGGTGGACTAGTTTATGAATTGAGTTAAAAGAAAATGAGAAAAGTAAATAAACTATCATTTTATTTGAATATTTTTTTGATATTTTACTTTGTTTAGATATTATAAACTTTTTGAGCTATCGAATACCAAACATATACTAGGTAACAGGTATAAAAACAGTTACTAGGTACTGTAACCAAACATACACAATGTATTAAGCCTAAAAAATAATATTGTCTATGAAACGGGTACCAAAGAGGTACTGGGTACCGAAATACCGGTACCGTACCGGTATCGGTACCTGTACCCATATACCAATTTCGGTACCGGTACCGGTACTCGTTTTTTATAAAATTCGGGACCGGGTACTTTCGGTAACGGTACCGGTTCGGTACGGGTACGGTATCGAGCTCATCCCTAGCCTCAAGGGCGGGATATAAGAGTCACATGCATCGCATGAAAATTATTTTTGTTTGATATATATAGTTATATACGATCTAATCCTACCGATCATTTAAAAAAATTTTTGTACAAAACCACGTAAAATTTTGACAATGACTCCCAAAAAGATTTGACGTCAACAAAATTTTAAAAGCGACCACCTTGAAAAACCAATCTATGATTTTCAAAGTTATATCATTATAAGCTATACATATCTTACAAAATTCTTATAAACAAGCCAATTACTTTATTAATTTTAATAAACATTACTTAAAAATGTAACAACTATATCAAAAAGATTAAGATCATTACTCTATTAGTCAAACCATTAAACGATTAACCTATATAATAAACAATTCCAATACAAAGTTATCTAAAATTACATTATTAGTGCCAATTGAAAGGCAGATTAGCTAGATCATTTATCTGTCCATGGTTACACGACCCTCCCTTAGATTCAATTTGATACAACCCTAAGTTTTACTTTCGTATTTGATTAGTTGCTTAATTATTTGATGTTAGCTTCAAATATGTTGGTTTGAATATTTCTTTAAAATAGCTCGATTATTAACACTATAGAGCATATCTATAGATGACATAATCAGATTGGTGATAAGAATTTAAGTGATAATGATTACGTTTTAAAAATAAAAACTCGTAGTAAAAACTATATTTATTGTATTCTTATTATGCATTTTAATGACAATTGATGTATTTTTCTTATGTATATTTGAAAATTAATTTGATTGAACTTTTTTTTATTTTGTAGACCTAACTGTTGGACAAATCTTGTAAATTAAACAATAGTTAAAAGAGCAAAAAATAATTATGTTAGTTTATTAATTATTAATTGAGTTCGTATAGATTATGAGTTAGTTTGTTTATTTATTTTTATTATTTAGATAGTGTTTTAGTTTGGTTAATTAGTATTAGTATATGTTTAGTATAAATAATGAATCAAGAGTTCTTTATAATTTGTTTCACTTTTATTGTATACAAAAGTCGATCTTAGGTTGAGATTCAAATTTGTCTCATCATCTCTAGCTCCTCCATATGGGGGATGTCTTCTCTCTTCCCTTCCCTATAACATTCCCCGCCTCGCCCTGCCATTCTCCATGAATTCCTCTCTCCCTCTTCTTTTTACGCCGGATTCGCATGCTTCTCTTCACTTGGAAGCTAGGTCATGAAGTGCGGTCACAACGAAAGAAACATGAGTTTATAAAAGTATGGTCGCGATATCATGTTTTACCATGATTTGTAAAAGGCATAATATATTAATACGTAATTTATTTACTACGGTGTTATTATTTTTATTATTTTATGAAATTACTGGTATAAATATAATTAGTTAATCACCAATAAAGGCAAATTATTGGACGTCATGGTCATATAATATCAGCCCTTGACAGGTTGACCTGCGGATAAAAAATGAAAAGATCATTTTTAGTCATTAGTTAATAATTTTAATTTTATACTTTAAACCCTAGAATCTTTACGAATGATTTTCTAATAGAAAAGTAAATGTTTCTAGTTTTAACCTTTAAAATATTCTTAAATACTCTTCTCGTAACATGGAGTGTGAAAAGGTTTGCGTGAAATTATCAAAATATATCTAAAACATGTTAGTAGATAAAATTCATCACTTGGATTGGCGTCTAGTAATAAAAGTAAAAGGCTTTTTAAAGAAAACTATTGTTTAAATGTTGACATAAGATAGATGAAGAATTTTTATAGTTTAGAATTACACATGAATGTGTAAGTTGCAGTTTTAAAGAAAAAAATAGAAAAAAACAACCAAAATTCATTAGCTTGAATATCAAATGTTAGCCATCGAGTGAAAAAATACAAACCATTTTTAGGATATTAAAAAATTCCTTTTTGTTACTTTATAACATGAAATGATAATAAAACATGTACTTGTTAATAAAGATAATTTTCCTCTGTTTTGTTTTAACTTTTCTTTAATTAGTTCTGTGTGCAATATTTATGTGACTCATAATTGTAAGTGTAGTTAGAAAATATACTTACATATAACGAAATTTAAATGTTGTTAGCGCTAATAAACAAATGTAATAAATCATACTTACATATTGATTAACCATCGTTATTTAGGAGAGAGACTTTGGACTTTAGAGTAAAACTAAAGTTAGAGAATAAAATGATTGGGTAAGTTAGAGAGTATATTATAATGCTAAAATGAGATTATAAAAGTTCTTGCAAAAAATGGTAAAAGCATTCCATATGTTCTTGATTGTACGTTAGGGCTAATATGTTGAACAATCTTTAAGATTTGAAAGAGAACAGCTGGTCAAAGGTCCTCGTCCACATACCGGCTTAGGGTCGGGATATAGGTCAAGCCAGCTACCCAACATGTTCACGTCGATCATGGAGTAGTCATTGTTTTGGTTAGTCATGTGTCATTTCGTTAGAGGACACGATCGCAACGCGTCCTCTAATATAAATATAAAAAAAAGAAAAAAGAAAAAAGAAAGAAAGAAAAAATCAATGACTATCATAATAATATAACTTAGTAACATAATTGTTGTGGGGATTATTCTTTTTTTAAGTGTATATAACAATATTGTCAAGAGTTACTATTTTCTTTTTCACATTTCATATTCGACTGTTTGACCCGATGTTATCGTATGGTATACGGTAACTGCTGCTTGGACACGGAACCCGTTTCAATGTATAATTAGGGGTGAGCACGAACCGGGTATTCCCGAAATTTCCCGAGCACCGACCCGAAAAAATACCGATTCCCGAAACCGATATTGCAAAGCAAATAGGTCATCGGTACCCATAATCTAACAATTTCGGGATCGGTATCGGGATCGGGTAAATCCCGAAAAAACCCGAACATAGATAACCGAACCGAATTGATTTTATTTATATGCAACAAGCTTGTTATTTATATACAATCATGCTTCTATTCAATCTTCGCTTTAACCTTTAAATAGATTTATGTTTTACCTTTGTGATCAAGAGTTGGTCATCACGTTTCAGCTACTTGTTTCAGTAATCATCTGCTATCTATTTCATCTAGATGTTGCAACACAAACTTGGACTTGGACTGTAAATTGAATCAAAAATCTTAACCAAAAGCTATTACAATTTGATCATCTATTAGGTTTTAATCATCCCTACCAAAAGCACAAAAACCCATGAAAAATAAATCAAATACCTGCCAACAAGAGCATGAACAAAGGCAACAAGTAGAAACATAATTTTTTTAAAAATCAACCGGTACTTCCATAATACCGATTCCCGATGCCTCATTACCGATCAACACCGACTCCCGAAACGAAATTCTAGGTGCGGTACTCGGTTCCATTTGTTTGATTGTTTCGGGTATCGGGTCGGTTCCGGGAAGCAGGAAAAAGGTCGGGAATACCGACTTGCTCAGCCCTATGTATAATAATAGATTTCTTGGTATGATAGAAATTACTTTGAGGAGCCTTTAGCGAAAAATAATAAAACGAGAGTACACATAAGGCGAAGTTTTAATTTATGGATTAGTAATTATGATTTTGACCAAGTATTTTATTCGTTATAATTACTTTAAATATTTTATTAGAAACCACATTATTAATTTGACTATGTATATTTCAACTGAAAATAGGATAAAATTCAAATAATACAGTAAAACTTCGAAGACTAACAAAAACAATAACAATCAATATTTTATTCAGATTTTTATCATTATTATTAAAATACAATAATGTTCAATAAATTTAAATGCATCACTTTACAATTATTTATATATTATAAAATTTTACATATGTATAAGCTTATCATTTACATATTTATTAGTTTATTATATACTTATTTGTAAGATTTTACTATTTACATATGTGTAAAAATTTAAATTATATAAACACATATAAATTATCATATATAAACTTATTTGATAATGTAATATATCTAATAATAATGTTAGCACTACATTTAAAATAATGTATTTTTTATTGTTTTTCATGAGTTTTCAAAGAGCTTAAAATTTAAGAGTTCTCGTTTGATCTTTACTTATTATTACTAGTACTATATACTTTATAGAGTAAGAACGTGAATAGTGGCACCTCCACCGCCGCATGATATATCTATTTTCTTTTTAAATTTCAGTTTCACATAATCACATGTCATAATATATAGAATAAATACTTTAAACCCGATTAATTTTCTAAAAATTTTGTTATTCAGTAATAACTTTCGTTCATTAATTAAAAGTTTTTGTCAATTTTACAAATAAGTTTTCTTTGAAAACGATGTTATATTCGAAATCAAGTGTGTTTGTATAGTATTAACGAAGGAGCAAGTACGACTTTTATGACAGGTACACTTTTGAGGTTTTATAGTGCAGTGAAGCTCACTAATTTTACGACGGAGTATACATACAGTTTCATGACGTCGGCGTGAGAGCCATTGCGACGTATTTTTGTGTCTTTCTTAACGTGTTACGGTTTTACGTTGGAATGGCAACCGTTGTAACGTTTTTGACGTTCCTGTTTTGATATCTGGGATCGTGCAAGGATTCTCCGAGCAATATGCACTAACATACGCTAGGTGAAACCTAGTTAACATTAAGAGTGAATTAACAACTTATTCGACGGCTTAAAGCAAAATCGATACTTGCGGCCATTTTATAAAGTTATTTAGCAAAACTACCATTTTCTTTTATTAAGTTTAGGTTCAAAAAATGAAACTATATTTATAGTTGATGAAGTTAGAAATATCGTATACAGTTAACTTATATGTATATGTAGGTTAAAATTTATTTTCTAGACTTATTAAATGCTCATCTTCTCATCTATAGAATCTAATAAAGTAAGTTTCTTTTAAGACTTGTTATTCTATTAAACTATTTTTTTTACACTTATCATTTTTTTACACATTCTCATTTCATTTTTCCCTTCAAAAAAATATTATAGTAATTTAAACACTCAAACTAATTTCTTTCTCTTAATAAAAATCAATTTTATTAATTGATACATTTCTCTTTTTTATCTAAATTTTTTAAAATCAAGCTATGTTTTTAAAAATAAATTTTATTAAGAAAACTAAAAATTACATTTTTTATTAAAATAGAAATAATAAAAAAACAAAAATTTTATATAATAAAAAATTTTCTAAAACACTAAACCTTTTTTAAACAAAATATATTAAATCGGTTCTTATTTTAAAAAATTATAAAAAATATGAAATTTTCTAAAAGCAGTTTTATTAAAACAACCAGAATTATTAGAAACCCGACTTTTTAATAAACAAGATTTTTATAAACTATAAATCTTTTATAAAAAAACTTAAAATGAATATTTAAAAATGAAATTATTTAGATAAGTGAGTTAAAAAAAATAGTATAATTGTTTTATTTCTTGAACTATTACGTATCTGTAATTTTAATCATATTTTATCTTAAAATATTGTATTTTAACTTTTCGTGTTTAATACTAACTATAATCCGTTTAATAAATGTGTTTTTAGCCTATCTATTTATCTATATATCTATCTATATATAACAAAAAACATTTAAAATAAAACTTGACACAATTGTAAATTTTATCATACTAACTTTCTCATTTCTCTTCATTATTATTATTAATATTAAATATTAATAATATTACTCATACCATTTTCAAATTAAAAATTATATAATTTAATAAATTAAAACCCTTTTTTTAAAAAACGCTTTTTAAAAACAAAAGTTTTATAAAATACAGATACAACAAACTTTTTTAAAATAAATTCATTTTTCTTAAAACAAAATATAAAAAACCAACATTGTTTTATAACATAAAAGTTTAAGAAAAATATATTATTGTTTATTTACTTAAAATAGCTATTCATATGTAATTATAATCATATTTTATCTGCAAACATGATTTTATAATTCATAAATTTTTATTACTAAAGTATTTTATTTATTCAACTCGTGTAATACACAGGGTACTAATCTAGTTCAAATAAAAGGATAATTGCGAGAAACACGTGTTAGCATCATAATTGTCCTTATCAAAATTTTTTTGCTTATTTCTCTTATTTCTCTCATTACATAATCACATTAATTACTAACAATAATATTTAATTTTTTACATTGAAATATTTTTAATAAATTTTAAAAGAGATATTTTTATTAATGTTATTTCTAAATAAATAAATTTTTAAATAATAAGATAATTTTCTAAAACGTCCACCTTTTTTTAAAAATAAAAAATAATTTAAAATGTGTGCTTTTAAAAAGTAATGTTTTTATAAACAAAATTTAATGAAAAATTAGGAGTTATAATAAAAAAAAGTTTTTAAAAATAAATTCTTTTAAAATGTTCATTTTGAATCAAAAATATTTTATTCTATTTAAAATAAGGAAGATTTTAATCATATCTATTTTTATAATATTATATTATAATTAATTATCTATCTAATATTTTTTATTCAACTCATGTAATATACGAGTTAACTAAAGTTAGTTGTTAATAAACATGTTCGTAATCTATTTATATTACAACCTTTTTTCATGTTTAATTTTTATAGTGTTAGTGTAAATCTTAAAATATAAATAAGCTATAAATTATTAGTTAGCTATATAAACATGCTAATCACATAAATACACAGACACTAAGATACATGCTTAGCGTATAGCATATCAAAGAAGCGTTTTAACTTAATTATAACTATAAGATAATGAATACGAAAAAAAAAAAGATAAGTTGAAATGTAAAAGCCAATTGTGTTAAAATTAACAGTTTTATATTATGCAATATGCATAAATAATGAAAATTCTAACTTCTAAACGTTTTATGATTTGGTCCCCTGTATATTATAGACCTAGAGAAATTTGCTACACTTGTTTAATGGATGAAACTAGTTTTCTTACCCGTCTCGCATTGTGATGGTTTCGTAAGCGACGTGATTTTCATAACTAAATTTACAACAATACCCGAGTCATTTCCGACTATGTTTAAATATAGACTGACTCGAATTTATACCGACACATATACAAAAATACGTACGTAATAAGTTGATCTTATAAGTAAATTAATTGTATAAGAGTAATCCCGAAACTTTAGAAATTTGAGAGGGTTTAAGTGATATTTTATAAACTTTTTAAAAAGGGTTAATGGATGAAAGTTTAAATATTGAAAGTAACGCGTGTTATAAAAGTAAGCACATATATGATTGGGCGTAGCATTGCCTTTGCAAATTTGTTGCACATGTTACGATATGAACACTAATGCACTTATGTATGTAGAGAAACATATTAAAACAATATTATGCGTATCTCGTTGCGCCATAACAATTTCTAAAAAAGTAATTTAGCTAAAAGACTCGTGCGTTGTGATGGAACCATACAATGACATTTACATGGTTAATAGCATGTTGTGGCGCGTATAAAAACTTCATTACATGTGTGTAGCCTACTAGTTAAAAAAGTTAAATAAATAAATATTAGAAAAGTAAAAAAAGTATTTTATGTTTTATTATAAAATATAATAAAAGTAACCCAAGAGAAGAGACAACAAAAAAAAAAACCCATAAAACTTAGAGGATACTTCAATGGGGTTCAAACCCGCATCCTCAACTACCTCGCATAAAAGCCAAACGAGCTAACTTAAGCATGATTTTGTGCTACTCTCCCAAAAATATGACACTTAGCATGCAGTAAAATCAGAAGGAAAAAAAATTAAAAGGAAAAAAGTTGCATGACCAATCACATGCTCACACGTGACAAGGGCGGTGGACCTCTACATGCCTTGCTAAATGTCTACCGGTCTAGCTAAATGATTAGTAATATAACTTGATGCATAAAATCACACGCTTGGATATACACCCTTCATTATTTACATTAGATTACGTCTCAAATGGCACCCCAAGTTACAACCTCAAAACATGTTAGCATCTTGATACCAAGGCTAAACGCCATTTGATAAAAATAGATATTTGATGTATCTATAATTTTAACTTATATATCTATCAAATGCTTAGTTATTTTGTATGTAATGCCTTGCAAACATGATATCTCAAATAAAGGATATGATACTTGTGGAATATATATTTTAAGTGAATTACCTATTTGTAAAAGAATTTTAAAATTGTTTCATGCCCTTGGCATCGTCACGACAACATTGGCGTGGAAGATGCCTCATGAGCAGGACATGTTGCCCCAATGGTGTTCATGACGGCCTCAGTAGTGAAAGGGTTGTGGTCACACGTGAAAGATGGGAATGTGAGAGGAGGTTGGGCAACATAGTCACGCAATGTGAGCGTGGCTCCGATCATCTAGTGGCAGACCACCCCAACTTGTGCGTGACGACAATAAGATGGTGAGGTGGCTGTATGGTTTGAAGGTTGAATTTGAGGGTGTGAGTTTAAATGTGTCGGATTTAAGGTTTTGTCTTGAAGGAATATAGTTGATGCACGTCCTTTGTGTTTGGGTTGGGTCTATTATTTCATATTAGACCATCTCTAATGAGGAGGATTTTTGGTATTTTTAAGGATAGAAAATATGATGTGAATAAAAGAAGTGGTGAGGTGGAGAAAATATAAAAGGTTGGAGTTTATTGTTTATAAGAACATGACTTTTTGAGTATGTAAAGAAGAGATAAAGAGTAAGAGTGTGATTTTGTGCGTTGTGAGTGAGTATGAGTGAAATGGTAAGTCAGCTGCCACTTAATACTTATTTTTCATACTCCTATTAGTGATGCTCTTAATTATCATTCTAGTTAAATGGTGTAATCAAGCATTCATTCACACTAATTATGATATATAAAAACCAAGTTTAATTGTTCAATCGACTATTCAGAACTTAGAATCTATTTATAAAGATTGATCGTTTAACTTTATTATTTATTTATTTTATTCTTAAAATATGCGATTATGCATGTATAATATCAATAAACCAACTTAACTGTTTTACACAATCAAATTGAACCGCTTTAACAGTTCTAGTCGACCCAATCATCCATGTCATTTTGAATTTACAATGTTCGAACCATATTTCCGTCCGCCGGATAAAACTATGAAAACTCCTAATGTGGCTCTAATTTCAAGTGCAAACTAAACGTCAAACTTATATTATAAAATACAAAGTAATGCATGAAACATATTTAACTAGTCATGTATGGTTAATAATTGGTTAGTAACCAGTGTGTTACACATGTTAATAAATACTTAAAATGACATATGCCTATATAAATTCATAATATATATATATATATATATATATATATATATATATGAAGTTACAGAGATAAATTAGAATAAGAATGTTATCATAATATAATAATATCAAATAATTATGCCTTTACACAATAAACACAAAAAGGTAGAATGGTTTAACAAAAAAATAAAAAAAATGTCAACTAATGAACAAATATGATAAAATTTATAAAAGTATGTAACAATGATACATAACTAAAACAAAAAACAGTTAAACTTCAAAGCTAGCTGTTCATTAAGATGTAAATACTTTTTTTATGTAATAGTATTGAAGATTATAAATGATAGGTAAAACTCATATTAATTGAATCTTGTTAAAATAAATAAACATTACCGAAAATATAAATAATGTCATCTGTTTTAAAATTAATCAAAGGAAAATGTTATTTCAAAAGAAAAATATGACGGAAACTTTTATTTTAATAAAACAAAAAATTGTTAACGGTAATATTAATGTTAATAACTTAATCATTATTTGTTAACATAATTAGTAATTTCTTAAAACTTTTGGAAAGATGTCAAATAATTAAAAGTAATAAGTGATTATAAATATAATATTTATTGTAAATTTGTAATTGATAAGAGTTAATAGTTTGCAAATTAATTGTAACTCAATATTGAAGTGTGTAATGACATGTGTCAATGCAGAAGTAGCGTTTAAGTGGACAAATTAAGAAGAGATTATATGTATCCATAGTTAGTTTTTTATTACAAGTTATAAATTATAGATATCTATTATACTTGAAAAGGTCTGAACTATAAGATCTTTCTTTCAAACATGTAACCAGTTAAATCTTATAACCTTTCTATTTAGTTTGATGACGTCGCGGTCACGTCCTCTTATTTGACCATGCAATCTACATATTTCAGTTATTTTTTAAGCTTATGTTATCTTTATTTTATTATTGTTGTTATGATTTTTCTTGTGATGCGACCAATTCTGCATATTGTATCTTCATCCTCATTGATGAGGTTCATCAAATGGAACAATTCAACCTAAATGTGGGAGAGTCAACCCAGTTAAATCAACCGCAATTAATTAAACTTATTCTCATTAACATGATTTAATAATCCATTGAAACAAAATCAAATCGGTCCATAATTTGTGATGATCTTGCTACAGAAATCATCCGTCGCAGATAATCCAACATGATGACTCAAAGATTCAAGTGGAAAATCAGATTCCATTTCGATTCAAGAATTGAAATCAATTGAAATGTATAGCAAGATGGAAGCCATAAAAAATCCTAAAAGGAAACCAAAAACAAAAGCATACTTTTTGATCCATAATTATCAATAATAAGAAGTCAACAATTTATGCTAGCTACTTAACAATTCATATTTTTCGAAAAGGATTTTTGTTAAGAATCTCTGATAAAAATGTGTCTTTATGAAATTTTTGTTGGAAAAGTAACAATTTCTGATATCGTTAGTAGTTAAAATAAACAAATTAGATTTTTAAATAGTTCAAAACTATTAAGCATTACCCGATAATAATCTATACCAAAAAATTAACCTTCTTAATAATCCGACGTTTGAATTGTGTTACCTGAAATCCCTTTTTATAATATAAAATGTTGATTTGCTTAGTGGTTTCAAAGAAGTTGAACTCATCTACATAAAATTAGAAAATATTGAAGGTAAGCTTACTAACAACTACTATATAAACACACGAGTATTCAAGGATGAAAAGATCATATATACCTACAGACAAACATAACTAAAAGCCTCTAGCCATCAATCCCCTTGGACAATGGAAAAGAAGCAAATAGCCATCATCGGGGCCGGAATCTCCGGCCTCCTCGCCTGTAAATACTGTCTTTCCAAAGGCTTTAACCCCATTGTCTTTGAGTTTCAGTCTGATGTTGGTGGTGTATGGACTAAAACCATAAAATCCACCAGGCTCCAGCTACCCAAAGCTATGTATCAGTTTTCGGACTTCCCATGGCCGCCTTCCATCACCGACGCCTTCCCTAACCAACAACAGGTGCTAGACTACATCCGATCCTACGCCACACATTTCAATCTCAGGCCCCATATCAAGTTCCATTCCCGAGTCAAGGGAATCAGCTATGATGGACCATCGTCCGATGCGTGGTCCCTCTGGAATGGCACCGGAGAAGCATTTTCGCCCCAAGGCAAGTGGCATGTCACCGTCGAAGACATTCAAACCGCAACCACCAAGGTATGTATAAGCATGTATGATCACTTTTTGGATTTCTAGGTGGTTTATAGAAAATATAGGAGTTCGCTATCTAAGATAGCGAGCTCTAAAATTTAATAGCTTTTTTAGAGTTTGCTATCCAGGATAGCAAACTCACTAGAAACTAAAATATTTTCAAAAACCTACTAAAAACCATATATTATTTTATATCAAGAACACCTAACTACAAAGCTAGAAAATTCATTTATGTACGTATAATTGATGTTTTATCATGCATGCATGAATTATTCACTAACTCATCTTACTTGATGAAACAACTGGCAGGTTTACACAGTGGATTTTGTGATTCTCTCTTTAGGAAGATTCAAAGATGTTCCAAAGTTACCTGATTTCGCGGTTGGAAAAGGTGCAGAAGTATTCCAAGGCAAGGCGATACACTCCTCGCAATACGCATCCATGGATCACGACAAAGCTGAAGAATTCGTGAAAGGGAAGACGGTTGTCGTTGTCGGGTTTGGGAAAACAGGACTAGACATTACAAGAGAGTGCGCATCAGCAAACGGTTAGTCGCAACAAACTGCTTAACTTGTTAAATTCTTGCACATCAGTTATATATACCTTAACTTAAATTATGGTTTAAATCTCCAGGCCCAGATCATCCAACTACGATACTGTACAGGCGCGATCATTGGAGGCTAGGGGACTGGTATCCATGGGGGATCCCGTTGGATAATTTCATCTTCAGTCGCTTCACCGAGCTTTTGGTTCATAAGCCTGGAGAAGGTTTTCTCCTTAGTCTTCTTGCGACATTACTATCGCCTCTAGTAAGTCCAAGATCACCCCTTTACGCCTTCAAAACTAATGAATTAGTGAAACTAAACAAACAGACAAACAAACAAACAAACGTACTAGTAATATCATACTGAATATCATACTGATAAAGCAGGGTCTGAGAAAAATAAGATGAAGTAAACCTTACCTAAATCCTAGAATTGCATGAGACAGATAGACTAGTGCCATAATGAATGGAATTGATGTAGATTATACATATTTAAAACGAAAGTAGCTTATAACTAATTAGTAGGTGTACATGCTTGTTTGATCTAATTACAATCACCAAATTAACATATAATGTAACAGCGTTGGGCAATCTGGAAATTTGTGGAACTTTACGTCAAATATAGTTTTCCGCTTGCTAAGCATGATATGGTGCCGCAATATAGCGTCTACCAAGACATCAGCTCGGGTTTGATTATACATATGCCAAACCCCAACAACTTCTTCGACGAGGTCGAGAAAGGAAGCATCAAGTTGAAGAAATCTTTAAGTTGTAGCTTTTATGACAAGGGGATTTTGATAGAAGAGGATAACACAAAGATAGAAGCAGATATAGTTATATTTGCCACCGGATTCGATGGTGTACAAAAACTCAAATCTATTTTTCAATCACCAAAATTTGGTCACTACATTGCAGGCACACCACGAGTTAGTCTATACAGGTTAGTTAGTGTTAGTGATATATTTCATCTAATCAACAACTTATAAATTCTATCTAACATATATCAACAACTTATAATATTGTCAATAATATTGTTTAGGGAAATCATCCATCCTCACATACCACAACTAGCAATAATTGGATATACTGAGAGCTTTTCCAGCCTTTACATGTCGGAAATGAGGTGTCAATGGTTGGCGGCGTTTCTTGATGGTGTGTTCAAGTTACCAAGCGTCAACGAGATGAAGAAAGATATCGCGCGATGGGACGAATATATAATGCAATCATCTGGGGAATTCTATCATCTATCAACAATTTGTGGTCTAGAAATTTGGTATAACGATCAACTTTGCAAAGATATGGGTGTGAATCCTATGAGAAAAAAGGGTCTACTGGCTAACATATTTAAACCTTATGGTCCCGTGGACTATTCGCCGAAAAATGAGCTCAGCCAGTAGCCGTAGCACTCTTCCATGGTCTAATCTGTAATAAGTTATAAATATATGTTTTGTTTTGTTGTTTTAATAAGGTAATGATCTGATTATGTAATTTACCATTTAATTATGATAACATTGTACTCTAGTCCCTTAAGGTTTTATCATTCGATCTACTTTATAATAACATTGTATTATGTTAATCAACTGTTGTTTATAATAAGGAAAAGTTTCACACTTTCATTTTCTGTCAACTGGTGCATCTTATTATACTCTATTTTAATTCATTTCCATGAGCTACTAGAAAACTTAACATTTGCGACTAGAATGATAACTGATATCTAATTGGTCGCAAATATGAAAGTTGCAAAATAAGTCAGATGCAAACCGGTCGCAAAACTTGTGATCACACGCAAGACTCACACGATCAGAGACTGGAGGCGTGACGGCACTTCATTCAACAATCAATTAACATTAGGTTACGTGAAAAATTAGCTTCGTTTTGCTGAAGGATTACTTACATTCATTTGATTGCCTATTGAATGAAGTGGGCATTTGTGAAGTCGAGGGGATCGAAGCAAGAGTCAAAGCCCTATAAAGATGTTTACGATCTTACGCATCAGCCTGGATTCATGACAGATATAACAATCTTCTAAAGCAAATCAGATTGCAGTTGGTGCGGCTCCGAACAGATTACGTGGCCTGTGTTTTATAACCCAAACCGGTTGGACCCGTAACTTTTGAAATATATTTTAAACTTTTGAAATTAACAGATCAACCCAAATATATTTTAAACTTTATAAATTCTAACACTTAATTGTCATTACAGCCTTTATTACTCCACCAAGTTAGTTTGTGGTGATATGAACTCTTAATAATGTACTCTTCCAACTACAAACTCATCTAGTCATTGGTTGCATGTGGGATTTTACATATAATTGAGTGATTAAGATTATCCCGACACTTATCTAACCAGATACAAATTTAATTGCTTCGGTTAATTAATCGAATAAGGTATGAAAACAACGATCTAATAATCCAACACTTAGTTGGTTTCTTGATCATGCTACAAAATACCCTTACAGAAATATAGTCACTCAAACTTTGATCATATACATGTGATGTATGCAACTCAAGCCATGTGCTCCCATATGGTAAAATTGGAGACATTGGATTCAAGCTAGTGATCGAGATACAACGTAAGCAATGACCAAATGTGAACAAGAAAATCGATATGGAGCTAGTAAAATAATTAGATGCATGGTTGACTTGTATTAATTAAGATTGTTCATCTTGTTTCATTTAAATATAATAATTTGTTATTAATTATATACTTAAACAAGAAAGCTATTGTCCCTTATAATCCCTGCTATATTCCTATTTAAATAGGAAAATTAATTTACTTCCTGCATATGTTTTTCAGTTTTGCAAACAATATATTTTATCCAAATTAAATATAACCATTCATTAATGTTTTGGTTGTTTGTAATCTTTCTATTTAAATAAAAGCACAACTATGAATGATACGTGACAGCATTATATTTCTTTTTATAAAAATTTTCTCGCTTTTTTCATTTATTAGATAACTACATTAATTACTAATAATTTTATTTAATTATTTTTTAGATTAAAAATAGTTTTTTAATAATTGAATAAGAAATAACTTTTTACAAAGAGAAGTTTTTCTAAAACAATAAACTTTTTTAAAAATGTAAAATATTTTAAAATTGGTGCTTTTAAAAAGTAAAATTTTTATAAACCAAAAATAATTAAAATTTGGAGTTATAGTAAGAAAATTCTAAAAATGATATTTTTTAAAACATTTTGTTTTAAAATAAAATGCTTAATATATTTTTTGAAAATAACAAAAAAAAGTTTAAAAAGTTGGTATCATTATTTATTACCTATAATCCTTACTAATACGTAATTTAAATCGTATATTATCATAGAATATCAATTAATGATTAATAAATTTTTATTATATTTAATATTTTATTTATTCAACCCGTATAATATATGGGTTACTAAAGTTAGTAAGTTATAATCGATTTTGGATATTATATGTATGGTTATGCATTTTACACTTTTACATGATTGGTTTACAACATACATACATATTTAACAAGCAGGAACACACCTAAGTATTGGTACTGAGGTTAAATGACCCATAAGAATTTTTTTAGTATTATCAAGTATCTGATACTTGTTTTATACGTTATACTAGCTTAATAACCCGTGTATTACACGGGTTAAATATATAAAATATTAAATAAAATAAAATTTTGTTAATTATAAAATGATATTTTAAGATAAAATCCTGTTGAAATTATGTATAAGGACTATAGGTAACAAAATAATGATATCAAGTTTTTAAACTTTTTTTGTTTAAAAAAACTAAATATTTTGTTTCAAAACAAAAAGTTTTATAAAATTTATTTATAATTATTTTTTATTTATAAAAATTTTACTTTTTAAAAATATTGATTTTAAAAATATTTTATATTTTTAAAAAAGTTTGATGTTTTTGAAAAAAAGATTATTTTATAAAAATTTGTTTCTTTATAAATAATATTGATTAAAAGATTACTTTCTTAATTTATTAAAAAATACTTTTAGTCTATAAATAAATTAAATAATATTATTAGTAATTATAGAAACTATTAAGTAGGAGAGAGAAGCGGAAAAATTATGGTGAGGATGAATGTGGCGCTGCCACGTGTCCCCATTAGTTATTTTTTTATTATAATATAAAGATAAAGATAAATTGGTCCCGTGCATGATGCATGTATGTTTGAAACTGGCCATTGGAAGAAATTATTTAGGGGTCCAACACCGCTAATGAGTTTAATCTTGCCAAAAGACTTGTGGCGTGATTTTATTGAGCTAAATTATTGAGAAATTGAAAATGGTCTCAAAAACGATTATGACAAGGTTTTTTATCTCGACCAAAACAATCTTAGTTAGGCGTGTATAACTGTTTATATACGATTCTTGCAATTAAAATCGAAATATATATATCTTCCTACTCTAATAAAATGGTAAATGAAGGTGCCACGTGTCAGCACCACATTTATTTTCATGAAACTTTTCCCGCTTCTCTCTCCTATTAAATAACTACACTAATTACTAATAATATTATTTATTTATTTTTACACTATAAAATAATTATTTTTTAATAAATTAAAAAATAGATCTTTTTATTAATGTTATTTCTATAGAAATAATTTTTTTATAAAAAGAATTTTTTTCTAAAAAATCAAACTATTTTTACACAATATTTTCAAATTGGTTTTTTGAAGTAATTTTTTTATAAAACAAAAATGATTAAAATAGGGAGTTATAATAACAAAATCCTTATAAATAAAAATATTTTAAAATGTTATTTTGAAACAAAATGTTTAATTTATATTTGAAAAAAATCAAAAAATTTAAAAAGTTAATATTATTGTTTTATTACTTGTAGTTATTGCTCGTACATAATTCCAATCAAATCATGTCTTAGTATATCATTTTATAATTAATACTTTTTATTTAATATTTTATTTATTTAACCCGTGTAATACACGGGTTTACTAAAACTAGTATATATATATATATATATATATATATATATATATATATATATATATATATATATATATATATCATAAATAACTAAATATGCAAGATCATGGGATCGATTAGATAAATGGGAAGTCATTAAAGCCTTTGCTGGCCATAAAGAAACCCGTTTTTAAAGGAGATCTCATCACATGCCCCAATCAACATAGTGATCTGTCATGTCCCCTTGTGTTAATTATTCTATAAATACCCAATGAGACATGACCCACTTTCAACGATTAACACCAAAATGTCTAAAACCTACGTGAGACAAAACTCTCACAACCGGTCTATCAGCTTGCCATGTGGACCGGTGTGCATGGAGGCCGAGTACAAGAAGCTCATGGGTCAGGACGATGAACCATCGAGCCCGACTTCGGATATTGTGGAAGAAGATGTTATTGATCAGTGTCCACCATCGCGACGAGGTCTAGTCCTCGTGGTCACTTCAATGGTGTTGATTTTCATAGCTATAGCCATGAGTAGATATTTGAAAGATGGATTTTGGCTCATCACCAAAAAGAAAATGGACTTGCATCAATGAAGATTGTTAAGGGTATTGTGATTTATGGTCCTTTTGAATTTTTGGTTTATTTTCTTTGTTAATCTTTCGTTTATAATTTTGTGGCTTATGGACATCATCTTCATATAATGAAATATAGTTGAATGCCATGGTTGATTTAATTTTTTTAGTGAATGGCACGTGAAATCAAACATATAGACGAATATGTAATTTACTGTTCTAGACCGATACCTTAAGATTGTTTTAATGAAGGGGTTATTTTGTTTATGGAAATTTTAAATATTTTTTTCTTTTTAAAATCATAAAATTACATATTTTTAAGGCATAAAATCAATTACATATCTCTTCTTCCTAATATATATATTACATATTTATTCATTTCATTAAAATTAACCTATAAAATAACTATTTTATCTTATTTTTACTAAAAAAATTTACATATTAAAGTTTTATTATTATAAATTTATAATTGTTTAAAATTTTAACAATTGTGTTTTGTAATTGTAGATATAACTTCAATTAATGATGATTATTGTTTTGAAATAAAGTTTTTAACATTTATACTTGGAGTTCTAATTTTATTGTTTTTTATTATATAAAAGACTAGAACTTGAGTAAATACGTGATTTATGTTCTTAAATGAGAAATATATAAAAATAACTTAGTAAAATATGGATATAATAATCATTCAATAACTAATTTTAATAAAAGGGGTAATATGGAATACATATGTTTTATAAAAGGGAAATACGTAATTAATTTTTAGCTTAGATAAATATGTAATTAATAAGTTTATGAAGAGTAAATATGTAATTGGTTTGTTTTGTTTATGCCTATATATATTATTTATAATAGGCAAATTGAATTTGAATAATCCAAACTATTACGTATTGACCGATAATAAACCATACTATGAATTTGGCCGGTGGCACTCTTAACTTTTACTTTTGTTACCGATAACAGTCCTAATAACATAATTATCAAAGATTTACGTTTAATCTGCACTTAATTATGCTCACAATAACAATTATGAACGGAATTAAGTAATATATAAGCAAAATCGAGTGGAAAATGCAAAATGAGTGTGAATCTATGATAATAACATTATTGGATTATCATTGGTAAAAAAAGGTGAAAGTTAGGGTTGTCACAAACCAAATTAATAGTATGGATTATTATCAACCAATGAGTAAAAGTTATGATTATTAAAATCAATTTGTCATTTTTATAATTATATATTGATTTACCTAATTAAAACGAATTAGTATACAATATATTCATTTATTACACTTAAGATGGTAGTATTTGAATCTGGTATGTGTTTTAGATTAGCATAATTGGGTATTTGGGTAATCTTTTAACATTCTTCAGAAAGTTTGAGATTCCATATGGTAAAGGAATGTTAAATTGCTTTAGTTGTTATAATGTTTTCCGATTTTAATTTCTTCATGTGCCAACCAGTCACGTTTTCGGATAAAAAACTATCTAATTTCAATTTCAATTCTAGATGAAAAGCTCATGTTTGATTCACATAATTTTTGTGAGGGAATAGAATTATTTTAAAGGAATTAGAATCTAATAAGATTTGAAATAATCCCAATGAAAAAATGTAAAAGAATAGGAGGTTTAAATCTTAAAAGGTACAGCTAAAGTTGGTTATTAAAAGAATATTAGTAACTCTTAGGAAAAAAACACTTTTTATGTCTTATTCTAAATTTAAAAAAATTAGAGCATCTGGACTTATGAGCACAAGACTTGAACCTAGAATAATGAGACTAACACGTTAGGTGTGTATCGCACAAAGAGAGAAATATTGTTAGGTTACACTGAGTGGACACCAGGATATGCATGGGAGAGCCCGGGGAATTCCTGACCCTGGGTGGGAACACTACCCCTAGTCCCGGTGGCAAAATTAATGCCCCTATTCTGTGATAGATATTCGTGCATCACCATTAAAATTAAAACTCCTACCTCGTGAAAGATATTCGTGCATCACCATCCACTTTTCTCTTATTTACTGAGTCAAATGGGAAAACCGAGGAAAATTATGACGACTCAATGCAAAACGGGAGAGAAGTTGGGGAAAGAAATTTAACGTGACGCTGATATGTCAATTGGAGAAAAATGATTAAAACGGGACGACTACTAGTGAGTTTGATATGCTTTCCCATTTTATACTCAAACTAAATTAGCATATTATTTTGCAATTCGGAACAAAAGTGAACTTCATAAACTAGTTAAATTAAAATTTAATGGAAAAACATTTGAAATAGGGAGGTAGACAATATAATCTTATCTTATCTTATCTTACTACTTTAATAAAAGAGTAAATTAAGATGCCACATGGCACCACCACAATCATCCTCACTAAAATTTTCCCGCCTCTCTCTCCTCTTAAATAATTACCTTAATTACTAATAATATTATTTAACCTTTTTCCACATTTAATAAATTTAAAAATAGATCTATTTATTAATGTTATTCTTAAATAATCAAATTTTTTATAAAATAATAAATTTTTCTAAACCATAAATTTTTTTTTAAAATACTAAATATTTTATAATTGGTATTTTTAAAAATTCAATTTTTTAAAACCAAAAATAATTAAATTTGAGAGTTATAATAAGGAAATTTTTAAAAATGACATTTTTATACGGTTTGTTTTAGAAAAAAATGTTTATTATTTTTTGGAAAAATAGTTAAAAATAAAATTTTAAAAAGTTGATATCACTGTTTTATTAGTTATAGTCATTTCTCATACGTAATTTCAGTCATATCATATTTTAGAATATCAATTTATAATTAATAAATATTATTTTATTAATATTTTATTTATCTAACCCGTGTAATACACGGGTTTACTAAAGCTAGTGATAATATAAAATTGCATGATTTTTTTCTTTAAATAAGTTTAAAAATTGTTTGAACAACCTTCATGTTTGTCATTATTTTATTAAAACACGATGATTATAGTTGATTATTGTATTTGAAACTAGCTAATTAATGAGTTAATGATAATATCTTATGGGTTGCTAATCATTTTGCAATATGAAGAAAGTATGTTATTTTAAAATAATTTATTTATTGAAAGACTTAAAAATAATTTTCATTGAACAATCAAGAATGATCCACCCTTAATATATAGGATGTTATGGATAAATAATAATACCATTGTTCCTATCTAATATAATTAAAATCAAATACTAGATAATTAATGATAATACAAGATATTAATTATCAGGTCGTAATGATCGGCTAACATGCCCCTGCAAACTAAACAGAGTCTTTAATGTGAACCTAGCTTGGACCGAAAAGAATCAAAACATGCAATGGATAGTAGGGTTGTTCAAATAGCTCGATGCTCGAAACTCGCTCGAACTCGTTCGAAAAATGCTCGGAATTTTGTTCCTTTTTTTTTCCGCTCGATTGTAAATGAACCGAACGGCTCGGTTCGGTTTCAAAACGAACCGAGCACGAGCAAAGGTGCCCTCGCTCGTCGCTTGCTCTGTTTCGCTCGAATTATTTTTTAGTTTAGTTTTTATATATTATATACATGTTAATTTATTATTTTATTTAGTTATTTATCAATTAAAAGTATTTTAATTTTTTAGTTAAAATGTAAAACAACTTACAACCCTAAAAAGTAAAAACCTTAATTCTCTAATACACCAAAACACAAAGTCACGTAGCATGCCAGCCTCTTGACATTCCTGAAGACTTGAACCCACCCTCCAGCCCTCCACCCTCCAGCCTTCCCCCTGCGGTTGCCGACCAGCGGCGCCGCCCCTGCTAACCGGAACAGCGGCCCATCGACACCCCTGCGGGCTGAGACATTCCTGAAGACCGCTCAGTTGCGAACCGGAACAGCTGCACCCGCGACCGGACACCACTGCACCCGCGACCGGACACCACTGCACCTGCGACCGGACCTGCCTCCGACTGCATTTCCCAACCTGCTTCTTAATCGTAACACGAAACCGAGCGAAACCGAGCGCTCGGTTAAAACCGAACCGAGTTCGAGCATGAAGTTTGCGCTCGAATATGTAAATTCGAACCGAACCAAGCCGCTCAGTTTGAAACCGAACCGAGTTTGAGCGGAGCTGCGTTCGGTTCGGTTCGGTTCGTGAACAACCCTAATGGATAGACATTTGGTACATTAAGAACTCTAAGGTTGCGTTTGGTTGGAAGGAATGGAATGGAATGGAATGGAAATGAGAAACTAGTATAATTTTTAAGTAAAATTGTGTTTGAGTGAGCAATTAAAAGTAAACCCAAGGGAATGTTTCATCTCAAATTCCTTTGGTTGTGGGATTTCAAAATCCTTCCACCTAGAGAGGGAATTTGAAATCCCACAACCAAGGGAATTTGAGGTGAAGCATTCCCTTGGGTTTTACATTTCATTACACACTCAAACATAATTTACTTGAAAATTATACTAGTTTCTCAATTCCATTCCATTCCTTCCAACCAAACGCAGCCTAATCTCTCGCAAGTACCATACATCGTATGAAGTGGATATCAATTTTTAGATGCTTGGTGTGTTGGTGAAAGATTGGTTTAGCTGATAAATAGGGTGGCACAAAGATTTTCACCCGCAAGATGATTGGACTAGGTAGTTTAATATGAGGATCATGTTTTTTTTCATTATATATAGTGACGGTTGTGCAACGTCACGGTCAAAAGTGGGTCGTAGAACAAGCGTGAAGAGGCTCGGTGGAGGCCTAACTAGCTACTATTGTCTATGTCAGAGCAACATGATGTTATACGCGTGAAGACAATGCTAGATGTAAGCCAAACACTCTTAAAAAGATTAATAAAAAGGTTAAGACTAATAAAATGAATGGGACACATAGCTAACGAAAGAAAATAAAAAAGGACATCTCACTTTTAGCCTAATAGTATTGTTTCTATTGTTTGATAAATAAAAGGAGTAACACCCCCATTTTAAAAGAAATGGTCTTACATAGGCACATTTATTTACTTAACTAAAAGATTTTTTGAAATTTAATACTTTTCCACGTAAATAGTTTGAATTTATTAGTGTTTGAGTATTGTTGAATTTAAAAGTACAAGTTCAAATAAATAATTGTGACACTGATAACTTTTATATTATATATATACTTTGTGTGCCTGCACATGTGTGCTTTTATATTCTTAGATTGTCTTATTTTACGTCATGGTTTTCATAAAATATAAGAGTTGCTCTCTTACCACAAAGATTTCAATTATTAAAAATATAATTCATGGTATAAATTATAAATTAACAGAATTTTTGTGAATAATAATAAAAATATCTTATAATTAAGCAAATATAAGTAGATTTAAAAAAAAAAACATGTCATAGCACCACAGTGTTTGAAAATGAGAATTCAAAACTTATGATAATAGAAAAACATAAAATTATAACTAAGATTTAGAAGTTGTTTGATAATTTATGCTGAACCATCAAAAGGTTTAACTGAATAAGAGCGAGTAACCTTTAAATTATTCAGTATGTTTTTTTAAAATTATCTATTAAAAAGCTAACCATTAAAATGTGTTTTTTAAATGAAACCACCATGGTCTACCTCTAATCAATTTAAAAGTTTAAAAAGTATACCAAAAAGAAACTTAGTAAATGCAGGTGAGTTGGCCGTTTTAAAAAACCATAATGCTTTATTGTCAAATATGTAATGTGTTGTCTATACTCACTATATGAATCTCTCTGCTACACAAGAGTTCACGATCTTAATCACACCGGTTGTTCCACATAACTCAACCGATGGCCGAGTCAACTCGCTCATCGACACCCAACTCACCACCAACACCGTCAATCCAAACCACCAGATCATGGCATCGGGGGCTCTTCATCTCCACCACGATCACCGTCCTCATAGCTTTACTTTTGGTCCAGTTCGACGCCTTCGATGCAGCTCGCTATCCGACAGATGAATTGGCTAAGAAACCGTTGTTCGATGCACCTCGGGTCAACCCACGGGTGCTCCATGGGTCTGAAAAGATAGGTGAGGGTCGGTTGTCAGGACCCGAAGACATCGTGTATGACCCGAAGTTAGGGGTTGTTTACACGAGCTGTGGTGATGGGTGGGTTAAACGAGTCAGTGTGAATGACTCGGTGGTGGAGGACTGGGTTAACACAGGTGGTCGACCACTTGGACTCGCTCTTGGTTACTCCGGTGAAGTTTATGTTGCTGATGCTTTTAAGGTGAGTTTGTTCTTTCTACTTTCTACTTGTTATTTAAATATTTTTTAGTTAATTTTATTGTTTAGAGAATTTATGAAATTACCAAATTAAAGAAGGGTCACATGCTTGTTTCTAGTTTCGATCAAAATAATATATATAGATTTTAAATGAGTTTGAATCTTGTAAAAGTCTGGTTTTCGAGGTTAGAAAAGATATAAGTAACTTCTTGTTAAAGTTCTGTTCAAAAAAAACTTCTTGTTAAAGTATGAGATTTGCTTTAGCTATGAGAATGAAAGATATAATTATTATTCAATCATGTTGATGATATGAATTATTATTTATGATAAGGGTGATTTAAATTATTAATATTTCCCTTTTCAAATTACGCTAATGTCCCCGACTGCTAGAAGATTGTAAATCTTTGAAGTTTGTACACACCTATGAACTCTTACGTACAATCTTATATTCTTATAATATATTCATATACTATGTTAGTATCTCGTGTATTACACGGGTTTAATAAATAAAATATTAAATAATTAGTTAAGAATATTTATTAATTATAAATAATATTTTAAAATAAGATACGATTAAAATTATATATGAGTAAAGATATAATTAATAAAATAATAATATTATTTTTTTAAACTTTTATTTTTATACATTTTTTATATTTCTTTTTAGAAAAAATTAAACAATTTGTTCCAAGACAAACCATTTTAAAAGTTTTCAATTTTAAAATTTTCCTTTTTTTAACTCTAAAATTAATTATTTTGTTTTATAAAAACTTTTTTTTTTGAAAAAGTCTGATTTTAAATTATTTTGAAATTTTAAAATGTTTGATGCTTTAGAAAACTTTCTTATTTTTGAAATTTTTATTTCTTTATAAGTTACATTTATAAAAACATCTCTATCTTAATTTGTTAAAATGCTATTTTTAATCTTAAAAATATTAATTAACATCATTAGTATTTAATGTAATTAGTATTTAATAGGAGAGAGAAGCGAGAAAATTAAAATTATATTGTCTAGAATTGTACCAAGTGTCATCTTTAAACCTTGTTTTATTATAATAGATAGATTGCAAAATGATTGTGTTATACAAACACCTATTTTTATTATTGAGACATTCTATTGTCCCTATCTCTCTTTATGTATTTACTAGGTTATATCCCCGTGTATTACACGGGTTGAATAACAAAAATATTAAATATTTATTGATGATTAGTAGGAATTATAAAACGTTATTTTAATATAACATATGATTAAATTTACGTTGGTTAAGTATTTTGATTTTTTTTATTTTTAAAGCTTTCGTTTTAAAAAATTGCTTTGAAATTTTTTTATATTTTATTAGTATTTTGTTGTTTAAAAACTCTGGGTTTGTTTTAAATAAATGTTCTTTATAAAACTTTTATTTTATAAAAAGATTGAATTTAAATGTTTCATAATTTAAAAAAGCTTCATTTTTTTTAGAAAATCATAGTTTTAGAAAATTTTATTTTTGAAAAAAGATATTTTTTAATCAAAATACTTAGTTTTTATTTAATGAAAAAATATTTTAAAAATTATAAATTCAAGGACTTGAATTTATAATAGAGAGAGAAAAAAAAATATTTGAAAATTAGTTACTTGAGTTTTAAAAAATAAAATAAAGAGTTTAGGCGGAAAAATAATTGGAGGAAGCATTGTGGGATTATCATGTGTCCCAGATTATAAAGAATTATTAGTATAAATATGTATGTATAAAGAGATATGAAAATGATAAAAATAAAGTGGTTTATCAGTTATTAATTTTGTCATAGAATACACGTAGATAAAATAATTAAAAAAACTAATTTTATGTATAAAATGATGAGAGAATGGCGCGACAAGTTGCATCACCAAACAATCATGTGGATATGATTATACGTTTGGATAATATCTAGCTTCTATAAAAATTAGCTAAAGAACAAAACTTCTTGACCTCTCGACTTTTGACTTGTGACATAAATAAATACTGTTTTTTATTAAAATATGTAGATATTTAAATTTCTTATATAAATAATTGTAAATTTTTTAAATTTTTGAACAGCCAAATTCATTAAAAACTGAAAACTAGCAAGATGCTAGAGGATACAAGTTAAGTTAAAAAAAATTAAAAAGAAAAATTACATCATGATTTCTGGTCTGATTTTCCCGTTTTCCTCTAACTTTCAACCAAAAGAAAGTTAGCGTTTTGATGCCCCAAAATATCAAACACATCTTTTACTTTATTGCTGATAATTTTCACGTTGCCTACTCTCCATACGTACCATATATTTTATTGTAAGTTGAAAATTTGTTATTAATAGGATATGCGTATATTTTGATTGTTTTTATGATGATTAAATGAGTCTATTATTATATAAATATAATAATCTTTATGTAAAAAATATAATTTTATTTACAATATTAATATATAGGGTAGAGTTATTGTAAAAATAATATTTAATTTTAAAAAGCTCAAGAAGGATTGTGGGTTTGACGCGTATTCTTCTATTATTTTAATAAAAAAAAAAAAGATGACATCTTTGTAATCGTGTCAAATAAATCAGCTCATTATGTCATATACGTTTATTGTGTCAAATATGAGTTCATAGTGACTTATATTTTACATCATTTGTTATATGTATTCATTATTATGTTTTACGTTTTAGATCATTTTTTTGTAATTGTTTCTATAGATTATATAAACTTGTTATCTATCATTGTGTTTACAATTAAAAGTTTATAATAATATACGTGTACCAATGTATTTATCAAAGCTCATAGTGTTAGAAATAACACAATGTGTTATTTTTGTCATTGTTTACGTTATGTAAACTTGATGTTATTTATCATTGTGTTTTACAATTTAAAAGTACACAATGATGTTAATTATTTCATTAATATATTTTTCAAAACTTATGCTGTTAAAGATAATACAATGACAATAAAAAAACACAATAAGATATTATGTTAATTTGTCCTTGTTTTTAATGTATTTGATTTATCAGTTGTTAATTTATTATAACATTTTACATATTAGAGATACATAATAATATTATTGCATCATTATATTTTTTTAAAAATTCTTCATTTTAGAAAAACACAAGAATATTTAAAAAAATATAATAACTAACAAAAATACACAATTAACTGCTCTAAAAGACACAATGACAAGATTTGAGTTTAAAAACGTAAAAAAAATTTATCATTTTTATATAGCAATATTGTAATCGTTTTAAAGATTAAAAAACGTTTGTTTTTATGGTGTAATTTTTATAAAAAGATAATATCGTACATAAAAGTTATGAATATTTAAATAAATGAGAAAACTTGCAAAAAATCAACAAAAGTGATTATTTTTAAAATATCACTCTAACAAACTTTTTCTTAGAAATTGATTTCAACTATTGATTAAGAAAATGGACGGTTGAGATTACTTCTCACACTTTTTAATTTTAGAGCTTTTTTTTAATATTTTTCTACTATATATATAATTATAGTAAAATTGATGGTTAAGATTACTTCTTATATTTTTAGAGGTTTTTTTATTTGAACACTTTTCTACTTTTTGAACTTTTTCTTACAGATACCCATGCTCACTATATCATGCAAACGTGTGTTTTTAATACTTTTTATACTATTTTGAACAATTTGACATGTATTGATTTTCCTTAAATCTTTTAGCTTTTTCGATTTAACAATTAAAATATAAAACATAACTCGAGTGAAGGTTTGATGTAGTAGTATATGATGTTCTCATCTCAACCAAAAATTAAGAGTTGAAGTCTTGAAACTAACAATTTATCCTGAATTACTGGATGTTATCTATTGGTGTAGTTTAAAAGTAGTAGTTTATTAATTTGTAAACTCTCAATCTAGAAAAATAAAACAAAACACAACTTGAGGTAACCTATTTTTACCTAAATAAGTCGAAACTAATGCACTTAGCCTGTTAGACATATGAAAAGGGTATTTAAAATAGGATATCCGGATTTTTGGATGTCTAAATTTCAGATATTCAAAAGTTTCAGATAGTAGATTTCAATATCCGAAACCGAATTTGAAATTTCGGATTCGCATGTCCGAATGGACATCCGTATTTTTATATAAAATTTTAATATATTTTACTAGAAAAACTTTCAGATATCTAAATGTTTAATAAAAATATAATTTAATATTTTAATATTTTTTATAAAAATATATCGGATAATTTGGATATCCGAATATCCTATAAATTTCCATAAAACACTATCCAAATCCGGATTCGAATTTTCAGATATATCGGATTTGGATTTTCGAAAATTTCGTACTATGTTTCATATTTAGATATTTTTACACACCCCTAAATTATACATCTATGATTGGTTAATCGTATATGTTCTAGAAATAATATATTTTTTACTTAACGTTTTTGTATCATTTTAATGCAATTTATTTAATGCACAAATCAAAAAGTTGTCCCAATGGGACTGTGGAGATGGTTAAGGGGGTCTCTCATAGTTAAAAAGTAGAGATTTGAGACTTGGGGTGCCCTATTTAGAATAGAGTGCAACATCTGGGCAGTTAAAAACAATAAAAAATGATTATTAAAGTTAAAAAAAAGTACAATTAAATTAGAATTTAAGCTTGTGATTCAATTTTTTTCTTAGGGAATACTTAAGATATCTGAAAACGGTGAAATAGAAGCATCGACAAATGAGGCTGATGGTGTGAAATTTGGAACGCCAGATGGCGTAGCAGTTGCAAAAAGTGGCGTATTGTATTTCACCGATGCCTCTTGGAAATACGACTTGCATAATTTTGCATTAGACCTATTTGAAGGCCGGCCTTATGGTAGGCTCATGAGCTATGATCCATCCACCAGGCAAACTAAAGTGATTGCTCGTGATCTCTTCTATGCAAATGGTGTTGAACTATCCCCGGAACAAGATTTTATTATTTTCTGCGAAACACCAATGTAATTTCGATAATTAATTTTTAGGGTGACGATTTCGACCCAATTTATCTGAGTACGGGTTGATATGAGTAAGATCTTAGCTGTGAAGCATCAAAAGATCAAATTTTAACAACTTACAAAACAATACAAGTGAAACAAGTTAAAAATTGTCAAAAGTGTTTATCAAATGTCTCTAATCTTCTAAGTTGATTTATTCAAAAATATCTTTTTTTCATTTATTATCTTATTTAATACATCAAATTATCTATAAAATTTGAAAACATTAAATGTTGATGGGTCAACCCGACTCCAATCAAACTATTTTGACATGTAATAATTGGATTAACCATATTGACCTGAGTCCACTTTCCATAACGACATCTGCCTAGTTTCTCACATCTACTCATTTCCTTTTGTCTGTAAAAACCTTGAAAACTTTTAATATTTTGATGGCGGAAATCGCAGGATGAGATGTTGTAGATACTACATACAAGGGGAAAAAGAAGGTACGATAGATATGTTTATTGATCGATTGCCCGGTATGCCCGACAACATTCGTTACGATGGCGAGGGCCACTATTGGATTGCGATCGCCACGGTAAGTAAAATTTTATACAAATAAGTATAAAACTTATCATATATTTGAATCATTTGTCTACTAAAACTAAAGTTGACCATATACACGGGTCGTGCGACTTGGTTAATTAATTGCATTAAGAATAGTTCTCTGATAACTTTATTACCATACCACACATTTAACCAGTTAACTTGTTAGGTAATGTTATCTTAAATTCAATAATTATATATTTACTTAAATTAAAAAATTATTAATATATTTTATATTTTAAAACATATGTATTACATATTTCTTCATTTTATTAAATTTAGTTATTGAATGATTATTATATTTACATTTCTACTAAGTTATTTTTATACATTTCTCTTACTAAGAATATCAATCACTTAATATAAAGGAAAAAACAATAAAATTACAACTTTAAATACAAAAGTTTAAAATTATATTTCAAAACAATAATCAATGATAATCAAAGTTATATCTCCAGATACAAAACACAATTGTTGAAGTTTTAAATAATTATAATAAAAATACGTAAAAATTTCTTAGTAAAAACAAGATAAATAGTCATTTGATAGGTTGATTATAATGAAATGGATTTTATGTAATATGTATATATTAGGAAAAGAAAATATGTAATGGATTTCAGAAATATGTAATTTATGGTCTTAATAAAAGAAAATATGTAAAGATCCCTTTTATTTGACACACTTTAGATAAACAACACAAACGTACATTTTTTTTCTATGACAGGAGCATACGTACGAATGGGATATTGCGCGTAAATACCCATATGTTAGGAAGCTTTTAGCGTTTTTGGAAAAGTATTTGAAAAGACCTTCGGTAGAGAAAAACTCTGGGTCAGTTGTCGTGGATTTGAATGGCAATATGGTAGCGCGATACTACGACCCTGAACTGAAGATTGTTACTACTGGGATAAAGATCAATGAACATTTATATCTTGGAAGTTTGATCAAGCCCTTTATAATTCGCCTCAATCTAACTCAATATCCAGCTACTACACCCTCTTCTACAAAATGATCAACGCGTGATGTTTTGTGATTTCGACTCTCTATCGAGCTGTTGTGTGAGATTTGGATATTGTTGTACGTATAACCATCAATTATATTTAGTTAAGAAAATAAAGATCACTTTTCGTTTACATGTTACACTTAGTAGATCTATTTTTTTTTAACCTATTCACCACAGATGTTAAAAGTTGTTATAGTCAAGGATGGGTCAACAGCTAGTTTGATGTAAACTTTATAAATAGGTGATGATGTATTGATGAAATAATAACAAGAAATGTCATAACTTTTCCTTTAAAATAATGTTTATAAGTTCTCATTCTATCAGGAGATCAGCTATATAAAAATTCTAGGAATAAACATGGGCATCATGTAAAAATGTATTGATGGAATTCTAGGAAAAAACCAATAGGTTGCTCGATCAAGTACCAAGACTGAGTATCGTGCCTTAGCTCGTAGAACTGTATAGCTTTGTTGAGTTATGTGCGTGCTTCACAAATTATACTTATCCCTTTTTGTGACAATATTGACGCCTCATATTTGATAGTCAATTCATTGTTTCTTTAACCTACAAAACATATTGAGATTGTCTGCACTTTATTAAAGATTTGGTTTTGTCACACAGGTCACAATGTGTCTACCACTAAGTAATATGATGTGTACTGATGAAATAATTACAAGAGATATCACAAAGTCGCTCTCAAGAAACTGTTTGCAGGTTTGTTATAGACATCAGCTTTATTCTCCTCACATAATTTAACCCATAATCACGTCTCTATTCATTCTCACTCTAGTATTTTCAGAATCTGTAAACAAGAGAAACAAAACAAAATGTCAAATGATTATAAGGAATAAAACCTAATCCTTTGTTTGTTTCTCAAAAGATATATGCATAAGGATACAAAGACAATTAGTTTTTTAAAAGACCAATTGCAAAGACATTGGTGACCATCAACTAGTGTGGTATAACATATTTTGAAGCGAAAAACGGAATCAGAGTATTGGTAACGTTTCATTGTGGACAAATTATATGTATTTAATAATAAGTTTTGTGGGTGTTTAATTTCGTTGTTTAAGAAAAAAAAACTTAATTGGATCATGTAAACATTTGAGTAACCGTAGCTCACACAAATAAATTTTCATCTTTGATTTTTTTTCATGTATACCAATAGTTTGATATTGTATTTTTTTACTTGTATATATTAATTTTATTGTTAATTGTATAAAATCTGTGAAATCATCAAATTCAAATTAAGGAGTCAGCACACTAGCCACGATCTATATCAAGTTAAATATGAGCCGTATACGAGCTCATTTTTGCTTGAATCGAAGATTGTTAGTCAAAATCATTGTTGCGAGAACATACTCGGCTTGGCTCAACTAATTCACGCACAACCTTGGTTTTCGGGGGCCTAGATGGTTAGCATAGTTGTCACGCAACTTGATCGATGTCGTGTGGTCGGTCAAAAGTATTAATTAAAAAGTGTCTAATCACTCTTAATAGTAAAAAGTAAGAAGGATGTCGAATCCACAAGGAATTACAGGAAAGTATTAGTAACGATTATCCTAACAACATTAAACATTAAAAAGTAAATTACTTGATTAATTGAATTGAGAAATAATTAAATCAACAAAATAAAAGGTTAAGTTTTTAACAATCTTGAGGAAAAAACAACCTACTTTGGGATTTAGGTTTGACAAAGTTACGTTTCTTTAGTGGAAACTATTGGGTGGTTATTAATGGTGATCTTATGCGTGATAAGATATAAGTGATGATTAGAGATCAAAGCTTAATGGACATTGTTTACACAATCATCAATTCAACTTATGTAATCCTAATTGTAAAAATTAACCACACAATAATTAAAGGTAATCAAGGTTATATGAAACCACAATTAGATTTAAACATAATAAAATTATTTAACTAATTTAAATCACAAATTGAATGCAAAAGAACTTAAAAGGTTTAAAATCCAATCCCAATATTAGGTTACAAACTAAACAAAACATAAACTTTCACAAACCCGTCACTCGAAATGAATCACAAATGGATTAGCCTTGCATCATCATTGATTCTTCAACACATATAGAATTGATCATGTGAATCTAGATGAACTTGATGTTGGAAAGCCTTGAAATGGTGGGAAATAGTCACTTTTTCGTCCAAGATTGATGTGTAAAGTGATACCTTTCGTTCTAGAGTTAATCCCCTTTTAAAACCTCTCAAATTAGGTTAAAAATCCACCATACCACAGCACTCGGCGTTGATGGCTCTACTAATGGCGTGAGTGGCTCCACCAGTGTTAGTTTTGATAAAAGTTTCTGACCAACGGTGGTTACTGACGGTATCGGCCTCGGTGGCGCCTAGGATGGTGTCGATGGCGTCACCTACTACATAAACTCGATTTTCACTTGTAAGTTTTCGGGATCTTTCCATTGATAGGTTGTGAGTCCCGTAACTATTTTCCTGGCTCAAGTTATGCCCATTTTAAGTCACCATGGTCATGAAACTTCTCTTTTACATTTCTTCACCTCCCGAGCTTCAATTTTTTCCCCCTTTCTTCCAACGTCTTTGTATACATGATGTTTAATGTACAAACACAAATATATCCCAAAAGTAACTCTATTTATCATAAATTAAGACGTAAAACATGCAAATAAAGCCTTTAAACTTTGACTTTTCACCACCTGATCACGACTCTAATAAAAAAATTAAAATTACTTTTATCATATGAAAGTTGAAGAGCACCGTATATTTTCAGATGGTAACATTCATATGTTATGAGTTGAATATTAATTCAAAACAACCAATAACTTGTATGTCCATATTTGCACCACCATACATTTCCTACACTTCTTATTTACTAGTTCTGCTCTAGCTTCCTGACCAAGTTGCGACAACCCAATGAAACTCACAGTCTATTTAGCCATCTGTGATGATGTGGTGTGGTATGTACCACATGCGGGTGTCGGTGGTATGGTGTTCCTGGTTCACTGCACTTGGCTACGTGCGGTCAAGAATGGGCTTTTTTTTTCTTTTTTTCTCTAGCACAAATGGTGATGATTTGGAAATAACGACAAAACTCACATCGCATAGCGCGAAGGAAACATAAGCAAACTCTCGTCTTGTAGAGCGGGGAAAAAACTAGCTAGTTATCATTTAAAAACTAAGATTATAGGATTTGAAAGTTATTTTAATATGTCAGAAAGAGTTGAATTAAAATATTGTTTATGTGATTACCTTATACGTATTTAACTTTATAATGTATATTATTGAAGTTAACTAACCGGTAAAACTAAAATTTTAGAAACCTGTTCAAATAAATAAACATATATTTAAACAAAAAAAATCAGCCACCACACATATCGGTATGGAACTTTATGGTCAAAATGAAATACTCAAATTATCATGATAACGATAAGGAATGCAAGATGTGATTCTTCATGTTGGATCACATTTGTGAGTATTCAAACTTATTACGTCGTATATTTTGAAGCCTCAATTCGTATAAAGGTGAAAAAATAGGAAGACAACTAATTAAAAGGTGTCCTTTAAAGAAAAAAAAAAAACACTATTTATAAGGTTAAAATGTATTATGCAATTACTATTTTGTCATTGCTCGCTTATAGTTCAAATCAAAATAAGGTTCAAATCTGTAGAGTAAGATGTATTTATGATTTATCTTAAAAAAAATTAAGGAATTGTTGATTAAAAATAACTATAAACACTTGAGAAAAATATAGTTAATAACTTTTTTGTTTAATAATTTGACTATATTATAAAAAATAATTAATTTAGCATTCACCTTTGTACAAAAGTTAATCTTGTAATAAATGATCTAATAATCTAATATGTTTGTTAAACATCTAATAATAAGTATAACAAACAACGACCATGCCTTCTTGTCCTTAATGAGCTTTTTAATGATCTTGAGCGGGTTTGCTACTGGAAACAACATATCACACATGCTAAGGAAATGTTAAATTCGTTTTAAATATTCAGAGATTTCGAATGATCCTGGTCAAATTGAGATTGATCGCTACTTACATTTAACATGTGCATTCTTTTCGTAATAGGTTATTCTCCCAAATTAGGAATCACAACCATGTTTTTCATCCTTGAAACCCTTATTACAACATGCAACATAGTGGTCCTTCCACTCGTAATTGAAACCTTTTTAGATTCGGTATTGTTGGTCCTAGATGTCAAGTTGCCATTGACCACTGACCACAAGGTAAGAGAAAATCGGTGGTTGTGATTAAAAGATGAAAGAGACGTCAATGTTTTTAATGTTTAGTTGTACATAAAACAAACCTTGCACAAGTAAGACTTATTAACTGTTTACATACTCTTTTATCGTTTATGATATGTTTACGATATAAACATCGTATATCAACAATTAATACTTGTAAAAAGTTCTTAATCCATTTTATTCTACTTCGCTAACATGTTTGTTAATATATTGTTAGATTTACATTTTAGATTTTTAAGGCATTATAAAATCCATTTCATTCCAATACTGATAAACTTATATTGGAACTTTTTAGATCTTACCTCATGCTAGAGGTTTTGTTTCTTAGAATGAAGTTCCGAGTTCAAACCTAGACATAATATAATTTAAAGTAGAAGTAGATAGACTTGCCGTTAACCAACGAATTCATACACCATAATTAGTTATAATTGTATTTATTAATAAGCATTAATAAATGTCAAATATAGTAAAAATAAAATAAAAATATATAAAGACTATCAATCATGAGAAACGAAAAAGAAGGTAACTTAGTGTAATTTATAAGAGTCGGTTATAATTAAACTTTAGGGTTAACAATTATAAACTATTCTTGTAAGTATACTTTAACACGTATAATCATCGCATGTCAAATGACTGTTTTCACGTTGCGATGCTATTCTTCTTTCCTGTGTTTTAATATGAGTTTTATTCAATATCAAGCCATGTCAAAATTCATAGAGTTTGTCAGATTCCAGTCGCATTGTGCTCGGAAGTTATACTAGTATTTTTTTATTATTTCCATCATACTTGAAAAGATATGGTTTAAAAATAATTTATGTTACAAATACGATCAATACTAAGTTAAAAAAGCAGTATGATTAGAAGGACACCGTATCAACTCTCAACGATGTTTGGATAAATGACGATGATATAACGATAAAATTTTAGTGTACCTTATTAAGTGTGTCAAATCAAACTACTTTTAATATATATTGAGGTTGGGTAATTACATAGTAAAATAATACACTTACACATTCAATTATTGAAAACAAGATTAAAAAACATATAAAAAACAAAAATCATCAACGATTAAAATATGTTACCATCCTAATCAATGTTTTCAGAACCGGATTGAACGTCGAACCGGACGCCTTACTGGTTTGGTGGTCGGACCGGTCGGACCGGTAGGACCGGATTTAAGAACCGGATGACGTCATAATTATATATATAGTATATTATATATATAGTTATATATACAATTAAATATAAGTAATGTATATATGTATTTTATAGTTATATATAAAACTTAACTATATTTTTATATCCAACATACTAATTTATGGTTCAACACCCCGTTTTTACCCATTAAAATCAAAAAAATAAAAAATAAAATAAAAAAAAAAACGAAATCCGGTCCGAACCGGTCCGGTTTCCCGGTCCGACCAGCGGTTCGGGATGAACCGGCCAGTTCGACCGCCGAAAAACGAATCGATGAGAACCGGACCGGCCACCCAGCCGATCCCCGGTCGGACCGGCTGGTCCGATCCGGTCTCAAAAACATTGATCCTAATAAATAATGGAATAAAGAACTCACTTTATACAAAAAAAAAAAAAAAAAAAAAAAAAAAAAAAAAAAAAAAACATACATTACTATTTCACACAAAACATCATCGTTATTTAAAAAACACACATATAATATGCCCCTTCAAATGAACCGCTAAAAGCCATATGATATAAATATGACGATGATCTCTTTACCCTTTATACGATTGATGTGCACTGGAACCACTGCTATCGACCGCAAGAACACGAATCTCCACCTCTTCATCACCCCTTTAACAACCCATTTCAAACCCTAAAAACCTTCACTTTCTCCTCATCAATGGCCGCTTGTTTGGGCCCTTTATCGGAAATGCATTCAATCCATACGGTTCTCGAGGAACTTGATGAAGAAAAACATGTGGGTCGACCCGAAAAAACGGGTTCGAACCCTAATTCGGCCGCCTCCACCTCCGCATCGATCATGGTGATGCGAAATAAGGTGGAGAGGATCTTTCCGGTGTATGCGAGAGGTGGGTTGTCTCCAAGATCCGACCCGGTTAGCTATTCGGGTTCGGTTGTGGGTGATTCGATTTGGGATGCTGTTAGATTAGAGGCGAAGGCTGAGGTAATTCGTAATTGCAGTTGTTGTAGAGTTTTTGAGTTATTGATGAACTTTTATTTAAGGGTTATTTGATAGTGGAAAGATGAATAATTTAATAAATTTAACATGTGGAATTTAGATGGTGGTTTGTCTTCTGGAGCATTGATTGTACCTCTGTCTGTATGATTGGATGATCTTTAGGTTGTATAGTTTATATGATATATGTAATTGTTGTTGGAAGATTTTCCCAAAAAGGTAATTATGTGGTAGGTTCTTAAATTAGTCTAATTATTTGATATTCTTTTGGTCCCTTAAGAGCCCTACTTTACAGTAAAAAGCTCAAAGATATATTTTTTTTGGAAAAGGGTTTTCCAATGATTAAACATTATTTAACAAGATTGATTCTTTGTCCAATCTTTTCATATAAAGTTAAGTGACTTTAAGGAAATCAAATGTATGTAAAATTATTAATGTTCAATTTTGAAATTGTGCTCTTCTTAAGACATGTAAAATTTGTGATGTGGATTATTTTGGGTTGAAGGAGAAACAACTTCGTTTATCATAAAGATGGTACTTTTCTTTTTTTAAATAAGTTGTAATAAGGTTACTGTAGTGAATTAGTGATTATGAGTTACAGTTAGTGGCGAATAAAGAATGATGTGATTGGACGATTGGTCGAAGTGATTTGTGAAAATATACGCTAACTGAATGCATATCGTAGATGATCAGTTTTGGAATGTGATTTGCGTGAAGTTGCTACATAGTAGTGGTAATTCTAAATTTGGTTATTTGATGTGAAATTTCAGGCAGAGAATGAACCAATTTTAAGCAGCTTCTTATATGCCAGCATACTGTCACATGATTGTTTGGAGCGAGCGTTGGGATTTATTATTGCTAACCGGCTCCAAAATAATACTTTATTAGAAACCCAATTAATGGATATATTCTGTGATGTGTTGGTTCAAAACCGAGGCATCAAACGGGCATTACGCATGGATCTACAGGTGATGTGATTAGCATGTCCTCAGTATCATTATATATCATTTACTGATTTTTTGGGTCTGTGTTGGTAGTTAATATTAAAAAGGAGCATATTTTATTGTTCAACTAACTTCCTTCCTCAGGCTTTTAAAGAAAGAGATCCATCATGTTTGTCGTATTGCTCTGCTCTTCTACACTTAAAGGTATTTCAATTAGAATCGAACTTTTCTTATGAATATCTGTTGCAAATTTGTATGATTTAATTCACTTTCATGAAAACTATTACCAAATTTGTTTTTCTTTGCTTTGGATCCTATAACCTTCTTTGATGTGTAGTGATAAATTCAATGGCATTTATATAGTTCATGATACTTTTGTAGGGTTACCATTCTTTACAAACACATCGAGTAGCACATGCATTGTGGAATCAAGGACGCAAGGTGTTGGCTCTTGCACTACAAAGTCGAGTCAGTGAGGTAACATATGGTTTTGTAATTTGCCTTATTTATGTTACCCTTTATTAAATTTATATATATTCAAGTTAATTCTTATTATTTACAAAGATTTACTTTTGTCTAGGTGTTTGGAGTTGATATACATCCAGGTATTGTTTCAAAAATGATTTCCTCATCGTAAATAGTAGATTTTTGCCGGATTTTACCAATAATTGTTTATCTTGTGGATGCACAGCTGCTAAAATTGGGGAGGGGATATTATTGGATCATGGAACGGGCTTGGTTATTGGAGAAACTGCTGTTATTGGAGACAGAGTTTCACTAATGCAGGTAACTTTAGACATCTCAATATACTGAAGTTTGGGTTATTTTTGGGAGCTCATGTATATGATTAAAGGTTAGATCTTTAGTGTAAAGTGAGGTTTGAATTTTGTAAACCACTAACTTGAACGGCCCATTTCATTATGAATGGGTTGATTTGGGTTGTCCTTTTCTTTAAATTTCAAATGGGTCAAATAAATATTTTAGCTGCAAGGGGATTTTGCCAGATGGGTTGAAAGTCGCACAAAGTCTATTCTAATGCATTCAACCTTCTAAATCGTTGTTATTCAAAGATTTGGATTATTATTGTAATAATATTGCTTTTGTAATCAAGATGACACATTAAATACTACTAAAAGTTGAACAAACTTTGTTTGCTAGTCAATGCAACCCGAAACCTTTTTGGAGCCTGATTGGCCCAGTTTCGACCTGAACCTGTTTTGAATCCAGTTGGGCCACTTCACCTCTAGTAAACATTTATGATTGTAAATAGTTGTGAATATCGTTTTCTATAGGGTGTAACCTTGGGAGGGAGTGGGAAAGAAACAGGGGATCGACATCCAAAAGTTGGTGAAGGTGCCCTGATTGGAGCTAGTGTAACTGTACTTGGGAATATTAAAATTGGTGAAGGCGCAATGATAGCTTCGGGTTCCCTCATTCTTAAGGATGTTCCTCAACATAGGTGAGACATGATGTATACTACAAACGAAATAATTTTATTTCTTTAGTTAGGCCTATATCGAACACTAAATCCATGTAGTCTGATAATTTGTGTTTTCTGTTTAAAGTATGGCTGCAGGAATACCAGCCAAGTTGATTGGTTATGTAAAAGAGCAAGTTCCATCTCTAACAATGAAACATGGTATGCGAATGTCTTAAATATTAGCCATTTCGGCAACAATCTGTCTGATAAACTGCCATCTAATTTGGTTACTTTTTAATATACAGTTGATCCTTTGTGTGTGTGTTTTTTTTTGCCAGATGCAAGCAAAGACTTTTTTGAACATGTAGCCATAGGTGACGAGGGAAGATCCAACGGCAAGTAATGATATTTAACCATTTAAGCTTCTTTAACCGCATATCCGTAGATTGCCAAATGCCAAGAAAGATCCATGGGAAGACTACTCAACATAACCAATATATCCTCAAAACTATAGTGTATTATCAAAATAAATAAAAGTTATTCAATGTTACCCGATAGCTTACGTCAATTTCCTATAGAGCATAACCTATGAATCCTTCTCCTAAGTGCATCTCCACATACATGACACAGGCAACCAGGAACATCAACAAACTTATCAAACAGGGGATTTGAGTACCAAGGCTGCAAACAAGTATAACTTTTTGATCTCTAATCAAGACTGATCAAGTTGAATTTAGCGAGTAAGATTACCTATATAAGAGTCCAGATATTCGCTTTAATAAGATATTGGCTCGAAATTATTATTCAGTTTATGAGCTATGAATGTATCTTTGAATATATGGGCCAAGCTTGAATAGAATTTGCTTTTTAGTTCTTATGGTTATTTTTGTGCTGCATAGAATCAAATCTTCCTCGATTCTGTGCTTTAAAAAGCGAGATGCGTGCCGTATGATTTTTTTAATAAAACGTATTTTATAAAAAATAAGTTAATACTACATGTAACTGGTAAAACATAAAAAAATGAATGTATCTAAATATGTATAATGTTGGATGAAATATGATGCAGGTAGAAACAAAATTTACATTTTACGCTGATCAAATAACAATACATTGTAAATAAGCATAATTAGCAGTGGTCTCCACGTAGAAAAGACATTTGTAAACATTATTGTGACATGAGTCTGTAGTTATACTTTGAGGATAAAAACTTCTTTGATGAGTAGAAAAGAAGAGAGAATACATAGACACACCAGTTCTTTTGGTTTTCATTAGGTTGGATGCGCAGTGGCACGATGTGGTACGAGACGCTCGTATGTCATTGCTACAACGCGTTCCTATGTCATTGCTTGAAGTGCAACTGGATGTGCATAGGCATGATGGGCTTTTGAGACCCTCGTATATCATTGCTTGAAGTGCAATATCCATCACCCATCACCAAGGTTGCCTCATGTCTAGGCGCGCTTTTTACAACACAATAGTTTGTATCCACTTAGCTTACATGAAAAGATTTGTCGAGCTACCTTAAACTAACATCGTATGCTCGAATTCAAGTTCATCTCGATGCAATTCAGCCATAGTAGTAACGTTCATACCATTTGTTAGATTTTCATTCTGTGGGCTGGAAATTTGTGGTGAGATAATGATTACAAGAATCACAAATTAATAATCATTGAAATGCGAGCAGCACTTTTACGCTATATATATGAAAAAAAAAAGTAAAAAACCACAATTTAGAGGAACGCTTGAACAATATAATAATGAGTAGGTTGAAAATGGAAGAAAAGAAAGGCTAAAGCCTAAATGTATCAAACTTTTGTACACCACTGAAACTATGATGAATTCAGGATACAAAACTTCAAGACTCCATATATTTTGTATATAATTTCCCCTCTGATAATGATGCTATAGTTCGTTAAAAAGTTAATTGTTACAAAAAGAATACAAGAATCATAGGTGACATCCGGCTTCCTAGGTGAAGGAAAACCGTGAAAAAAGCGAGAGCCCGGTACTTGGTGACTCACCGCCTCCTGGGGTTGGTGGAGCATCGGTAAAAGTGCGATAAGCGTTTTGACACTTTTGCAACTGCAATTACACGCCATAAGCTATAATTAGGTATCAGTATAGTTGCTTAAATGCTAGATGGCAAATAATTTTTTTGCATCAAGTTCTGTTCATAACAATTTGAAAGTAGTACAAGAAGGGGTTTGGACACCATGGATTAGTGGTGGCAAGATGGATCATGGATGATTCGGTTAATGAGTCAAAACGAGCTCAAGTCAGAATGGGTAAATATTATAAGTTGAAATGGGTCAAGTTGGTTGACGCAACACACTTTTTTCTCCATATTATAATATTTATATCAATGATTGATGTCTTATATAAGATTATGGAAAACATATTACAACAAATATAATAACATTAATCAATTAACTGAATTAAGTGTTCAAGAGGTTGTATGCTTTAGAAATAACTTTGGTAACAGTCAAGCTCGTTTGAGCTAATTTCTATTTAGCTTTTATTTTTTATTTTACCCAATTGGCCAATTAGTGATCAATCATAACCTAAGTTAACCAATTTATCAGATATTGCCGTCTCTCCTGTGGATCAACAACGGGCAGAGATCAATAAGCAAAGAGTCCTACACCATTTACTTAGAGGTGACAACTTTGACTCATTTACCTATAATATGGGCCACTTAAGCTTCTTTTAACATATTCAACGGTCTAATATCCTAATGGGTAAATCTTAAAACTTTATAATAAACGCAACAGGCCAAGTGGATTAAATGGTCGAAAGTCGCCAAAGTGTATTCAAAGAGGATTATTAGTAACGTTTATGTAATTACAGTCAATAAATTAACTGATTAATAAATTCCTAAACAATGAGCAAAAAGTAATGATGTGCAAACCCAACCTCACCCATATTGCCACCTCTACATTTACTTCTACTTTCTGTTGTCTATTCTGTGGAGTGCAGATGAATTCATAGATCAAATAGGCAAAATCAAATCTTAATTACTAATCGTATTAAATAATGAGAAGATAAACATCCTAAATGGCTTAAACAAATAGAATCTTGACAACTTATCAAATGGTCTGTTGATTTTTCAGTAGACGGTTTACTCACCTCATCAGGGCTGAATTGAAGGAGCATTGCAATAACAGGTAGTAGAGCACCCACTTCACCTATTCACATAGGATAAATTTATTTGCAGTGTTTTAGGTATATTGATAGAATCTTATGACACTGTAACTAAATTTAATTTTTACTGAGGTTCCACAACTATTCACCATCTAAAATACCTGTCTCAAGAAGCTTTACTATAACGTTTTTAAGATATGTCATATCCACTCCTTCCCTCTTTTTTGATCTTTCCATATTTCGAAGCTCTTCTTTCAACATAGCTTCCTGTGGGTTGATACAAAACGATTACTGAAAGTTAGAACTTATGAATGGGTCAATTAAGTTGTGTTTTACCTCAGCCATGTCAGAGAACTTTTTTACCTAAAAGGGAATGGGTCAAACAGGTGCATATAGCTTCCTAATTTGTTTTTATTCAAGATTCAGATTATTGTTGTAATAATACTGTTTCTAAAATCATAGATGGCACATTAATTACAGAGAAAATTGAATGCAAAAGAGATTGTGGATTAACTCCCAAGTCATTTCAACCCGAACTCATTTTGACCCACCTGCTGGCTGTGAAGACGATTTTCACGCTCAAGCTCTTCAAGTTCTTCCTGGAATAAAGTGCATAAGAATCTACTATAGAAAATCTGAAAAATAACTGAAAAACATAAATCCTCTAAAACTTACTTGAAGTGCAAGAATATGCCGTTGTGACTGAGCTAGCTCTTCTTCCCTTTGAGCTTGTTGCCTAGCCAAAATCTGAATTTCAAACGTCATCAATCATGATGTACACCTAAAATTTGGATTACTCATGTATAGAGCAAATTGTGCATACCAATATCTGTTGTTCTGCAACAGAGGTGTTTGAGTTTGTACCCATATTTTGGCTATAGTCATTGTTATTTGCCTGAAAATAAAAACAACTAACAGTATTGCAAATTGAAAATTAAAACGCATGATGGGCAAGAGAGGAACAAGGGAGATACCAACGGTTTTGATGATAATGAACGAAGAAGATTTTTATTGTTGTCTGTAAGCCTTGTAATCTCCATGTCCTTTTCTTCAATTAACTTATCAGCAAGATCACGAAATGAATCATGCTCTTCCTATAATAAAATAGAAAAGGAATTTAACAAGAGTGTAAATTTCATTTAGTCTCAACATACAATTATATCAAATAGCACCTTTAATTTTCTATATTGTGTTTGGAGATCCTGTACTTCTTTTTGCAGAGTTTCACTAGGCAATGATTTTTGTTCTTCAAGTTCGGATTTTAGTGCCTGAAATCTCACTGTGGAATAGTTAATCTCGCCATCTAAACAAATTTAAGGTAAAGTTTTTTTTAAAGAACTTGTAAAATTAGAATGATTTTAGTTTACACTGCCAAGTTTCTTCCACGTTTTGAAGACTCTTTTCCCAAGATTCTTTCTCGGATTGATGACTGGCAAGTGCAGAAGAGAGCCTCATTTCCATGTTCTTCACTTGTTTCTCAACAAGGCTAAGAGCTTCATCTCTAAAGAAAGATATATATAAACTTAGCCATCATGCAAAGATCAGATATCAAAATAGAAGATGAGGCTAGAAATGATTAGCAAAAACTGAAACATATGAAAACAATAATCTTAAAAGGAAAGTAGCAAGCTACCTAGCACTGAGTTCTTTGTCATGGCGACTTAAAGCATTCTCAAGATCTTGTAGGACTTTGTCTTTTTCAGCAGTCATTATCTGAATTTCATTCTCAGCCTCCTAAAAGAATGAGATGGTATATGTGAGTAAATATGAGTGCCCCCCATCACAAAGAAGGCCAAAATATGCACTGAAAAACATATAAACCTTTAGTGCTTCTTCAAGAACTTTAAGTTGTTCATTATCTTTAGCAGAAGCTAGCTCAGCTTCCTTTCTCTGGAGAAGTGCATGAGCACGAGACTTATAGGAAGCGAATTCACTTTCTAGACGCTTGATCTGCATATTAAAAGTATGATCTCAAAATGCATTAAATATAAAAAAGATGTGTTGGATCTATATCTCCCAAGGCACAACGTCCAATAATGTTGCTATTAATATGTGATCCTAAAGGGTCACATGCTAAGCAAATTATCAAAGATATGTTTAACATACATAACCCTATCAAGATGAATTTATAATTGTTATTTGTAACAATTACTAAAGTGTATGTTTTTGTTCATAATAATTCACACATATGTAAATATACATGAAAGAATCTTACTACACCTGTTTATTATGTGGAAATAAAGCATCCTAACTATTATTATCTATTTTATATAAGTGTATGTGAAATGGAAAATAAAATCATTTTAGTCAGAATAAAACCGTAAAATTCATGAAACTTAATAGCTAAAACGTAACCATAAAATCTATTGTTCCTAAATAGATCAGTTACAAGTATATTTTACTTGTATAATTTAAGAGCGGTCATCACCTCCTTACCTCTTAGTTATCGACAGAATACAGGAGATAAAGAGGGTGATGGTCGTTTGACTAATCTAATCTAGTGATGCACAAGGTACATGAGATGATGTTAGGTATTGGTTGATGATATCCTACAATTCATTATATTATGTATGTATGATGACCATGCTTTAAACCATTAATTGAAAGAAAAACCCTTTTCTCCTAGATAAGGAATGGTGGTACCACCACCATTTGATAAATATTACGATGATGTGTGAGGACATATGATAGGAATGGACCCGAACAACACCGGATCAAACGTAACGATCAAATAATCGGATAGATCTAAGGCTCGTTTCGGATACAGATTCACCACCGAAACAAACAATAGGGCTGCGATGTCAACCGAAGATACAGATACACCACTCCGGTTAAGCAATCGTGTCTAAGAACACCATCCAACTTGCCAATGTTGAACTAGCATAGACAAATATCAATTTAACTCAAAACTTGAGAGAAATCAACATTAATTCTTCAATATCAAAAACTCACCGTCCCTTTCGTTTCTTTCAGGTTCAATACATAAAGAAAATTCAACAACTACCAGTAAACTACCCACTAACCTATCCTGGTCTTAAGGGAATATGACAACTAAAGTACAATTGAAAATGTATGAAGTACAACTAATAAAAACATATAAAAACTACACAATGATCATGCGTTAAAGACAACAACTTGAAGGAACGTGGTTGAAGATTTGGTTGCATGCATGGTTCTTCACGGATCATCCTGATTCAGTTTCGCACAGACCCGGTTGCCTATAATCCGACCCATGTGTATATATTTTTGACCCGATCGTACTAATGTTAGCTTAACGACTAATGGGTTTGAATTGCCGATCGGTTGGCTATCATTCTCTCCCGCTTGAAAGAAGTTTGTCCTCAAACTTGGAAAACACTCATCGGGTGGCTTTGGAGGTATTTTCGAGGGATAACCCATGGCGTATAGTCTAAAATGAGACTGGGTCCTGCATGGATACCATAACTTTGTTGATTCATTCCATCCTCCCTCATGGCACAAATGGAACGGAAACAATGATGTCAGTAACAATGAATTTGACATCACAAATGCATCCCCTGCAAGTTTCATTACCTCTACCACTGATTCTACTTTATGTACTCCAATACATGAGTCATCTTTCATAAAGCTATCCATATTATAATCACCGTCAATTGCCACTTGTTCTTCTTTGGTAAAAGAACTTGCATTACCTTCATATAATCCGAACCCCTCAACTTCTTGGGACGGACCTTTTTCTTCTGCCTTGAAACTGGAACTCTTAGATCTTGACTCATCTTCTTGGTTAGCATTCTTGCAAAGAACCCGTTTCACGAGTAAGCACTCTTCCTCATCAGGAAGAAATCCATCGTCATCGTATCGAGGCCCAGTGTCCGGTTCACTCTCACTCAATTCCTTGATATATGCCCGGGTGGGTGCAAAATTGCTTCTGGTTTTTCGTTGTTTGGTAACTCCATGAACCATTTCGAATAGTTCCCAAATCCGATCTTGAAAAATCAACAAAGATAGTTCCCAAATAATCTCTTGTAATTCTCTAAGTTGTGACAACGATCTCTCCATATAGGCCATTGAAGATACTGCTTTTTCTTTCAAAATTTAGATGTTATATGGATGCAGTAAAGAAAATTAAGAGTCGAAATAGATCGCTTCGGCCCTGATACCAAATGATAGGAATGGACCCGAACAACACCGGATCAAACGTAACGATCAAATAATCGGATAGATCTAAGGCTCGTTTCGGATACAGATTCACCACCGAAACAAACAATAGGGCTGCGATGTCAACCGAAGATACAGATACACCACTCCGGTTAAGCAATCGTGTCTAAGAACACCATCTAACTTGCCAATGTTGAACTAGCATAGACAAATATCAATTTAACTCAAAACTTGAGAGAAATCAACATTAATTCTTCAATATCAAAAACTCACCGTCCCTTTCGTTTCTTTCAGGTTCAATACATAAAGAAAATTCAACAACTACCAGTAAACTACCCACTAACCTATCCTAGTCTTTAGGGAATATGACAACTAAAGTACAATTGAAAATGTATGAAGTACAACTAATAAAAACATATAAAAACTACACAATGATCATGAGTTAAAGACAACAACTTGAAGGAACGTGGTTGAAGATTTGGTTGCATGCATGGTTCTTCACGGATCATCCTGATTCAGTTTCGCACCGACCTGGTTGCCTATAATCCGACCCATGTGTATATATTTTTGACCCGATCGTACTAATGGTTAGCTTAACGGCTAATGGGTTTGAATTGCCGATCGGTTGGCTATCAACATACATATAGTATGTATGGCCTTGTATATAAAATAATGATTATCATGCCCACTTAGATATGGATCTCAGCCAAATAAGAAAATAAGAAGCAAAGCGTATGTCTAAATTTTTAACACACAAAAATTGGTTTTGTGATGCTCAAATTTGAGTACTAAAACAAGATGCAATTTCACTTAAGTGTAGGTGTTAGTTCGTTGCATGTTCTTGGTATAATCTGGTGTTTATTCCACATATCTTCTACTCTATATTAAAAGGAGTTTTAAGGTGTTATTGGGGTATATGTTCACCACATCTTGACTAGAAGAAGGGTTATGTTAGCTAGAACCACCTTAAAGGTCAAATGCTTGGTGTGGACTAATCTTTGGACGTGATCTACTTTGGTCTCTTCATCCTGTCTTGCTTTCGGTTTTGACTATGAATAACGAGGTAGTATTTTCTAACACCCTATGGTTGGTTTTGGTTTCATCTTCTTGCAATTGGATCCATGGTGAGAACTTTGAAAAAATGTTTTTGAAGGTTACATGTTCAATTCTTCTGTTGCCAAAAAATGTTTCTAAACGAACTCATAAATTCCCAACAAGATGTATGTACGGAAACGTAAATACAATGGGTACCTCCTCTTTGGCAGCCATTAGTTCAGCGTCTTTTGTGTTTGACAGTTGACTTTGCAAAGATATTTCTAGATCCATTTGACCTGTGGGTTTCCATCGTTAGGTCAATAAAAAAAAGTATTGAAATAGAAAGTCAAACAAAGAGGTGATATATATACTTTTCAATTTGGCAGCTTCAACTTCAGCACGTATACACTTATCCTCAGCAATCTCCAGCTTTCTGCTCAGTGCCTGGGAAGCAGCTTCCCATTTTTCCTTTTCGTTCTCCTAAAAAGTTATTAAGAAAATGCACTATGTAACCTAAATATGCTACAAATAACATAAAATTTGTGAAGTATAGACTATTCAGTTCATACATGCTCATTTTTCAGGTGAATAATTTCTCCTTTAATAGTTTCCATGGCAGCTTTGAGTCTAGCTGCTTCACCTGTAGATGCCGCATCCATCTCTGCTAGTTTTGACTCTTTTTCTGCAACAAGTTTCTAATACAAGAAAATGATGCCATATCAGCTTTAAAGATTAACATATTTATGTAAATATCTATAAATTCTTATTTACCTGCAAAGCAGATATTGTTTCTGTTGCTTTGGTTCTATCTGCTGATGAGTCAGCAAGTTGAGCTTCCAAATTTGCTATTTGCTGAAAAGTAAAACAGAGGTGTTAGATTAGCAAAATAGTGGTCAAGATATACTGGATAAAACTTAAACTCATATTCACCACCATCAATCTACAAGCAATTTACCTGTTGATGTTTTGAAGAAAGTTCAGCCAACGAGGCTAGTCTCTTTTCTTCTGCAGCTTGCAATAGCCCCCGCATGTGGTCTAGCATCTGCCAATATAAAGTTGATTAAACTACTCTACCATTAAAACCTTATTTTCCTGATATTTGTTTCACAGATAAAGAAACCAGAAGGATAACTAACTTAATCAGTTCACTAAGAAAAAAAGACAATTAATTTGAGAAAACAACAAAATATTGTGTAGTCACAAGTAATCTTTTACTATTAAAAGTGAAACAAGTTTAACTTTAAACAGTCCAATACCTGTTCTTTTTCCATTAGTGACTGTTGCAATGTCTCGATAGCATTCTCTTTGGGCTCCAAAGAACGGCGCAGCTCTTCAATTGTGTCCCGAAGTCTAAGTGAGAGTGAGATAATAGAAGTCAAAAAAGGAAAAAGATAAGACATACAATTAATGATGCCAGCAAAAGACTGAATTTCAAATATAGTTAGAAATTGTAATCATGACCTTTCAACACAAGAGAACAGATTACAACATTTAGCAAATTTCTACAAATTTGGCATAGTAAGTATGGGATTCCAGAAAATATAGATAACCATTAATACATGAATAAAAGGTAAGAACGTCTAAATACGTCTTTATTTTTTAAGACATGAAACCACAAATTGTAAACTTCAAGCACCTATTGTTTGCGCTTCTTAATTGTTGCCTCTCTGTATCAATTGCTTTCAGTGCCTCATTAGCATGTTGGCGTGTGCGATCAAGCTCTTGCTGCAATCCTGACAACTGTGAAGAAGTTTGCTCTAACTTTTCATTGACTTCACTATACTTAGCCTCAAGGTCATCTTTCTCCTGGAAATGATTATGTCCACAAACCAATCAGAATTAATACTCAAACTGAATAGCTTACATACTCTCAAGTAAGAAAAAAATATATATTATATAACAGTCATCTTGTTTCTTCAAGTCTTAGCTGCCTGAAAACATTAAACTTTCTCACATAGAAAAAGGAAACTTTATCTCGCTTTTTGCATAATCCTGCATCCTGATCTTGTTTACAAGATCTTCTTTATAATAATGGATTGATGGGTAGCAGACTTGCAGTCACGTTAAATGAGAATAGGTTCGTCTTACATTGCATTATATAAACTAAAAAAAGACAAAGAACAATGGATATCATAACTACAGCCTATCGACTCTTATGGGTATCTAACAAAGTAACAAGTAACACATATGATCTTTCTAACCACTGATATCAGTGAGAGAGCAAATATAATGTTCTAACAAAATACGCAGCTGACAGTTGACATAAAGCTATAGTATTATGTTTTTAACCAAATTTATGAGTGTCGGAAAAAGAGAGAGAGAGAGAGTGTGTGTGTGTGTACACATCTGAATGGAAATGTAATGCATATTGAATGGTTATAAAGGGCCCACAAATATAATTACCTTTTGAACCTCTTGAATTCGTTGTCTTGCTCTCTTGTGAAGCCTGTTCAACTTGGAATCAAGCTCAGAGTTTTTCTCATCACGTTCTTTAATTTGTTGTTCCAGATTCTTTTGAGCTGTGTCCATAAACCATAGTATGCATTTATAGTAAGATATAAAAAAGGAATCATAACCAGCAACATAAAGCAGAGTTTTACTTATAGAAAAAACAGTGGTCAATAATCAAATGATAATGGAAAATTTATACAACCTTCGGCTAGTTTAGCAGCAAGCTCTTGGGCCTTAGCGTCTGCCTCTGAATATTCTTCACGAAGATGCTCGAGAGCTGCCTCTGCAGCACCTCGTGTTTGCTTTTCTATTGCAAGTTCTCTATTCAAAGACTCTATTTTTTCATGCAACACTTGTGGATCTTCACATGTTCCATTTTGGTCAATTGCTTTTGTTTGTTGGATTGAATCACCTGAATCTGTGAGTACATTCTTCAATTCTTCGAAATGAGACTTAAAGTATTCATTCTGAAACTTGAGCTCTACCACCATTAGCATAAGCTGATCTTGAGTATCATCGGATGAAATATTATCTTCATTTAGATTTGAATGTCCTCTACTCATGTTCAATTTTTCATTTTGCTGTACCGCATCTCCAACATGATTTTCTAATTTCCCTTCAATGTCACTTCCCCCTTCTGACATTATATTGTAGCTTCTAAAATATCGTGATATATTCTTAAGTTGTGGCCGCTGGATCTACTCTGCCAACATCATCGTATATCTGAACACTAGAATGACATATGATTCCTGTGTAAAAAAGGACCAACCTTTGTCAACGTCTCAATAGATTTCAGTTCATGTCATATGTGAGCAACTTCGAGGAAAAAAACATAAACAGGAAAAAACTAGATGCGGCGGTTGCTTACTTGGATATTTACTACAATGCAAATTGTTACTCATGATATCCAGGTTCCTACAAATACTAAGGGTGTTTGTTGTTTGATGTTTTGGAATGGAGACATGACGATGGAAATGTATAATGGTAATTGTTTAAAGGGCTTGGGTTTAATGGTAATTGTTTAAAGGGCTTGGGTTTAGATAAACCCATGAAACAAAGGTTTTAGGAGATCTATTAAAAGAAAGGCTTTAGAAAAACTATGAAACAAAGGCTTAAAAAAAACCATCTATGGAGAAAGATCAGAAAACCCATGCCCATAGTGATTTTAGTATCATACCACCTGTGACCCAATTCAATCATCCAGTGATTCTTTTGTTGAAATTCAGTTTAAGTGTTCACCACATTTTGTGGCGTAACATACGTGCAAAAACCTAGTTTAGAGGACAATAAAATAACATTCGTGGGGTTTCAATTAACAGCTACTTTCTTTGTTCTAATGTACAGTATTTGGTGTTAATTCTACTTTCTAAAAACCAAATGAAATGATATACAGCATAAAGCTATAATGGGAGTTGCTTCCAATGAATAAGAACAACCAACAACACGTCTCATAGGTGGTGACGTGGTGTTTGCACCATGGGAATTAACATCCAGTATAGGAGCATATTAATCCAACTAAAATTCTAAATCACAAGATTTGAGTTTCCAGACATATACTGATATCAAACAAACATCAATTTCAATTACAATCATGGTTTGCAATTAGTTTATACTTCAACCAATATAAGTTCAATCCAATTCATCACTCCCAAACCCTGCCCTAACTCAAATAAAACAAGCATGAACCTGAATCCAAACAATGTCTCACTCGTGGCATCTAATACTACATGCAGCAGCTAGCATTCACGACTAAATAATCACTCCAAATAAAATAGATCACTATAAGTCGATAACACTCAAACAGAACACACACTAAACATACACACCAGATTTAATTAACTCAAATCGCATCTGCAACTACCGAAACAAGATGATAATGTCAACATTGGGAGATCGTATGGTGCATACAAACTACTCGTGGTAAACAATTTTGCATAACAAAATAGGTACTGAAGCATTTGAGGGAATCAAACCTTGTTCTCTTGGATACACGAGATCAAAACCAGCCGGTAGTTCGAAATTCGAATTGGATGATTAATTGATCAATCAAGATCTACCGTTCGTGATTAATCGAATACCTAATGGATCTAAACACCACCACCACCCCCTCTATGAATCAATCAAATTGTAATTATCAAACGGAATTGTGATTGAAAGAAAGGGGTGGAGATTCGGAGGGCGTGAATCTTATGTTCTCACGATTCGCATTTGAGAAGAATGGAAAGCTTCAGTGGCATCAGGTTTTCGTTTTACGTATGCTCCTGAGTCACGAGTTGGACTCGGAAGTCGGAAGATAAGTAGATCTTGGTATTGGACACTTTGCACCCTCAACTTAAGATATTCATCAGTTCGTGTCCAAAATATGGGGTAACCATATCTTGACAATAGGGGTGTAAACGAGCCGAGCCGAGCCGAGCCCGAGCTCGCTTAGGCTCGAGCTCGGCTCGTTTTGGTTTTAGGAAGCTTGAGCTCGAGCTCGGCTCGTTTATAGTTTTATTTATAAAGCTCGAGCTCAGCTCGTCAGAAAATTTTCAAGCTCGAGCTCGGCTCGTTTATTGTTAAATTATTAAATTTTTATTTTTTTATAATTACTTTTATAATTATTTATAATCATACTTTTTATATATAACATAATATATATTATTTAACTATTTTTTATCACAATAATATATTTAAATAATATAATTTATGTAAATATGTATTTATATATATTTAATATGTAAATAAAAAACTATATAAACAAAAAGCTCGTTTAGGCTCGTGAGCCAGCTCGAGCTCGATTTCTAAGGATCGGGCTCGAGCTCGTTTAGTAAATGAGCAATAATCTGAGCTCGAGCTCGGGCTCAAGCTCGTTTAAGCTCGGCTCGATTCGAGCTTTTTTCGAGCCGATCCCGAGTAGCTTGCGAGCCGGCTTGGCTCGTTTACACCTCTACTTGACAACAATAACACCAATATCAAGTTTCTTTTGAGTTATATGATTCGGTTTTGTTGGGTGGTGTAACCTTTTGACCATTTGAAGGTTTTGCATGGAAAACATAGCAGAAGTTTAGGGTTTTTTTGTTTTTTTGTTTTTTCTTTATGTTAAATAGTGTGCGACAAAGAATTTCGCTATCTTAGGACAGTTAGAGTTACTGTCGCCGTTTACCGGGGCTTCCATTCAAAGTTTATAACACTTCTCCTTCCGAATTTCCAGCACCGGGCAGGTGTCAGACTCTATACATCGTGTTACCACTTAGCAGAGTCCTGTGTTTTTAATAAACAGTCGCTACCCCCTGGTATGTGCCGCTTTCCTAATCAAAAGATAGGAGAGCACCCCTTCTCCCGAAGTTACGGGGTCATTTTGCCGACCAATCGGATCCTGACGTACCAGCAGGTAGTGTTCAGTGTACCGCTCCGTGGGTACAAGATCGAAAAGAATGCATTGGATGGATGCCCGGGCATTGAGAAGGAAGGATGCTTTCAGAGGCGAAAGGCCATGGGGAGATACCGTCTGTGATCCATGGATCTCCGATCGGAAAACCGTATCCAAGCTCCGTGGCTAGTCTGCGCTCTTTGGACTTTTCAAACTTAGCGAACTTCCGGGCCAGCGTCGTGAGAATGAAAAGCTAAAGATTGCTGCATGCATTCGAGAATTGGCTTGATGGATAATCCCTATACCAAGGGTAGAATCGCCGAGTCGTCTTGCACCCTCTACTCCACAATCACAATCATTTGTGAACAAAAAAGGTGGTTTGCTGCTGCCCTCGGCATTGGAAAGACCTGACGAAGAATCCTTCTATTGGGAAATGTGCTATATGGAGGTTTTTTTATGATTATTGTAATTCAGTAGCGAACTCATAAAATTTTTTCATGGGGGGCAAAAGTAGGGCGAATGCATAATTTTAGTGGGCCGTTCGGGATTTTCACATACATGTAACACTAAAAACAATTTTTTACGGGGGGCGGCTGCCCCCCACCCTACAAGGTAGGTCCGCCACTGGTGTAATTGAATATTGTTAAAAAAAAAATTTATAATCATATGGAAGTAAATAAGATTTGAGAAAGACATCAATTTGTTGATAATTATATATATTTAGTTAATTTGAGTTGTAAATAAATTAATCTATCGTTTGCCTTTAACATCACACAACCTTTGTCCTTGATGTTTTATGATAATTAATACATTGTTATAGCCACTCCTAGAATGACCACAAAGGTGTAGCATATCATTCATCAAAACAATATCATAACATGTGTTATTAAAATGAATCAAACCCTGTAAAAATATGTGTCGTGCTTATGTTCTTCTATTTTACATACTATATTTGTTCAATTGTACGGTTATCTAGAAGGATGTCTATTTCTATAAATCTATGTTAGTATACGAGATCATTATCTTCAGGTGTCACATGGCAGGATGCACGATGGTGGCATAGAGCACAACTCACGTGTGTAAGCTACATCGGCTCGTAAAGATATTCAAAGTCACATTTTCTTTTTCATCAATACGAACGCGACATCGGTGACATGTGAACTTCACTCGATTAACTACGGATATTCAAAGTCACATTTTCTTTTATTTAATGTGATTTTGTATAATTGTAGTCCCAAATCTTACTACAATCAAAATCCTAACCAATTTCGACCATTGATGATACCTAGAAACCCTATTGACTCTCACCCCATCAAATTTATTGAGTGCAATGTTCGGATTTGAAAATCATTTGACACAAAAGATGCGTCTACACTAAATTTCCTGCGAAAGGGGGAAAATAAAGCACCAAGAACGACGTACGATAACGATTTCAACTCATAGTATCAACAACACAGATGGCGCCTTAAATGACCACCGGATCATCAACGCCGCCGTGGCAACCGGCCGCCTGTTGACGCTTTCATGGCGGCGATATACGTTAAGCGCAATTCTTTCGTTGCTGGATTCAAACCTCTTTTATCACAGGTTCTTCTTCCTATCTATCAATTTGATTATTATGTTTCTTAGTTCTTTTATTGAGCATTTCGTCGAACACTTGGGTTGCAATGTATTTGTAACTTTCAATTGCAGTTTCCTTACCATAAATTAGCTGGAGTTGGAAATAAACATCGGCCTCGAAGCGAAAAAGATTTGGCTCCTGAACCAGGTATATGATAAAGCAATTAAATTTGATAAATTTTTACTTAAATTTCTTAAGCAATTTGCTAGTTGTAATGAAAATAACAAATAATAAGATGCTTGGCCACACTTTCAACATCTTTAAACGTTTCATCTATTGGTTATTTGCAAAATTTCTATCGGTTTTCTGTGATTTTAACATTTGCATTGTGATGTTCTTAAATTTTGATTTGGTTAATAAAATGCATATTGGAAAGATGGGATATCTGAAGTCAAAATGTAGTTTTTTTTTTTCTGGGAAGTGAAATATTAAAGGAAAACAGTTTTTCCAAGCATGTAGTAATTGTGTTGTTGGGCATGTTATTGGTTAAAGTGAGTTAATGGGTATGGTAATTGATGATAATTGGCAGGTAAAATTGATACTTCTAAATGGCGAAGGATGGATTCCAGATCATTGGGGATAACCAGAGTGATGGTGCCTTCTTCTCCCTATACTCTTCTGAAGATTCTCAGAAGCAATGGTGATTTTTCGTTTAAACCACCTTTATTTTTGTATTATTAGACTAGGTTATTATTAGTGAATAGTTTAGGGTTAATTATGTAATATTGTCTTCTATATAAAGGACCCTCTATTGTAACCCTAAACACACAATTACTCAATACAATTACAATTACAAGGTTTAACTTGGTATCAGAGCCAGGAGGACTCGATTATTGCCGAAACCCTAATCAGGGCGGCCGGCCGCCGCCGCCCTGTTCAACCATCCATCATCGCTTCTTTTACAATAACCACCATTACAATCTTCACCTTTAACAGGTGAATACAAACCGCCGTCGTGCTTTCACACAACCACAGCCGCCACTAAACCCTAACCCTAGCCGCCGCTAAACCCTAACCCTAGCCGCCGCTAAACCCTAACCCTAGCCGCCGCTAAACCCTAACCCTAGCCGCCGTTAAACCCTAATCCTAGCCGCCGCACACAACATACAATCGCCGCTGCTTCTTCTCTTCCATCTCACCCGTCATCGCAAACAACGCGATGCTTCACCTTAATCGCTGCCGCTATACAAAAGCAGCCCCGCCGATATACAACAGCGGCTTCGCCATACAACGGCGGCACACTTTCATGCAAAGGTTTCATGTAAGAAGAACCCGTGTTTACGTTCGGCGACTGCGGGCAAAAACATGGCTGTCGGTTAAACAATGGAGACAATAGGTGCAAAACCCTTATTTTTTGAATGGACACGGTGCGATCGGATGGGGAGGTTTCCCGCACATGGATCAAATGGTGGTGTTAGGCCTTAGTGACCCGGATCAACTTTTGAACAAGACCAATAATTTACTTATTTTATTTTTATAGTTTTAGATTTCAAGCTAAATCTCTCCTGAGCTTAGCTTGCGGGGGAATATTAGACTAGGTTATTATTAGTGAATAGTTTAGGGTTAATTATGTAATATTGTCCTCTATATAAAGGACCCTCTATTGTAACCCTAAACACACATTTTGCCACCTTTTGTTTGTCGCAAATCAATACCTGCTATGATCTTTTCCGCTTTATGTTTTTATTATACCTTGATCTGGAGTACCTTTTATCTTCATTATTCTTTTATTTTAGGAAGCAATTATTCAACCATTCATGTAATATAACAGTTAACATGAGCTTTGATTATGATATTATTGTCATATCCTACATTTAATGCAGCTAGCTTATGTTGAACACCACAAGCTTTCCATTTGATGTTATTTTCATAATAGTTCCAACTAGCTTCATCATTTTGGAGTTTGTTTCTTTTTGGGGTGTTTTCTATCACACAATATATTCTTTATTTGTCCTTTTTATACGTTTTCAGTTTTGGTCTTTGGATTAGAAATTAATGACAACAGTCCGTTATTTGTCATTCTTACCTACCCAGCAGTTATTAGGAAAAAAAAGGTATTTATATACCTGTTTAGTTGCACTACTTTAGCTATTTTTAGTTTGGGACATAAGTACTTAAATAGTACGTTCATGCTTTCAAAGTTCTTTGATAACTATGACCTTGCAAGACCAATGATTCTTCTCACTTCATATGTTTTAAGCTGGAAAAATACTTTCATTTAAAGACAGAGGGACTTTCTCAAAAGTTCTGATAGGGTAAACCCCTGGTGCACAAGGCTCCCACATGCATGGGGTCCAAGGGTTGGCGGGCCAACTTGGGCCTGATGTCGTATCCTTACCTGGCATTTCTGCAGGATACTGTCTCCACAACTCAAACCCTTGACCTTTAGGTTACATGCCAACAACCTTACCTGGGCTCCAAGGCTTGCCCCTCACAAGTTTCTAATATTATTGAATATTTAGGTTTCATGTGCATCACTACATCAAGCGTTCCATAGATTTACCGTCCACTATTCATCTTCTGCTTGTTGACTTCTCACATTAACTTCATTATATACAGGATATGAAGCCTATTTGGTTGGTGGTTGTGTGAGGGATTTACTTCTAAATAGAACACCAAAAGATTTTGATGTTATCACTACAGCGGATCTTAATCAGGTCTTTCCTTCTTAAAACAACTTCATTGTTGTGCTATTTACATGGCTGTTTAATTCATGTATGTGACGTTGATGGTTGAAGTATATGTGCTGGTTTTGCAGATTAAAAAGCAGTTTCATCGTTGTATAATTGTTGGACGCAGATTTCCTATATGTAGGGTGCATATAAAGGGATCCGTTATTGAGGTAGGCTGTTGTATTCACTTTCTTTCTGGTATTTTTTCTGGTATGTATACTATCTCAGGTAATATAAGCCTTTTGTATGTTGTATACCAGGTATCTAGTTTCAAGACTTTGGCAAAACATTCTGAAGAAAAAGAAAATTTTCTCCTATCTCAAATGCCTCGAGGCTGTGACAAATTTGACCTCAATCTCTGGAAGAACTCCATGCATCGGGACTTCACTGTTAACAGGTATTGCAGCTTTGTGTGTCTGGTGAACTGTTGAGGTTCCATTCTATCTCTAGTCAGTATCATTGTTGGTAATAGCCATGGTGAAGACTTCTTTTGTAGAAAGGTGGCTATGGTGAAGAATTTCTTGTTTATCACCTCTTAGTTCCAGTTTTTTTGTTTGATTTTCTTGTGTTGCTGTGATTTTGTGAAAGCAGCTTGTTCTTTGACCCTCTTAATTACAAGATATATGATTACACCAATGGGATGAAAGACTTATTAGATCTAAAGGTTAGATATAATCTTCTGCATTATTGTTACCTCTCGTTATTTTCTTAGTTATATTTAAAATGGGCAATTTCAACTTATTTACCTAATAATAGGTTGATTTGAACTATGTTATATTTCTAATGGGTCAAACAGGTTAAGCTAATAGATATAACTTAAACGAATGCTGCGAAACATGTCAAATACTTTGAAAGTCAATGTGAAGTATATTCACATGTATCATCTAAATTGGTTTGGTAAAAACCTAGATTACTATTATAGTAATATTTTTTTCTAATCATATTAAACACATTAACTATTTATGAGATTTCAAAAGTGATTTTGGAGTTTTGACCCATAGTAAAAGTTATCCATATTAGTCTGAAACTGTCTTGATCACACATGCACACACACAAAAAGGGTAAAATCAAAGAGAATCAAACTATTATCCTTTTTGTTTATGTGAAACGGATTAATCTAGTTTATTGTTCTGCTATGTGGTTTCAGCTACGAACATTAGTACCTGCTCATGTGTCATTCACAGAGGACTGTGGTTAGTTCACCACTTTTTGACTAAAATTTATTTAGCATGAAGCTGTTTGTCATCACCAGTTTAGGGTTCCAACTTTGAGTTTCCATCGTAATAAACTAACTGTAGATTTTGGTTATGCTCTTCTATTCAGCAAGAATTCTCCGGGGACTGAGGATTGCTGCTCGTCTTGGGTTATCCTTTTCAAAGGATATTGAAACTGCAATTCATAAACATGCTTCATCTATCTTGAATTTAAGCACGGTACTTTTTTTCAATATCGTTTGGAGTATCGGGGGTGATGCATAAGCTGATGACGCGATTTGAGCTTGTGATAAAATATATCTTATTGTTCATGCTTCTTACGGGTTTGTTATTTCCATCGTTTGTGTTATCATGCAACTGTATAAGTTTGTTTATTCAGGTCAGGATAATGATGGAGATGGATTATATGCTTTCATTTGGGGCTGCAGAATCTTCACTCCGTCTACTTCACAGATTTCACATTCTCGAAATTTTGCTACCATTTCAGGTATTTTGTGAATAATGCTTCTGAGCATTAGTGTCCTAAAAGAATACTGTCACAATAAGCTAAATATTAGCAGGAGCAGTCTCTTTATCCCCTAGGGTAGAGGAAAGGTTTGCCCTCATCCCACCCTACTTGGACCCTACCAATGGCTCTGCTATGAGTGGGAATTTAAGGGGTACATATGTTTGTTTGTAAGCTAAACATTTAAAATGTTTGATTGTAGGCGGCATACATTTCCAGACAAGCTGCTGGGTCTGAGCAATGTACCATGATGTTGATGGTATGCTCGGTAGCTTTTATCTCAAGGTTTGATTCTTGTTCTTTTCTTTGGCATGTATTTCTTAATTGACAGTTGCAATTTGTTTTTTCAGAAATTGTTCTCCCATATGGATAAGCTTGTTAGTTGTGATCAGCCATCTGCATGTTGCCTATGGTGAGTTGTTTCCGTCATTAATCCTTATTAGTAAAAGTTTAAAGTTGACCAAGTGTTTGTTGTTTACTGCCAGGATTGGACTTTTGGCTTTCCATCAGGCACTACTAAGTAGACCGCAACATCCTTTTGTTGTTTTGACTTTCGGTTGTGTACTATATCATCAGAGTTGGGCGGATGGCCTCAAGTTTGCAAGGAAATATAGTCAAAAACTAGTCAGCTTTGACCCTGAAACTTTATATCCATATGAGTTCATTTCTGATGATGAGGTTGCTAAAAAAGTAAATAAGTTAGCAATGCGGGTGATAGATTCTATTGATATTTTTGTGGATTCAGATAGCCTGCACAAAACAATGTCTGCATTCCCTGGTTTTCGATGCCCCGGTTTGGTAAGTAATCTAATTGATTTCAACTCTTTGTTTTTATTACACATAGTTTAAGTAAAATGTTTTAGTTCTCGAGCATCTATAGCATTTATAATTTGTATTTTTGCTAACATATTTCTTGTTCCTCTCATTTGAAATTATCACTTAACAATACTGGCAATGCAAGTTAACGATGTTCTCTTTTTTTTTTTTTGTTCCTATAATTCTTTTTCAGGTTTTCATACCCAAGAGTTCTGCTCACAGTGCTGCACAACTCTTTCACGTTCTTGCACATAAGGTAGAAGCTTACAATAAAGGAAGAAGTTCATTTGAGATGAATCATCTGTTGCTTGGGAAAGGGGATACTTCAGAGACTGCATTTGCCCTAGGAAAGATCATTATGAACACTATGGGCTGTAGTGTTAATCAAGACACTAGCAACCACCTCAGGCCACCTGAAAATCTACATTTTACACCATCTGATTTATGGTTACAAAAACAGAATACAAAATCAAGCAGCAGTAAGAAGCGAAATATAGATACAGAGGAAAAAATTGTAGATACTGAAGTACTCACTTCTTCCTGTCCGGAAATTGAGGTACAAGTTGAAGTATTATATTATTTTTTTATATGTACCTTTTATATTGTAATGGAGTTAAATGTAAGTTCCAATCTTTTCTCATATCTCTGAATTATGTAAATTTAGTTTCACAGTTAAAGTCAAGTCATTCCGGCTCTTAAAATTCAAATAATACTTGTCACATTATTTGACTAGATGCACAGTTTTGTAAAATTGTTGAGTTTCTACAAATAATCAATAGCATTGTCAATAACTAGCAATGATGACAATCTACAGCTAATTGATTTTATCTTTGAAACTTTCCAAAGGAGGAACTTTTTTTTGGAGTGGATGCATGTCTTTTTTCTTAAATGAGGGATTGACATTGTTAAAAATTTGCAGGTCCCCGCAACAGAGAAGCCAGAAGAGATCAGTGCATCTCAATCACCAACAGAGAAATCAAGTAATAGTAAGAAGCAAAAACTAAATAAAAAATCAAGCAACAGTAAGAAGCAAAATGCGGCTACAGAGAAACATATCAAAGATATTGCAGCTACAGTAAGAACCATAATCTTTAACTTTTTATGAATAATTATTGTGTGAATTACGATTATTTAAGTTAAATATTTTCAGTGATAATATGATCTTTTGAATAAAATGACCGAGGAGGTCTATGCATTAATACTACACTATGGGTGACTTTTTGACTTTTTTCTTTTTAAGCTAGTATTTTAAATTTTACGAGTGTAGCACGCGAATATTTAAGCAACCTAATCTTTCCTTACGACATGTAATTTGGCTCATATTGTGACAAAATTATTCATCTAGGGGTCATTTATTTTGTTAGAGAGAATGGTCAGGTCTATTTAAGTTTCCTTGTTTATATTTTTCCTTATCTTAGATATTTAGATATGTTGTTTGTCTGTAAATTGAGTCATTAACCTTAAAATGGAAAACAGAGTTATTTCCTGCTTTACATATTTAAGTTGCCCTTCAGTAAAAGACAAAGTAATTTAAGTTGCGCTTCAGTAAAAGACAAAGTAAGGGTGCCTTGTTGAGCAATGCCAATGCGTTCAAGCTTTAGTTAATGATACACGAAAAGGGGTACTATCAACATGAGAACGTTTCAAAAGACAAACATTACAATTTGGAATACTTTTGAAAGGAAAGTATTACGAGTTTATGATGCAAGATTGTATTACAACATTAACTTCTACTTATATTTTTTACTTTGTAATGAAGTCCGGTAAACTTCCAATTATTTTTTAGTTCTCTAAATATACCTTTTAGCTTCAAATTTTAAATTTAAGTCAATCCAACACGTAAAAGTCAAACGGTACTCCTTTTTCATACCGTTTGACTAGACTCATAGTCAAAGGCCCAACAACACAAAGTAAAGGAATCTAATGGATCACTATCAGCAGCATAAAAGAGGAAACTTCTTCATTTTCATGGAACAGAATATTTCTTGAGTTTTTTTAAATAAGATTTTTATGCTTACCATGAACAACTTGCAGGATCACGTCATGGAAGAACCAGAAGAGACGTGTGTGTCTAATTCACCAATGCAGGAATTTATGGCCACACAGGAACCTCGCTTACACAATGAAACCCACAGAAAGGAAAAGCTTCCATCTCAATTAGAAAATCAAACCCCTGTTGAAAAAGTCAACGTAGTTGCAGAAATGCAAGTAGACCAGTCAACAGCCAAAGAACAAAATGTGAATAGAGAGCACAAAAGGGAACAAGTGTTGCCATTATCTTCTCTTTTCAAGTAAATGACACCACAAATCCGTTACAGGTATTAGTTAGTTCTCCTTTTCCTTTTAATATAACCAAGTTATCATTTTATAAGATTATCATATTTCATTTTTAGTCTCTTAGTGTTATTCAGAATATTAACTAGAGTTTGTAGTCTTTGATTTAGCAAATGGTTGTATTGTTTTGTGTCTTCCATTTTTCCCCTTTGGGAAGGTTTTGTTTTGGTAGGCACTCTTACATCAAAGACTTCTTTTTTTAGTTAGGAAAGAGTTATAGATAGTTTTTGTATCATGTTATCTTACATTCTTACTAGTTTGGTGATTAACTTAGTTTAACTTGTTGTGTCATGGAAATTATATAATATTTGAGTGAGCGTGGTCTTCTATGATTGTTTTGACTCAGTCATGTGTGTATGTAGAACCATTTTATTCACAGGTATGAACATGGATTCACCTTTGAATAAATTATAGTTCGAAAGATTTTGTATTTGCTGATGAATAACACACATGTGTACACATCTATATGGCCTTGTTTGATACAAAACCGATACTAAGTATAACTACTATATGTAATCCTAACCATATATACCAGGACAAAGAGAGAAAGGGGGTTATCTAGTTACATAGAGGAATCCAAATCTTCAATATCAAATCAATTTAAGTAAATTATGTAAATAATTTTAACTGTTACTCTTTTTTTACTCTGTGATTTAAGTGCTTATGTGATTTTCATAGTTTCTACTAAACTTGATATGGTTTTGAACATTACATACTAAATATTTGCTAGTATATATATATATACACTAGTTTCATCATTGCTATTACCTTATACATGTTGATCTTGTTAGCATAACAACGTCAATACCTGAACCGTATCAAGCTATACGCTAGAATTTGGAGTTGAGTAATTTGCGGGTCAGCCAGAAAAATCAATGAACCAACCCGAATGGAGGCTTACCCAAAACACATAAAATTGTCACCGCCCTCAGTATTTGTTTTTTGCTTTATTCGGTTTTGGTCCATGGCGGGTTCAGGTCCGGTCTCCGACTCGTCACTCGTGATCACCCTAAAAGTAAGCATATCACGTGCCGACATGAAAAAACAATGAACCGATCTAGACCGACCCGGAACATACAAAATTGGTTCGGTCCTCAATCCTCATTTATTCGGTTTCGAACCTGCGTTGGTCTTGTCCGGGTCTATCTGGTCCTTGGTTCATGAACACCGCATTAGAAAATACACAATCCTTAGACGGATGTTTCCATAAAGATTTAAAAACATAATTTTTACCATAGCAGCCGTTAAAGTGGGATTAAATTGCAAATGTTAAATATGTAGAATACAGCTTGGCGATACACAAGACAGAATATGAAGCCCACTGGAAATTGGGTGGTCTTCTGACATTATATTCAATTGAGGTACTGTCATTTGTCAGTCGATTTAGAACCACCATGCGATATTTATTATTAATATTTTTTTTAAAGTTTATTTAATATCTCTAGTAAGAATATACAAGACAGATCAATGACCAAATGACCCACTTATAGAAGATATGAATTGTCAGTCTTTATGAAAATGTTAATATACCAAATTTAATGTTTAATGCTATGAAATTTATGAATTTATCGACTTATCGAGTATCAAAATTTTGATTGGAGTATATAGAACTTTTATGAATAAATACATTTTCATATGACTATGTGTGTATGTTTATATAATATACAATCATTAGTTCATCTGTCAGATATTCATGATTTTTTTGTCATTTATTGTTTGTCTTAAGTTTATTTACATGTAATCAATTTTAAGGGATGAAAATATATTTTTAGTGATGTATCATAATGAATTTAAGCTAAACTAATTTGTCTTACTTAGTAAATAAAATTTTTATTATTTTAATATATTGTTGAAAGTGAAGAGCGCTAGCATGTGCCCAAAATTCAAGAGAGGAGCTGGTTCGTAAAAAACAAGTTACCTTCGTCAAAAAGGGCCAAAGTGGGCAAGAGCGCATCCTCTATCTCTTCATCCAAAAAGTGCAACACCTATTCAATTATTATATTACTCTATATGCTTTCAAACTAAATATAATATTTTTATTTTTATATTTAAACATAACGTAATTCAGGTGTTAAATTTTTAAATATTGTTGGAACTAAATCGATATAGAAATACCACGTCACTAGTATGCATAAAGATAAAATGTAATTAGGAAGAAATTACATATGAAAAAAAATTAAGAATTTAAACATACCTAAGATAAATTAAAAAACTGAATATTTAAAAAATATCCAAGATAATTAGAGGAGCTAAGACATTTCATCCAAACCCAAGAAATAAACTCTGATGTTTTTTTTTTTTTAATATTAATAATTGATAATTTATTTTTTTAATATTGTTTCGGTGAAATTAAGAATTATTGTTTAACTATAAAAACCATTCAGATTTTAGTAATGTTTATTATGTGAAACTTTTTTATTTGTTTAAGTTGAATGACCTATATGAGACAATTGTAAAACTTGGTTGTTGGTTTTTAATTATGTGACTTAGTAGAACATATTTGAAATGTGGTTACAGTTTAATAAATTATATTAAATTTAGCCTAGCATTGGTGAGTATTTCAGTGGTGAAAACACTTGGTTATTGTTTAAAAACTTCTTTTATCTTTTTCAAGAAAAAGAACAAAAAATACAAAGATATTTTCTTATTTAATTAAAATCGAGTATGAACACGTGTAAGAAGTATTAATGGGCATAAATTTTCATTAATCAATCTTTATTAATAACAATGGTTTACCAATATTTTTCATTCACTAGGTTTACTTTTACGCTAAATGAAAGTAGATTTATTGGTTTACATTTTGTAAAACTAAAATTATTTCAAATATTATTAAGTTATAGAAATTACGTTAACAATGGAAAACTATTAGTCATAAGGGATAATTTGATGGTAAAATAATATATAGACCAATCAAAGTCGTGTATCATCCCGCAAATCGCAGATGTAGTAATTTTAAAAGTACAGTAAGAAGATTTTAGAGGGTTTGTATGTTGCGATAAAAATTATATATTTTTTTTCTAATATAATTTTTAAAATTTAAAATAACGAAAATTTTTAGAAGGAAATGAATATTTTTTGCAATCTCTACAATCATGATCACCATTAATTACTACTCAATTCTTTATTATTTAACACATTCGAAGAAAGCGTGCATGCCACGTGGCCAAAACCTCAAAGGTGACCGTTGCTGTACAATGACCCTTAAAAAGCGCTTTCCTTTTTCTCTACGCCAAAATCCATCCATTCCAAATAAACGTACAACTTCTAAAGCACAACACACCACAATCACGCATCAAAACCCTCAACTTAACAAATTTCCATCTGGAAAAAGCAATCTTCATGGATCCTATTACGCTCACGAATATTGTATAATTGTAATAAGATTGATTATATTAAATCCAACGGACGGATTTTATAGCCGTTGATTTCAAATATAATCACCACCTTCATACATACACACATCTTCATCTTCTATTTGATGCTTCTTACAGTATCTGTAAATTGTTCATGGATGTTTTCTTAAGTTGATTTGCTCATAGTTTGCATCCTAGGGTTTCTTGATTCGTGGGATTCTTGATATTCAACATATTTCATCTCAAAGATCGATCTTTGATTGTTTAAAGTTCAGTTATTTGATCATCAATGGAGGTTTCAATAGAAAATAATCGATCTTTAATGAAATCCACAAGTACCCACCAAGGTATCTTTCAAGATCCAGATTTCCGGCAGCTTAAAATAATATGTTTGAATCTTGAAATCTGCAAAATTGAATCTTGTGATGTGGGTTTGTGTTTGAATTTGAATTTGATTTTGATTGTGTTTGTTGTGTGTTTATAGGTGAATGTGGTGTTATGGGTGTAAAGAAATTTGGTGGTGAAATTGGACATTACAGGAGAGCTTTGAGTGTGATTAATCAGAATTTGGATAACCGCGGCGGTAGCGGTGGCGGTGGCGGTGTTAAGCGTCCCGGAGATCAACATCATCCTTGTGTTGCTAGCAAGAGAGCTTTATCACAGTAGGTTTATTCGTTATATCTTTGATTGATTGATTTATTTAATGATAGTAATGCATTCATGTTGAGGTGAAATTTAAACCTATTAATTTCACATTCAAAGTTTAATTTGATCTTATCTAATTTCTGTGTAAAAGCATTTTCCCTAATGAGGATAAGTGGATAACTGCAAAATACATATACACGTACACTCATGGATCTTTTATAAATTTTATACTGACATTTTGGATTTTATTTTGTTTGTGATTTAAAAAGGAAGCTTGCTGCAGAAATTGCCAACAAGAAGCAGTGTTATCAAGAGGTACCACTAATTTCAGGCTCCCAATTACGTTGACTTTTCTTCAGATTGCTAAAGATTTTGACTTGTGATTTGATCTATTTACTAGGAGATTAAGAAGACAAATGAATCAGATGAAGGTTTTGGTGAATGGGAAGATGAAGATGGAAATCAGCCTGTGCCAATGTTCTTGGAAACATCAGATGCAATGGTGGATCAAGAGGATCATGATATGGTATATGACTTATGTTTGTGAATGTGTTTAATTGAATTTTCTTTTTGAGATCATTAGCTTGACTTTTGGAAAAATTTGATAGGAGGAGGTTGAGATGGAGGATATCTTTGAGGAATCTGTAATAGATATCGACGTTTGCGATAGCGGAGATCATCTTGCAGTGGTTGAGTATGTTGAAGATCTTTATGCTAATTATAGAAAGATGGAGGTATATGTCTCATTTGATCATAAAAAGTCAAATCATATTCATTACTTGACTTTTTTGATGCTAAAATTTGAATGCTTTAATTACTTTAAAATGATTTTGGATTAAATGCTGAATTTCCAGATTAGGATTTATATATGGAAATGTTTCTTGCTTTCATTGCAATTATAGCAAAAAGTTTGGGAACTTTGTGCCCTTTAATCCATTATGTTACAGAAGGTTAAACTATGTAGGTTGACTTTCTTGCTGCTAAAAAATGAAAGTTACTATTTCACCATTTTGATTTTATGTAAACAATGAAATGTGGAGTTAACTGATTCAGCTATCTAATTATGACAAGATAATTTGAGAAATTTGACCCTCTCAGTAGTCAAACAATGTATGTTCTTGATGCCAAAAGAAAAGGAAGGTTAATTTATTTCATTTGATTTTCAATCAAATATAATCTCTTAATTCAGGTTGTTTGTAATTCTAACTTTGGCTTCTCTTGACTAAAATGACAAAACTAAGTACAGAAAGTCGAATTGCGCGTGTTACTTTGACTTTTTATGCTGCGACGAAAATGTATGCTTTCAGCTATTCGACTGTTGTAAGAAAATTAAATGAGACTAATGCTGCTTCTTTGCAGAATTTTAGCTTGGTCTCGCCTGATTATATGACACAACAATGTGACCTCAACGAGAAGATGAGAGCTATACTAATTGACTGGCTCATTGAGGTAACTTTTCCATCAGTTGGATTTTATAATTGTAATTATAACTTACAAATTTCATAACTGTAATTATAACTTACAAATTTTAAGATATTATAAGATTATGGTATGCTAATAAATGACAATTCAACAGGTGCATCACAAGTTTGACCTCCAACCAGAGACACTGTTTTTGACAGTCAACCTCATTGACAGATTTTTGGCTAAACAATCTGTAATTAGAAAGAACTTGCAATTAGTAGGTTTGGTTGCCATGCTTTTGGCTTGTAAATATGAAGAAGTTTCAGTCCCCATTATCGACGATTTGATTTTTATCTCGGACAAAGCTTACTCCAGAAGTCAAATTCTTGAAATGGTACTAAAAAAAGTCAACAACTTTATCATAAATCTTGATCTTGTTTGCACATACAAACCTGACCTCATTAACACATTTCAGGAAAAACTAATGCTGACCACACTAGAATTTAACATGTCGTTGCCAACCGCGTATGTTTTCATGAAAAGATTCATCAAAGCGGCTGAATCAGAGGCGAAGCTGGACCAAATATCATTTTACTTCATCGAGCTTTGCCTCGTGGAATACGAAATGCTTAAATTCCCACCATCTTTACTGGCTGCTGCATCGGTCTACACGGCTCAGTGCAGTCTTTATGGGCTGAAACACTGGTCCAAGACATGTGAATGGCACACTAACTACTCTGAAGACCAGCTTCTGTAAGTAATTGAAACAGTTGATGACTATGATTCATGTGTCTGTTTCTGATGAGTTGACTTTCGAATTTTATTTGATTTGACTTTCTATTTAGGGAATGTTCAAGAATGATTGTGGGGTACCACCAAAATGCAGCAGTAGGGAGATTGACTGGTGTTTATAGGAAGTACTGTACATCAAAATTTGGTTATGCAGCAAAATGTGAGCCTGCAAAGTTTCTTGTCGAGGAGACCGATGTCTTTTGTCAGAACAGCAATTCCTAAATTCAAGAATAACAATGTTACACATGCTTTTGATTCAACTAAAGTAGTAAGTTGGCTTGGTAAATGGGTTAATCTTTTACATGATTTTTAGCAACTTCCCTTGTTGCATTTATGTGGGAGGAGGGCGGGTTCTTGTGTGTTGACTTTTTCTGGATGAGTCAGTTTGACTTTGTAATTCATTGTTTTAGCCTATGAACATATGAATGATATTATGACAAGATTTAAATGATTACACAAAACTTATAAAGTGTGTGTGTTTTTTTTGTATGAATGATCCATGTAGAACACAGATGTGTTTAGTATGTTGTACGTGTTATGTACTCTATGTACGTTTATGTACGTTTTATGATACATTGTATATAACTTGTATCGATTATAAATTTTGCACCCCTCCCACCATGGTGATTACATGCAAGTGTGTTCAAATCCTCTTTTGTAACTGAGTTGAACTTTTTTTTAGCTCATCTTCTCGTCACATGAGATTCATTAAAGCATCCTTTCATCTAACAATTACAATTATAAAAAGTAATGAAGTATATAAATTCAGCAACCTAGATTACGCTCTATGTTAAGCAAGAATTGGCATAACTAAATTCAAACAAGAAAAAGTCAACAATGTAGTCCCGTTTATTTTTTGTCATTTCAACCGTATGTAACATATCAGTTATTTACTATATTGTCACTGTCTTAATCTTAACCATTGAAATAATATTATCAGCGACCTAGATCACATTCTACGTTTAGCACAAACAAAGAATCACCTTTTTTTTAATCTAATTCTTATTTATATTAGTAGATTTCTATAAAGCTACTAACTATTTAGTTAGTATTAGAAACCATTTTATTCAGCGTGACTATATATATTAACTGGGTGAATGGAGTCATGGACTATAATATTCCACATATACGTTTATTTATGAATAAATACATATATTTGTTAATAGATAAGATTAGGGCTGACAATTTCTGACACGGACCTGTTAACACGACATGACACGAAGTTAGCAGGTTTCGTGTTTGAGCTTAACAGGTTTCATGTCGTTAACAGGTCGACACGTTTAAGACACGATAAAAATCGTGTCTTAATAGGTTAAACACCTGTTAACCAGTTAAGGCACCTGCTTAAACATGTTTATATTAATAGCTTATTTAAAATGGTTATATATATATATATATATATATATATATATATATATAGGGGAGGGATCCCTTGAAAACCAAGTTATAAATGAAAACCATGAAAACTATGGGTTACATATATGTATTTACGTATTACAAAGTGTACAACTAATAGTTACGTATATCTAGGGGTTATGCATACGTAAGTACGTGTTACCAAGTGTACAACTACGAGTTGCGTACATGTAACTCATACAAGGTACACATACGTAAGTCGTTTCGTCATCGTTGTCGTTCTTTGGAGTTTAAACTAAAAAATATATAATGACATCAAAAAATAAGATTGAAGTTTAATCAAATATACTTTAAACAATTAAAAGGTTAAATCAATTATCAATTATGTGATTGGGTAGTGGTGGTTTTCACGGTTTTCAATTATAACCATGGTTATTCATATATATATATATATATATATATATATATATATATATATATATATATATATATATATATATATATATATATATATATATATATATGATATATGTCATTGTTATTCATATTTATTTTAGAAGCTCTATTGTTTGCCCAACACTTCAATTAAATGTGACTACCATAATACCACTAACCGAGTCTCTCGTCTCTTCGGACTACGCCTATTAATGAACCTGTTTAAATTATGATATTGGTTGATTAACACTTTTATGGACTTTTTATATGTCAATGATTGTCATGTATAAGTACTATGTATTATTTAAGATTTTTATGCACTTTTAGCAACCTTTTTTTGAAAAGTATGTGATTTTTATCGTGTCTCTTAACAGGTTTTATCGTGTAATTTGTTTCTAAACAGGTTCGTGTGTGTTTGGAGAAAATGGCACGATTAGTTATCGTGCCGTGTTCGTGTCAGCACTTATCGTGTTCGTGTCTTATCGTGTTGTGTCTGATCTGTTATGCCAGCCCTAAATAAGATTATTATTCACGGATTCTCGTTTAAACTTACATACGTATATTTTATTGACCCAAAAGTTTGTCCTTTTCGTATCGTTTGACACTTGGTTGTTAGAGGATTTCTTTATTCATATTTGCATTTTCATTGTGATGCATTGAGCCCACGCTTTTTGAAGATAGAATTTGTAACCACCGAATTGATAACATAACTATTTAGAGCATGTTTTTCTCATCACATTTTTTATAGTCGTCGTCATGTTTGTACAGAATCATCTAGAATAACAAAACAAGCATCGATCATATAAATAACATGTAATTATGGTTATAAGTTTTTTTTAATGATGGTATTCATATGTTACAATCTCTTTACTTATAGGTTTTGATTGCAAAAATGCTATCCGATTTCCATTTTTAGTATGGTAATCTAGCTTAGACGACCATCAAATAAATATTTTGAACCTTGACACCTGCGAAACAAACTAGCTTTAAGTATAGTACCGTCTAAGCACGTGTACGTATTACTTTAGATATGAGACACAAAAATGATTTTCTATAATCCTAGATGGTTAAGTGGCTAAGTCTCTTGTAAATCATTTGAAATTAACTTATTAAAAACTTTTGAGCTGACTTTAAAGAAGCAAGAATCAAGGTTGAGTCTACATTACTATTTACTACAATTTGCAACCTTTGTGAATAGTTAATTACAAGTATATGAATCACAAATTTATATTTTATGCGTTAGTGAGTTACAAAGTATGATTTTGATTAATCATGCAATAGAACCCATAGCTTCAATTAAAGTTTTTACTTTGGTTTTTTTCCTTATTATTTTTGCACTATTTTTTCTCACATGTCTCAGTCATAGTTATTTATTTTTTTTTTCTCTTAAACTTTAAAGTATGATAATTTATAAAATATTTGAATATACAGTTATGATGTATTTTTTATCTATATTTTACTATAAATTTCATTCAAAACTAAGCCGCAAATAATAACTGTTTTGTGTTTTTTATTTTTTACATCTTTTTATTTTTCAAAATTCCTCCTACAACTTTCAAATAATGATTTATTTTATAAAATTAGTCTGCCACTACGACATGCTTATTTGTATTAACGTCTGGCTATGAATTTTTTCATGTGTTCATTTTTTAAAAGTTACTAATATTTTCGCAATGCAAATGTTTACCTCTATTAGTTATATATCGTTTAGCATATAAGTTTTAATTAATTCATTAGACTCATTAGTCTATCACTTAAATAAATATACTCATAGGGAAGGAAACCTAAGAAAACCAATAGTTATGTGAAAACCAAAGAAAACCACGGAAACCAATAACATAATTCATAATTTTTTTTGTTATTTTAATTGTAAAGATGTTATTTAAGTATTTGATACATATATGTTGAGCATACATACGAGAATAAAGAGTGTTACGTATACGTAACACTATATCGAATGAAAAATAGTTACGTATACGTAACCTATGTGTGACGTATATGTAAAACTATGCTACGGTTTTTATTTGATTCATAACCTTATTTATATATACTCACACATATATATATAGTGGGTAGTGATAAAAAAATTTATATATTATGTAACCATTTTCATTGATTTTCTTTAGTTTTCTCATAACTTTATGGTTTTCTTAAGATCACTCCTCTATACTCATAATAATACAAAAAAAAAAAATACGAATTCATAATATATATGAAATAGTATAATTAGCAGTTAATAACGTTTTATAAAAGTATCAAACTAAAGTTTTTACAAGTCTCCGGTCGCTTTATGCACATATAGTGTGTAGTGATGTTAAAACCACTAATAATCAACAGTTGATTGCGACAACATCTAAACTGCACACGTATTATAAATTATAAATACAGAAGTAGTATAAATAATAAGAAAATAATTTACTGTGCCCTGAATCAGTTCCTCCTTCCCCAAGTTTTCTTCTTCAAAGCATTTCGATTTTCAATCTTCAGGTCTACAAATCACTTCATCCATCTATCAATCACTCAATCAACTCCTTCAATTCAATATCCCCAACGATTATCTTCCTTATTATCTCTTAATCGCGTGTTAAAAACCACAAATTAGGGAACAACAGGATGGGCGGCGGAAGCGGTGACGGTGGTGTGAGCGACGGTGTTGAATCGAACAAGGTGGAAGGTGGTGATGCCGTTACGATTATCGTACGGTGTTCTAACGGCACGAAGTTCGCCGTTCAGGCGAGCCTTGAGTCGTCTGTTGAGTCGTTCAAGTCTGTCCTTGAGCAGAACTGTGATATCCCTGCGGGGCAGCAGCGGTTGATTTATAAAGGAAGGATTCTGAAGGATGATCAGATTCTTAAGAGCTACGGTATATTGTTGTTTCATCTGTTTTTTTAATTGTTTATGTTTTCAGTGGTTATGATGGAAATGGTAGGTTTCGTGTGTTTGGGACTATTGTGGATTTCCTTTTGTGTGATCATAAAGCGATGAAGTCCTGCAGCTGTCGTGTTTTTTAGTTTTCTATTGTATATATGGTGCTTATTGATTACATGAATGTGGCTATTGAATGTGATCATGGTTTTAGATGTCTAGATGTGGAGTTTTCTTATGATCATCGTTGGTGTTAACTTCTTCACAAAATCCTTGCTAAGTTAGCTTAAAGTTTTTTACTGAAAAGACAGAAGCTTAAGATGTGGTGCTATTTTTTTCTGTCAGCTGTGGGAGTATTAGGTCTGATTGTTATTTGTCTCGGGGTATTGAGACGTTTTATCGCAAAGTTTCTTGCCTGATGCGATAAGTTCGCATGACGAATATATCCAATAACCTGTATATGGATAAGTGGTGTTATGTATCTAGTAAGTATTAGGGTAACTGTTAGTGATTATCCATATGTGTATTTTAATGTAATTTCTTCTTGCTATGCTGTTTTGAGATTCATGAAGCACTGAGATGATAGCTGTAGCCTTTCATATCATATGAAGAACTGGAAACAGTTTCTTTAAATGGCTTGCATACATAAAACTGAAACATTAAAATTGCACAGGAAGAGTGATGTTTAAAGGTAATTGAGGGTAAAATAATAACAACAATAGTTGCATGTTATCTGGAAAACATTGTTTTGATAGAAGTTATATAGAAACGAAGAAATGTGTGGTCAACTTACGTAGGAGACAATTTTTGTGACTTGAGTTAGCCTCATGCATCTGGAGATGCTTCCCTTAAACACACGTTTAATACCCCAACATTAAAGTATAAGTTAATTAGTTATTAGTCTCCAATGGAACAGAGAAAGCACCAAGTAATTCACCGTCTTGATGAAATAAGCTTTCATGTTCTTTTATGCTAACTTATTTGATGTTTATCCCTGATGCTTTGGTTTCATATATTTGGTGGTAACATAATTTCTGCTCTATTGTATTAATAAATTCTAAAAGATTTGTCATGCTAATTATTTATGTGATTTGTAGGTATGGAGGCAGAGCACACTGTTCACTTAGTACGTGGTTTTGTTCCTGCTACATCTACCCCAGCAGGTGGGCCCCCTACCAGAGCAAATCCTACACCACCTGCTGCAGGGGAAGCTGGCTCGGTTGAAGGTGGAACCATAGGTGGAACTGGTCTTGGTGGTTCACTGTTTCCTGGACTTGGTCTAGGTGGTTTGGGAGGTAATGGTGGCATGTTTGGTGCTGGACTTCCAGGATTGGAACAAATGCAACAACAGTTGACTCAAAACCCTAACATGATGCGAGAAATCATGGATCTGCCTCTTGTTCAGAATCTATTGAACAACCCAGATATCATGCGGAACATGATGATGAATAATCCTCAAATGCGTGAAATCATTGATAGGAATCCAGAACTTGGTCACATGCTTAATGATCCTGCAATTCTTCGTCAAACAATGGAGGCTGCAAGAAATCCTGAACTCATGCGTGAAATGATGCGTAACACTGATAGAGCAATGAGTAATATTGAATCTTCTCCTGAAGGATTTAATATGCTTAGGAGAATGTATGAGAATGTTCAGGAGCCATTCCTGAATGCAACCACAATGGGTGGTGGTGGTGATACAACCAATGATGTGAATTCAAATCCATTTGCAGCTCTTTTGGGTGGTGGTCAGGGGGGGCCACCCCGTAATCAGGCGGCTAACCCTACTACAACTGGTACTGACACAACTACTGGTTCGCCTGCTCCAAATACCAATCCACTTCCTAATCCTTGGGCTGCTGGTGGTGGTAGGCTTCCAAACCTTTTTTAACTTCTATAATGTTTTCGACCGTTATTGTGATATGTGTATATAGGTTATATATGTTGCCAAATTTAATGTGAGTTTGCAGGTGGAGCCAACCAAACAAATGCTGCAGCAACAAACCCTGGTGGGGCTGCTAGGTCACCACCCGTTGGCGGTTTAGGTGGACTTGGTGTTCCAGGCCTTGAGGGATTGTTCGGTGGCACTACTCCTGATCCTAATTCAATGAGCCAGCTTATGCAAAATCCAGCTATTTCTCAGATGATGCAAAGTCTCCTTTCAAACCCACAATATATGAACCAGGTGATCGTTTTGCTTTTTCATTTTAATTTTTTTGTTAGGATGTGCACTTACTAAACAATTGTATTGCTTAGATACTTGGTCTCAATCCACAAATGCGAACCATGCTTGAAGCAAACCCTCAATTGAGAGAGATGATGCAAAATCCGGACTTTATTCGTCAATTAACTTCTCCAGAGACCATGCAGGTAAATCAGTAAATAGCTCTGAAAAACATTTATAAGTTAACAAAATGGTAAAGAATATAACTATGAAATATATTTTGAATGATATGTTTCTGGTTATAACTTGAGAGGATGTATTAATAGACATGCCTATTCTCGGGATATGGAATATAGAAAAGAGATGCTTGTATCATGCAATGATCTTTAGTTACATATATATCAAGATGCTGGTATTTAATGGCTTGTAAAAATCAATTTTATATTTTTCAAAATGATAATAACAAATGAGGTGAAAAGAGTTGCAATTAAAGTAGGTAGACATACGACACAATTCATTTGAAAAAGTTACCTGTTCATAATTTTTGCATCATTTTCCTCCACTCTCCAACTGTTTTTTGGAGGCATCTCATAACTTGATCAAGTCAAATCAAGCAAATGTCCATTGTTCTCCACTCATCGTCAGTCTCATCACTTCACAGATCTGAGGATTTCAGATTATGGGGCGTCTATTCCAACTTCGAGCATCAGAGGGATAAGTTTTCATTTATCATCTTCTTCATGATGCTGATTTTTACTTGAGTTTCGTACGCATCAGACAGTTGGGGCTTCTTCAATTAATCTTCCTCATCATGTTGATTTCCATCTGAGTTTCTTATTTAAATTTTTATGAACTCCACTATGAGTTCATATACATACATGCATATTTAGGATTTTTAAAATGTGTTGTGCTTTTTCCAATCAAGGAAGATTATATTACACACAGTCACACACAGACGTATTAACTTTGTTCGAGCTGAGTCATGAGTAAACAACTATGTCTATGCAAATGAAGTTATTTACTTCTTCATATATTTGCTTCCTTTTATATGATTTGATTTCCTTCTACCTGTACGTCTTGCGTAGTACCATGCAACCGTCGTGCATCTCAAATTCAAGCCACGCCACTCAAGCTTTTAATATGTCATTTTCTGTCATTTAAGTTCACTCATCTCCTTAACCTTATCATGTTTACTCCTATTACAGCAAATGATGGCACTACAGCAGTCTCTTTTCTCTGGACTTGGCCAACAACAACCCTCCCGGTAAATCACGTAAATTTGTTATTCACATTAAATCTTTTGTTATGATTTGGTTGGTCTGTAATGCTTGGTTATAAACTTAGATTTAGTGTAAAATGCAACCGATTTATGATGTGGATACAGTTTCATCTACACATAGGATAAAGTAAAGCAATGAATAAAATGCCATATGTTAAAACTACATGGAATATTTAGAAGATTGCATAAAGTTGACTACAAATCTTTGCGTATATAACTTTTCTTTCAAGTTCACAAATGTTCCTTTTTTTTCTCTCTCTCTTTTTTGCTGTGTGTTTAAGGAATGATTCCACCTTATATTGGGTTAATACATGCTGATTAGTTGGTCATGTGATTCATTTGTTTGACATGAAATTGGCATATCTGTTATGCAGGGATGCAGGTCAAACTGGCGGAGGAACAGGTATCTTAGTCCACAATTTCATGTCTTTAAATTGCCTAATTTATAGGTTATAAATAGAATGCCTGATGAATATTTTGTAATTATTATTACCAGTCAAATTGGTGAGTTAGAATCTGTATTTCTCCGTAAAGGGAAATAATGCATTTTTGGACATTCTAATATTCTATAAAAGAAGCCTTGCATTTATTTCTAACTTCTGAAACCTAGTACAACCGCTCTTCACTCTTCATGTGTGTTTGTTGTCGCAATAGCAGGTGCTCCGAATAACTCGAATCTTAACATGAATCTGGATATGCTTATGAACATGTTTAACAGCCTTGGAACTGGGGGCTTTTCAACACCAAACAATTCAAATGGTATCTAACATATCTACTAAAGGTGGCAAATATGGGCGGGTTAGATGGGGTGGGTTATGGTCCTATGGATCGAAACATATAGCTTTTTATACAAGTTGAAACATTTTTGGTTGACTTGAAACACTTTTTTGACCAAAGTTATAAAAAAGAACTTATTTACCTCTCATAATAGTTGTACTTTCTTCAAACAATTTTTTCTAATTGACCTATTTGACTCGTTAAAAATGTAAAATAAACCAGATTGCCACTCCAAATATCCATGTCTGACCTTTGTCCATTTACCTGTAAACTCACAATGTTTATGTTTTCTTTTTAAATAAATTATAGTGCCACCAGAAGAACTGTATGCTACGCAACTCGCACAGCTTCAAGAAATGGGATTTTTTGATACCCGAGAGAATCTTCAAGCACTGACCGCCACCCGAGGTAACGTTCATGCTGCCGTTGAGCGGCTATTGGGAAATCTTGGTCAATAAGAAATTGTAACCGTTACATATATATAATATGATATATTACATATATACCGTATCAGTAAAAACATGTGGAATTGGTCTGTTTGGATCTGAGCCAAATATGTTGAATTCAGTGCATGAATGTTTTTTCTGTATGATTTTGGAAATTATTTTACTCTTTACCTTAAGATGTTTATGTGGTTAACCTAACCTGACTTCTTGTGATTTTAATACCTGAAACAACATTAGGGGTTGTTGGAGGAAAAAAAAAGCCAAAACAATAAATAATAATATTATTTGTTGGTTAGTATATGTTATAATAGAAAAAAAAAAATTTACTTGTATTTTCTGGGATCCCACTCCTATTTATTTGTAATTTTGTTTATGGTCACAGTCAGCCATATATTGTAAAAATTTTGTTGTCACCAAATTGATTACGCCTTAATACAACCCAAAAAGAACCAGGCATTAGAAAAACTTGATTAAAAATACAATTAATATTTTGATAAAAAAATTTTAGTCATGCTGCAACCTAACACAAATTCGTAGGTCGGGTTTAACTGTATGATATGAACAGGTTTTGTTCAGTTTGGGTGAATACACCAAAAACATATTAGGTTGAACTGGTTGCTTCAGTGTCAATCCTAGTACAAATTGTATCCTAGTTCGTGTGCGTGATATGATGTTGAGCGCCCCAGTCTGTCTTAAATTCAGCTCAACATTCCACAATCTATTTAGTAACGATGTGCTCTCGAGTTCATTAAAGGAGAGAAAAGATAAGGAAGTGGAAGGAAAGAAAAAAATAGTTGTATTCCAAAGATTTTTTTAGTAGAAGGAAATAGAAGGAAAATAAAAAAGTTGTGTTCCCGAGATGGAAAAGAAATGAAACTGAAGGAAAATGAAGGCTAAAATCAGTTTTTTTAAATTGGAAGGAAATGAAAGGAAGAGAAAGAAAAGGAAAGAAGAGAAAAAAAAAAAAAAAAAAAAAAAAAAAAAAAAAAAAGAGAGAGGAGAAAATGTTTCCTTTCTTTTCTCTTGTTAAGTAAACTCGGAAATATAGCGTAAATGTTGAGCTAGCTTCTTTGGTTCGCATATATTGTGAACTTATGTAGGTTTGGTCAACTAGAAGGGGTGATTAGCATCATCACCTGTAAAGGAGCTCCAGTCCAAGATAAGCTACGTCTAATCCTAGCAGATCTACTAAGTAAAACACGTTAGACTAACGAGGGGAAGTTGGTTTTTTTTTTTTTTTTTGAGGGGGGGGGGGTTGAATTTCGGTATAAGAATAAGTGTTTAGCATTGAAAATGGCTCGTAATAACATGATAGTATTGCGTGAGTAGAGAGAATGTAGAAAGCCTCCACTCGCACACGAGAGAGGCATATATACTAGCACGCACTTTAGAGACTATTGAACCAGGATGTTGACCGTTCTTAGTGTGGAGCACAAATGTCCTTGTTGTTCGTTGACTTTCATTAGTATAGTATCTGCACTGAGGCATAGTTGTAACATCTGGCCCACCAATATTGTTCATTTTTTTCACGAATAGCTAACAGATTTTTTTTTCAAAGTGTGTGTTTTGTGTAGGGTGTTACAATAACTTTCCTTTGGACTCATCGTCCTCGATAAGGTTTGTCCCACCATCCCATTTAAGGATGTGGGATTTGCCGAAGGTGTCCCTTGACACCCCCGGGGACTCACCATCCGCAATGAGGTTTGCCCCACCATCCTGAACGACACATGAGTGTCTCTGATATCATTTGTAACATCCAGCCCTTCATACCACCAATATTGTTCGTTTTGCTCACGAATTTGCTTTTAGTTGCTTGGGTGAAAACTTATTAGGGAGGTCACTCATATCTGGATTGTTGCCATCTGAGCACGCTTAACTATGAATCAGAACATTTTAATGATATTAGAGGCAGAACATTCATTATGAATCAGAAATCTTTTGTCAACGACCGATGTGGGATTTGTTTAGGATGTTACAATAGTGATTTTTGTTTTGTCATAACTACATGTTTTGGAGTTTGGGCGCCCCAATAAAGGGTCCGGTTTTGGTGGAAAGGTTTGGTCTGGAGCTTGTGCTCCAGAATAAAGGATCTGATCTGCAGCTTGTGCTTCTGTGCTTCAGAATAAAAGGTGTAGTCTAGAGCTCAAGTTGATCCAAAGTTTCAATTTCTTTGAATCTAACATTTATTAGTTTCAAGTTGAAAAGTCAAACAAGTCTATTATGTATAGCACGTTCTAATGTATTTTCTTTCAATCTCATTCCATACATATCATAGTCAAGTGGACTTGTATTCTCTTTGTTTAATTTTCAGGTAAGTCTGGCCCAATGGTCTTATTCTTGACTTCTTTTTGTGACTTGTTTGGCCAGAAAAGTCAACTCAACGTAACTAAACCTGGAATGACTAGGTCCCAACTGAGTTATTATTCTCTTCATACCATACAGTAAATAATATGATATTTTCATTTCACTCATACGACTCGAAAAAAAAAATCATAAACAACAGTCTCAGTACAAAAAACACGAAATCATGGAGATCTCTTTACCGGCTATGATGCTAGTTCAAGTAGAAATGAAGCCGCTATCTTGCTCTTATTATCTTTATAGGCGGAAAGCATAAAAGGGTTCATCTTAGTTCTAACAATTGAAAATGAAAATATAACCAAAAAAAGCATAATTAAACAAACACAACATATTACTAAGGTAATATTGAAACTAGCTAGTCTTCAATTCCGCCAACAACAAAGTCAAGAATGTGTTCTTGATGAATGTTTAGCGTTTTGTAGACGCATAAGGAGGCCAATAAAGATGAAACTCAATCTTGTACGTAACAGTCAATCCAGCCAGATTAACAGGAGACGACGTCACATAACCTTGAACAAACAGAAAATCACCGGTGCCACCAACAACAGGATGATTCGAAGGCTTAATGTTATTTGTGACACCAACAATCGAGATCGAGCCTTTGTGTTTTTTCACATTCAAGGTGACTTTAGCCGTAGTGATGCTTTGAAGCCCGTCTAGCCCAGAAGTGATCGAGGTTCCTTCGGCAATTCCAACAAGTTTTGAAGTATATCTTGGTTTAAGAGTTAAGGGATCTTGAAAAACAAACAAGGACCCGAATGTAGTCGTGGTCTGGCTTATGGGTGGACCAGCGACTCCAGGTACAACGAAGTAACCAGTTTTGTTTATGGTTTCGTGCTGGTAGAGTGCAAAGTGAAGTGATTTGAGTCCATGATGATGATGGTGGTGGTGGTGATGGTGGTTGTTTGTGGCCTCAAGTGGAATGAGAACAAAGAGAAGAGTGGTGAAGAAATGCATAAAGGAAACCATTGCAAATGCATATGTGAAGGCAAAAATATCAGAAGATTAAAATATAAATAATGGAGGACTAAGACTATAAAAAAGACAAGCTTTGTGTTTATTGTCAAAGGTAATCTAGACTAAGTTGTTGGGGTGTCATCCACGTACTCGTGACTTTTGTAACTTTCTAAACATAAAAAACAATGAAGTATTTATATCAATATTATAATGTAAATACCTTCAGAAACCAAGTGTAAGTATAAAACTGCAAGACTATATTAATACTTGTATTTTGTTGCTTTAAATGTGATGCATAGGACGGTTATAAAAGCCGTGAATACGGGGTCCAAACATAAGAAAAAAAAGGGAAGACTAAGACCATGAGAAAAAGAAATAGAAAACTGGAGTATAAGTCAATGGCAATTTAGAATATGTTGTTGGTGAATTTTTCTCGTACCTCTTGTTAAGTGGTCCGTTCAAACATGAAAAAGATGATGCTTCTCTATTGTATCAATATTGTTATATGAAAACGATGATGCTTCTCCATCATAACTCTTTTTTTTATTCATAAAAAATCGTTGCAAGTAAACTCATGAGACCAATCAATACCCTGATAATAACGGAAGTTGGTAAATCGTAGCTTATGCTAGACATATAACGTGTAAGAGATTATGACAGAAAACTCGTGGAATCGAGACTCGAAACTCAGACCTATGCTACTAAGAACATTAATGGACGCATAAATCAAAACTTTATTCGTTCGCATGCAAACTTCTATAGACTTATTCAAAAACTGATCGAGAACCCAGCTAGGTCAGCCTCATAACAGCTAGGTTGACCCATGATTACTTATCATATTCCTTCAATAATAACATATCACCATTTTAGTAAGTATAATTGCTTCAATACCGTTCGTATTATATATAAACTTATATGCAAATTCATGAGTTTGAAAACCGTTTTAAATATATTTTTCATCAATGAACCAACCGACCCAATATGACTTGAACCGGACCGAAAAAAGTATATGTTATTTTGCGGTAACCAAATGACCATTAAATATTTCCGCCCACAGTAAAAAAAATATTCTGGGTCCGCCGGTGCCTCATGGCTCAAGTTACTCTTATTTAAGTTTTACTTCTTGTATAAATCAAGGGTTATTTTTACAATGTTTGAAACACTTTGGTGTGTTCCATAATATTTAAACATAAAAAAGCTAGAATTGTTATTTGGAAATTTGTAACAAATTTATTGTCATTAATTTGTCAAAAATAAAATGGTTGGATTGTTCATATTGTGTTAGAACTACTTTATTGATAAATCAACACATTACGTTCAAACTTTGAATTTTATTTCAACTATTACGTACTGATACTTTTTTGAAGCTTTGGCCACTGTAAGTGGTGGTTTGTGTATTAATATTCATGATGTAATCATTATATACTTCTAGAATATATAAGAGTATATTCATTTAGATAAAATTATTAACTAATTATAAAAAATAAAAATTAAAAATTAAAATAAAAAAAACTTTTCTCTGTCTAGTTCAAAACACAAACATTAGATGTGTACGTTAACAAAGTGTGTTAATTTGGTTATAACATGCCACACAGATTAATCAAGGCTAAAATGATATGCTTTCAGTGTACATCAAAACATGTTTGTGTAACCTATTACACCACGATATACTAAAAACATATCATTAGTTTTTTTTTTCAAATGCTTAAGAATATTCTTTATAACAGTGCAATACATATTAAGAAGATTTTAATGACACATACTTGGTGCTTACCAAACAAATAAGAAACATCAGGTACATATAAAACCCATTGCAGAAGCATACTATATAAACTTTTTCCACTTGAAACTAGACACTCTTAATCCATTGCCACATGACCAAAGAGGCAAGGAATTAATCATCTCTTAGATTCTTCCATTTCAAACCTTTTCAAACTTTTGTCCAAGAATTTACTTTAACTCAATTCGATTTATATATATATATATATATATATATACAATTATACATACATACATATATATAGGAGGAGGATCACATACAAGGTGAATATTTTATAAAAGCATAGGAAGCAATCATGTGTTGACACATGGCATTTCATTAAAATAACCAACGTGAGCAAATTAGTAATTTTGGGATGATGTTTGAACTAATCGATCCCTATGAGGTAACCAATTTGTATATTTTTTTTATTAATTTGTTTAATTATTCCATCGTTGGTGGATCGTTTGATTCATTTCAAGCCATATCGATTTGTTTTTCCTGGTGAGCTATCTTCGATTGCATGGCTTCATCAAGCGCCAACACAAATCCCGCAAGCAATGGTACGCATCATTTAGTTGCGGAATTTATGTTGGTGCTCCATGAAGCCATGCAATCAGAGATAGGTCACCAGGAAAAAAACAAATGGATATGGCTTGAAATGAATCAAATGATCCGCCAACAATGGAATAATTAAACAAAAAAAAAAAAAGAACTACATTAACACATAGCAACACTTTAATATAAATAAAAATCTTACCATGCCCATGATCTTCATTTAACGCGTCTTCTGTAAACATGTGACATTCATTAAATCCAACAAAAATTAACAAAAAACAACACTTTGATATAAATAAAAATCTTACCATGCATATGATCTTCTTCATTTATCGCAACTTCTATAAACAACATTAAACATTCAATCCAACAACAATTATCAAAACAACGTAAAACCATAATCATACACTAAATAATATGTAACATTGCTTGCGGAATTTATGTAGGTGCTCGATGAAGCCATGCAATCGGAGACAGGTCACCAGGAAAAAAAAACAAATCGATACGGCTAGAAATGAATCAAATGATCTGCCATCGATGGAATAATTAAACAAATTAAAAAAAAAAAAAAAGAACTACAAATCAGTTACCATAATCATAGGGATCGATTATTTCAAACATCATCCAAAATTACTAATTTGCGCATGTTAGTTATTTTAATGAAATGTCATGTGTTAAAACATGATTGCTTCCTATGCTTTTTACAAAATATTCACTTTGTAAGTGAACCTCCTACATATACATATGTAGTCTTTATTCCTAGAACACATGTGGTATTCCTATATCCTTTATTTGTAATCATCTTACTTAGCTAATTATAATGGTGTAATGCCATTTCCATTAAGTGTATATGCGTCTACTTATAACACCAAAGTCATTGTGGTCTCGCTAAATTTTCTATGAACACATGATTGGAAGTTGGAATTCAATTGTGGGTAAATTTCATATCCTAAAGGTTGTTTTAGTCCAAAAATGTCCTAGATAAGTTGGAACACATGATTCTGTATCAAGATATGTAGTGGGTTCTAACATATCTTCAACTAACCCTCAATTATTGGACATGAGAAATACACAACTCTGGTGGATATTGTCTCTGTAGGTACTTTAACACCCTGAGCAGAATTATGGTCCAAACAAGGACCATGGATCGATCACGTAGTGTCATTTTCATGGTTTGTTCATGTAAAGATGCAATGACTTGGCATGTCCTATCATATTGTTTTTTACACTAAAAGGATCACAAAACACCTAGAAAGTACCTAGCACCGACATCCACAAAGAGTGGCAAACAATATGATAAGACATGCTAAGACGCCAAGACAAATTTGTACGCCTCCCTCAAAGTCCCTAACTTTTATCCTATATATGTCTCTAAGAACTCCTATCACCAATCATGTCCTCGTACATATGCAAGTCGAAAAAATCCCACTTAATTTCCTTTTTACATGTCAACTTTTGTGCTCTGCCCCCCATCCCCCCCTCCTCCACTAAGAGGGTTAGCACGCTTCTACGGTGTTGTCGTGTGTCTCCTCTACATATGCCCAACCCACCTTAGTCTCTCTTCTCTTATCATATCCGAAATGTGTCTCAACCCTTGATTTATCCTCAAAAACTTCATTGTTTATCCAATCCGTTCTTGTATGTCCACACATGCACCTCAGCATCGTCATCTATGCTACCATCAACTTACACGCATGTCTTCTTGATGGTCCAGAACCAATTCGTATAGCATAGTTGGGAATTACAACCCTATAGAACTTCCCAGTTAGTCGTATAGGAAACCTTTGTCACGCAAAACTCCTGATGTTCCACCCCACTTGTACCAACCTACCTGAATGTGGTAAGCTACATTGATGTCAATGTCTACGTCATTCTAGGCGTACGATCCTAAATACTTGAACTTGATTGTCTACAAGGAAACTTGACCTTCAATAGTCATTTGTTGTCCTCCTCATTGTTATCACCACTAGAGTTACAACAAAAAGACAGTTCAGACGAGCTTTTACATAAGTCTTTGCACTCTCACTCAACTCATCACTATAAAAAACTAAGGAATTAAATTTTTATGGTATAAAAATAAGATAAATAAAGAAAGTGTTCGGGTATTATATGATAAACATTCTCAAAAAATAAAACTCATATAGGTGATGCAAGTAATGAACTCAGGGGACCTCCATCTTCTTATATCTACAAGTTCCTGTTGTCGTTAACAACACTCGCATCAATGATCAATCAAACATGTAGTTGATCAATATAATGAAGGTATTGCACAATCATAATGTCCAAACTAATACTAAATTCAAAAAATAAAGGCAGTCAACATAACACTGAAAGAAAATTTGTAATTATTTAAGTTTCTGTAGTCATAATTGATGTAGTAATTACTTGCAAAAAAGCATTCGAAAAGACCAAAACCAAATAATGTTTGTAGTTCAACCTGGCCCTTTCAATTAAGCACCTTTTGACCCATTGGCCATTACACGACACTGAGAGCATAACTTGCCTCCGATGCAAGAATATTTTAAGTAGAAAAAAAATTAAAGGTAGCAAAATCACGGGTCAAGCAGATAGGGTAACTAGTTCTTTTTAGTATGGTTGAAATGGGGCAGTTGGGTCGTGTTAACCTGCAAACACCTTTTGTCTACTTTCAAAACTCTATATAGTGTGCTGGAAGTGATTGCAAAAACCACATAAATACAATATCCATTCAAATCTTCGAATAAAATAATTTAGGAGTTTATATAAAAAAAACACACTTTAAGGGACATTCAATGCATTTAGCTGGTCTTCTTTACAGCTAAATTCTTTTTATTTGACCCGTTTTAGTCCTCAACTCTATACCAATTGTTAAAAAATTAGATACAAACTTTACGTCAAAAGCTACTAAAGTCTCAATAAAATATAACAGAGGCACCTATTAGATGCATTTGGTTGTTTAAGGTCATGACACGAACGGTAAGACACATACGTATAAGACTCAAGATAGCAGCATTATGCTTGTTCATGAGCTAGTCTTTCTAATTTATAATATTATATGTGTTGGGTGTCTATTGTTATTGTATGTATTTGATGCAAAAGGTGTAAAAGATGGATATTTTTTCATGTAATTTCCCAAAAAAGTACAAGCTGCTCATGGTCACAACAGGTTTAAATACTTTCGAATCAATAAGCTGAAATTTTCAAATTGTTCATAATAACACAGTAACATATAGCAGATTAAAAATGATTTAGGAGTTCATATTAAAGAAAACGCACTTTCAAGGACATTCAACCCATTTAGCTGAAAGCAGCTAAATTCTTTCTAATTTAACCTGTTTAGGTCATCAACTCACTATACCGATAGTCAACAAAATAAATACAAACTTTACGCCAAAAGCTACTCAAGATAGGTCTACGACACAAGCAATAATAACTCAAGCAACATGATTTATTCTTTGTAGAGGAAAGAATTTACATGTTCAATCCCCTTTGAAACACAAGAAATAAATAATAACGGAACAAAAATGTACCTAAGGCAAGCCCCAACGGCTAATTTGGTTTAAGATAGATGCAAGCTCTGTTTACCTATTTCAGGAAAATATAACAAAAAGGGAACTATTGGATGCGCTTGGTTTTTAAAGTAAAGAAAATAAAGTTAAGGCATTTACGTAGAAGACTTCACCAAAAGACTCATAATAGCATCACATTGCTGGTGCATTAGCTAGTCTTTCTAGTTTAATACTTTGTTGAAGGAATAAACTACAAAGGAAGGCTGAAATATAGAAGCAAATATGTTCAAAATAAATACTTAAAAAAGAACTTGGAAAAAAACAGCAAAATGAAGTTTGAGAAAGAAAACATCAATCATTAAGGAAAACTGGGCAAAAAAGGAGGGAGTGTCAAATTTAACAAAGAAACATGCAGATCCAGTCACATTGCATTGGATAAAGATTAATTATGAAAAGAGAAATCATTTAATCCACCAAAAATCACCTTGTAAGAAATTCAGACCTGCCTCCACATATAACAGACATGACTCAACACGTATGTACACAATCATTATATGTACTTAAACTGAACATCAACCAACGAGCATGATACGTCATTCTTGAAACTTCTGTTTTGTTGTCAAGTATATAGATTCACATCAAGCCATATCAAGCCAATCGGCTCATACATAACGAGTAGAGATATTCAAATTGACATCTATTGCTATTATATGTAGTGGGCGCTATTCTTATTGAATGTATTTGATGCAAAAGGTGTAAAAGATGGATATATTGCCATGTAATTTGCCCTAAAATTACAGGCAGCACACAATCACAAAAATACACCTTAACAAACCAAAACTTGTAATTTATCATGAATTTGGATCCTTTTGCTATCACTTTTCTTTCAATGCTGACTATTGGGACACTGAGATTATCAATCCTAACACATTGTTTATGGTTCCTTATGCTATCATTTCATTGCTATCATCAAGTTAATAATATTTCCTTATGCTATCATTTCAATGCTAACACATTGTTAATAATATTTCAACTTTTTCATAGACCACTTTAGAAGGCTTTATGGACTAAAACACTATGGTCCACTTTTGACCTATTTGATCCATCTCCTTTCAGCTAATCTTATTGGTATTACAAGTTAGAGATAAAACAGAACCGAATTTGAGTCATTCTAAAGTATAAGGGTCACATTTCCCACGTCTTGACCTTAGTGAATACAAGTATGAGTTTCAGTCCATAGCCATTATTCAATTGGCATGTTTCAATAACCGAAGGTGTATGAACATACGACTTTGTGATCATTGTAGTATTTTAATGATTGATATCAGGCCATTGGCTAAAAAGGGTAACTTGAATTCAGTTGGATTCTGTTTCAACCCAGTAAGCGAAGAAATAAGCTGAAACCAATATTTTCAAATTAATCATAATAACAGAGTGGCATACATGTTAATCAATAGCTGCAAGAACACACATCAGCAGACAGCGGGTCAAGATGCAACGTCAATCTCAATACGAAGAACTTAAGATTCAAATGAAATGTTTTAAGTCGACTAGGATTATCTCACATAATTCAACCTGCACTCAAATCAATCAACATGTATGTGTTGTACTCATATTTAATTAACAGTCACAACAGCACATATATCTGCTTTTCTCTATAAAGATCCTTAATTGGCCCACACTAATTTTTATCAATTCAGGAAACTGAAAACAATGGATGATATTGTTCACAGGCCATTGAAATTTAGATAGTATTCAGTTCCTAGTATTGGCAGTAAGGTTCAGAGATTAATTACTTAACATAAAAATTGAGATTATTTCTTTGTTTTTAAGTGTATAATGTATAATTTCTGAATGAAATAACCCTGGCACGAGTTCTGCGTCTACTAGTGTGTTGTATGACTAAAGATAAAAATAGACAACCTAAAATCTTAATTCATGATTATTCACAATATGTTGTCAGTAACTTAGTAAAACTACAAGTGAAATCAATGTTTCAATATTTCTAAAAAGGGCAACATTCCAAATTACTTGATGGATGCAGCAAAAAGATTTAAGAAAAACAGATAATAGCAATAGTAATAATAAAAAAGCAAAGAAAATTACTAGAAAAGACCACCACCGCTACTTTTAGTAATTAGTTAAATTACAAAATTCAAAACTAATAAGAACGGACAATGTTGAGAACACATATAACCAAAAACTTGAAACACAAGCCTCAAAGTAAGTGGAAGTACAAAATTTATTAAGTAAAAAATAAGACAAAAGTGAACATATCAAATGACAAAAATAGCACAAAATTATGTATTAAAAACAATCACACAAAATTTAAAGAAAATCAATTCCTTTATAAGAAATGAAAACCTCGTAACAACCTACATGCACCTGATCAATTACAAACTAACAATTGTACAAGCATCAAAGTACAACACAATTGGAATAGAGCTGTTAGGTGTTGAAAGGATTGTCCATTCTCGAATAAGATGAAAGTGAAGAAAAATCATTGTTATAAAGTAAATAAAGTAAAGAATAATATAAAATTAAATAAATCAAATGAGAAAAATAACAAGAAATTTTGTTCCAAAACAATCGCCACAAACTACAAAAACTAATGAAGATCTTTATCAAGAATGAAATCCCCATAACAATCTACATACACCCGATCAATCGCGAAGTACAAGCCACAATGACAAGACAATTGGAATCGAGCTTTTAGGTGCTAAAAGGATTACCCATTCTTGAAATAGGACAAAAGCAAATAAAGAAAAGCAAAAATCAAATAAAGAAAATCATTATTATAAAGTAAAAAGTACGAGAAAAAGTAATCAAATAAACTGACAAAAATAGCACGAAGTTAGATACCAAAGACAATTACTACAAACTACAAAAACTAATGCAGACCTTTTCAAGAACGAAATCCTCGCAACAACCTACATACACCCGATCAACCACAAAGTACAAGACTCAAAGTACAATACGGTTTGAATCAAGCTTTTAGGTGTTAAAAGGGATTGCACATTCTCGAATATCACAAAAACATAAAAAAAAAAAAAAAAAAAAAAAATTATTGTTATAAAGTAAAAAATAAGACAAAAATAAACAAATCAAATGACAAAAATAGCACAAAAATATGTACCAAAACAATCGCCACATAATTGCAAAAACAAATCAAGGCCTTTATCAGGAAAAAATCCTCGCAACAAACTGCATACGCCCGATCAACTACAAAGTACAAGTCTCCAAGTACAGCACAGTAAGAATAGAGCTTTTAGGTGTTAAAAAGGATTGTCCATTTTTGAAAATAGACAAAAGCAAATAAAGAAAATCATTATTATAATGTAAAAAGTAAGAGAAAAGTAATCAAATCAATTGACAAAAATAACACGAAGTTAGGTACCAAAGACAATCGCTAAAAAATACAAAAATTAATGAAGATCTTTATCAAGAACGAAATCCCCGCAACAACCTACATACACCCGATCAACCACAAAGTACAAGACTCAAAGTACAATACGGTTGGAATCGAGCTTTTAGGTGTTAAAAGGGATTGCACATTCTCGAATATGACAATAACATAAAAAAAATATTGTTTAAAGTAAAAAATAAGACAAAAATAAACAAATCAAATGACAAAAATAGCACAAAGTTATGTACCAAAACAATCGCAACATAATTACAAAAACAAATCAAGGCCTTTATCAAGAAAAAATCCTCGCAACAATCTGCATACACCCGATCAACTACAAAGTACAAGTCTCAAAGTACAGCACAGTAAGAATCGAGCTTTTAGGTGTTATAAAGGATTGCCCATTCTTGAAAAAAGACTAAAGCAAATAAAGAAAATCATTATTATAATGTAAAAAGTAAGAGAAAAGTAATCAAATCAATTGACAAAAATAGCACAAAGTTAGGTACCAAAGACTATCACTACAAAATACAAAAACTAATGAAGGCCTTTTCAAGAACAAAATCCCCGCAACAACCTACATACACCCGATCAACCATAAAGTACAAGACTTAAAGTACAATACGGTTGGAATCGATCTTTAAGTTGTTAAAAGGGATTGCACATTCTCGAATATGACAAAAACATATAAAAAATTATTGTTATAAAGTTAAAAATAAGACAAAAATAAACAAATCAAATGACAAAAATAGCACAAAGTTATGTACCAAAACAATCGCAACATAATTACAAAAACAAAATCAAGGCCTTTATCAAGAAAAAATCCTCGCAACAATCTGCATACACCCGATGAACTACATAGTACAAGTCTCAAACTACAGCACAGTAAGAATCGAGCTTTTAGGTGTTATAAAGGATTGCCCATTCTTGAAAAAAGACTAAAGCAAATAAAGAAAATCATTAATATAATGTAAAAAGTAAGAGAAAAGTAATCAAATCAATTCACAAAAATAGCACGAAGTTAGGTACCAAAGACAATCGCTACAAAATACAAAAACTTGAAGACCTTTTCGAGAACGAAATCCCCGCAACAACCTACATAAACCCGATTAACCACAAAGTACAAGACTCAAAGTACAATACAGTTGGAATCGAGCTTTTAGGTGTTAAAAGGGATTGCACATTCTTGAATATGACAAAAAATAAAATAAAAAAAATTATTGTTATAAAGTAAAGAATAAGACAAAAACAAACAAATCAAATGACAAAAATAGCACAAAATTATGTACCAAAACAATCGCCACATAATTACAAAAACAAATCAAGGCCATTATCAAGAAAAAGATCCTCGCAACAAGCTCATACACCCGATGAACCAGAAAGTACAAGTCTCAAAGTACAGGTCGAGCTTTTAGGTGTTAAAAAGGATTGCACATTCTTGAAAAAAGACAAAAGCAAATAAAGAAAATCATTATTATAAAGTAAAAAGTAAGAGAAAAAGTAATCAAATAAACTGACAAAAATAGCACGAAGTTAGATACCAAAGACAATCACTACAAACTACAAAAACTAATGCAGACCTTTTCAAGAACGAAATCCTCGCAACAACCTACATACACCCGATCAACCACAAAGTACAAGACTCAAAGTACAATACGGTTTGAATCAAGCTTTTAGGTGTTAAAAGGGATTGCACATTCGCGAATATGACAATAACATAAAAAAAAATATTGTTTAAAGTAAAAAATAAGACAAAAATAAACAAATCAAATGACAAAAATAGCACAAAGTTATGTACCAAAACAATCGCAACATAATTACAAAAACAAATCAAGGCCTTTATCAAGAAAAAATCCTCGCAACAATCTGCATACACCCGATGAACTACATAGTACAAGTCTCAAACTACAGCACAGTAAGAATCGAGCTTTTAGGTGTTATAAAGGATTGCCCATTCTTGAAAAAAGACTAAAGCAAATAAAGAAAATCATTATTATAATGTAAAAAGTAAGAGAAAAGTAATCAAATCAATTGACAAAAATAACACGAAGTTAGGTACCAAAGACAATCGCTACAAAATACAAAAATTAATGAAGACCTTTATCAAGAACGAAATCCCCGCAACAACCTACATACACCCGATCAACCACAAAGTACAAGACTCAAAGTACAATACGGTTGGAATAGAGCTTTTAGGTGTTAAAAGGGATTGCACATTCTCGAATATGACAAGAACATAAAAAAAATATTGTTTAAAGTAAAAAATAAGACAAAAATAAACAAATCAAATGACAAAAATAGCACAAAGTTATGTACCAAAACAATCGCAACATAATTACAAAAACAAATCAAGGCCTTTATCAAGAAAAAATCCTCGCAACAAACTGCATACACCCGATGAACTACATAGTACAAGTCTCAAACTACAGCACAGTAAGAATCGAGCTTTTAGGTGTTATAAAGGATTGCCCATTCTTGAAAAAAGACTAAAGCAAATAAAGAAAATCATTATCATAATGTAAAAAGTAAGAGAAAAGTAATCAAATCAATTGACAAAAATAGCATAAAGTTAGGTACCAAAGACTATCACTACAAAATACAAAAACTAATGAAGGCCTTTTCAAGAACGAAATCCCCGCAACAACCTACATACACCCGATCAACCATAAAGTACAAGACTTAAAGTACAATACGGTTGGAATCGATCTTTTAGTTGTTAAAAGGGATTGCACATTCTCGAATATGACAAAAACATATAAAAAATTATTGTTATAAAGTTAAAAATAAGACAAAAATAAACAAATCAAATGACAAAAATAGCATAAAATTGTGTACCAAAACAATCGCCACATAGTTACAAAAAAAAAAAATCAAGGCCTTTATCAATAAAAATTCCTCGCAACAAACTACATACACCCGATCAACTACAAAGTACAACATAGTAAGAATCGAGCTCTTAGGTGTTAAAAAGAAATGCCCATTCTTGAAAAAAGACAAAAGCAAATAAAGAAAATCATTATTATAAAGTAAGAAGTAAGAGAAAAAGTAATCAAAATCAATTTATAAAAATAGCACTAAGTGAGGTACCAAAGGCAATCGCTACAAAATACAAAAAATTAATGAAGACATTTTCAAGAACGAAATCCCCGCAACAACCTACATACACCCGATCAACTACAAAGTACAAGAATCAAAGTACAATACGGTTGGAATCGAGCTTTGAGGTGTTAAAGGGGATTGCACATTCTCGAATATGACAAAAACATTAAAAAAAAAAATATTGTTATAAAGTAAACAATAAGACAAAAAGAAACAAATCAAATGACAAAAATAACACAAAATTATGTACCAAAACAATCGCCACATAATTACAAAAACAAATCAAGGCCTTTATCAAGAAAAAATCCTCGCAACAAACTGCATACACCCGATCAACTACAAAGTACAGCACATTAAGAATCAAGCTTTTAGGTGTTAAAAAGGAATGCTCATTCTTGAAAAAAAACAAAAGTAAATAAAGAAAATCATTATTAATTTGTTATAAAGTAAAAATTATTATAAAGTAAAAGAAAGGTAATCAAATCAATTGACAAAAATAGCACGAAGTTAGGTACTAGAGCAATCACTACAAATTACAAAAATTAATGAAGACCTTTTCAAGAACGAAATCCCCGCAACAACCTACATACACCCGATCAACTACAAAGTACAAATCTCAAAGTACAGCACAGTAAGAATCGAGCTTTTAGGTGTTAAACAGGATTGCACATTCTTGAAAAAAGACAAAAGCAAATAAAGAAAATCATTATTATAAAGTAAAAAGTAAGAGAAAAAGTAATCAAATCAATCTACAAAAATAGCACGAAGTTAGGTACCAAAGACAATCACTACAAATTACAAAAACTAATGAAGACCTTTTCAAGAACGAAATCCTCGCAACAACCTACAAACACCCGATCAACCACAAAGTACAAGACTCAAAGTACAATACAGTTGGAATCAAGCTTTTAGGTGTTAAAAGGGATTGCACGTTCTCGAATATGACAAAAAGATAAATAAAAAAATAATTGTTATAAAATAAAAAATAAGAGAAAAATAAACAAATCAAATGACAAAAATAGCACAAAATTATGTACCAAAACAATCGCCACATAATTACAAAAACAAATCAAGGCCTTCATCAAGAAAAAATCCTCGCAACAAACTGCATACACCCGATTAACTACAAAGTACAGCATAGTAAAAATCGAGCTTTTAGGTGTTAAAAGGGATTGCACATTCTCGAATATAACAAAAAAATCATTGTTATAAAGTAAAAAATAAGACAAAAGTAAACAAATCAACAGACAAAAATAGCACAAAATTACGTACCAAAAACAATCTTCACATAATTAAAAAACAATTCAAGAACTTTATCAAGAAAGAAATCTCCGCAACAACCTACAAAAACCTGATCAACTACTAAGTACATGTCTCAAAGTACAACACAGTTGGAATCAAGCTTTTAGGTGTTAAAAAGGGATTGCCATTCTCGAATAAGAAAGTTCAAAAAAGTAAGAACATCAAGAAAGTTTAAAAAAATAAAAACATCACTGTTATAAAGTATATAATAAGACAACATATAAAAGCCAAATGGCAACAATGGCTCCAAATCACTTTACCAAAAGTTACAAAAACAAATCTGTTCGGAAATTGAACCAACAGCAATTGAAAAAATTTAAGAACATATTTGAAAAAAAATATGAATCAATTTCTAGTGTATGTGCAAAAAGAAACAATCTAGAACTGATTACCAGGGTTAATTTATGAGTTACAAGTATGTGTTCTGTATGCATTTATCTAAGATGCAAACAACATATAAATCTAGACTACCATAAAACAGAATTATCACTAGATCAACTTTAAACAACAAGAATTCAGAAAGGATTCTCAAAACTGTTGTAATCTACCCACAAATAAACCCATTGATAAAAGATTAACAGTTAACGGTTTCATATTGAAAGATTTGGAATGAAAAAAATTACCGGCACATTAAAGATAAATCAATCTAGGGCTACTACAATTAGACCACGAAAACATCAATATCTCACCAAGAAATCAGATCATCGTTAAAATCCACATATGGGTGTGAATATAACAACAGAAAACTCTATATACGTAAGTTTGTATTGTGCATTTAAAACAAAATAGAGAAAGGGTTCGTTCGTACGTTGTATTATTTGAAGATTCTGGGCTACATCAAGATGATTGGAAAACCCTAACCATGTACGCTCAAATCCCTTGTAACCGATGATTCTTGTTTTTCAAACACCAATTGATTAATCAGACAAGGGTTTCTAGTGATTTCAGATTTGAAATCAGAAACAATGAAGAGAGATTTGAGAGAGGCGGTGTTGTTTGTGCGTGAACATTATAGTTAATTTTTGTGATTAGGGTTTTTTATTGAACAAGAACCTTGGAGAAACAAATTAAGGTTATCGCATGGGTTTTTATTAGGGTTTAATTTATTTTTTTTAACTTGTTGATAATTATTTATTAATTTACTAACGCTATGTTCCCGAGTTTACTTAACGAAAGAAAAAAAAAAGAAAAAAAATAAAACATTTTCTTTTTCTTTTTTTTTTTTTTTTCTCTTCTTTTCTTTTCTTTCATTTCTTTTCTTTTCTTTTTATTTCCTTCTGATTTGAAAATATTGTTTTTAGCCCTTATTTTCCTTTTATTTTCTTTCATATTCTTTTTTTCTCTCCATAAATGAACTCGGGAACACAATCTTTTTGTTTTCCTTTCATTTTCTTCCATTAAAAAAAACTCAAGAACACAACTTCTTATTTCTTTCCTTTCTTTTCTTTTCTTGTCTCTCCTGAAAATGAACTCTGAAACATAGCGTAGGTTAGATACCCGTGTAATACACGGTTTGAAAATATAAAAACTATATAATTCATAAATGTATAAATATATCGTATGATTAAATTACGTATCACATAAAACAATAAAAAATAAAAATTTGTATTTTTAAGTTATATATATTCGAATACATCTTTGGATAATATAACATACAATTGACCGGTGTGAAATAAATAACCAATTATCTTAAATTGAAATTAACCTAAAATATATAAATATATCAATAAATGTTTTTTTTTCAGTTAATTCTTACTTGACTATAAAAGTATGTACAATTCAAAATAACATATGATTACACAATTTAGTTGATAATATAAAAAAATTAAATTAAAAACAAAATCAATTATTAATTTAGTTTCTTAAAATAAAAAACTTGATTAAAATAATATATTAGTTTAGGAGCGAAATTTTTTTTCATAAGTAACACGAGAGTGACATGTGGCATTCTTGTTACTCTTTTATTATATACTATAGATATAGATATAGATAATGGCATTTTACGACAGATCTCTTATGTTCTCACATGTATTTTGTAGTCTTTATATCTTCTTATATTGTTTTCACCTTAAATCTTATTATTGCTATAATACTGCCAAATTTACGTAAGACAAAATTAAGACGTTATTATCAAATCAAAGAAATTAATATATGATTATCGAAACCGACTCCATCTTATTAATTTCTTATTTTCTTTTCATAATACAAGAGTACCATTTCATTTCATTTACATTTTAATCTTAAACCATATATGCATTACGTGAGGAACTCCACAATGTGACCAAATATTAACAAACGAATACAAAAACATATCGTTACGTTTATCACTTTAGTACAAACAAAAACAAAAAAAAACAAAACAAAAGATAACAAAAAGGTTCTTGAAAAAGAATGAATTTGGGAAGAAAATTGACATCATATTTTTATAATATGTTGGTCATTGCATATTTGCATATCGTTACATGTACGCACAAAAAAGACTAAATTACTCGTACTATCGAAGTTTAAAAAAATTGTTGGGAAACAATGGGCAGGGGTCGAACCTACTCTCCTTAACCATTCCACCATCCATTCTTTGAGTTACTAATTCATCATTTCTTAGGTTAATCTAAACCGAATTGTTATTTTTCAAAAAATAAATAACCAATTAATTTTCACATGACAGTTTTTAATTACCCTCCCAAAACATTATAGCTTAGGGTTTGTTTTCTAATATACATTATAGTATATATATAAGATAATAATATTCATTGATATACAATAAAATTTTAAATAAATCGAAGAGACAGAATATCCATACGGGAGAATTGAAGTTAAATTCACTTTAGTACCTTCCATGGACCTTGCTTTCCAACAAAACATCATCACTTAATGTTTTGAAAATACTTTTTTTAAGAATTTTTATACTTTTTGTAAACTTTCTTAATGCCTATACTCTCTTTTGGACCATTATGCAGAAAGCTAGCAGCCACATTATACCCCTTATGGCCCCTATCATCTTCCTTAGTTCCTTATTTATATGAACAACAAAAATAAGGGGAAATTAAACATCGGTGGGCAAAAAGTAAACATGCCAAAGATCTTGTGGCCAAAAAGTAAACAAATTAAAGATTGCTGAAGTAGTTTTGTTAGTATTTTAATATAATTAATAATAAGAAAAATAATGAATAAACATAAATTTTTGTGTCATATACAGCAAACTAGGTATTTATGCCGGCTTTAAAATAATTTTAGGCTGAACTTGTAACTACTGTTTAGATATAATTGCTTTAGCTAGAGGCTTAGAGCTGCACTTGAAGTTGAAAATATATTCAATTCGTTGATCCAAATAATATTTTGAAAATAATTTTCTTTTATTTTTCTTTTATATAACGATATATCACACAAAAAATATACAAAATATATATAAAGAATGAATAGTAAACTTTTATATTTAGAAAATCAGTTAGTTTTCACTTAAAGTTTATAAACAAGTTTGAAGATGGATATCCATACATAGGAGAGAAATAAATGATTCTGTAAATATTTTTTAATTTTAAAGATGGAGATTAAGATAGAATCATAGAAATAGAAATAAGGATCCAAATGTGAGTGCCTTTTAAATGGTTCACTTAAAATCTTTATAAATCCTTCACATGTTACAAGTACAACTTAAAATTGGGCTGCCAATCTTTGCATTTTACTATAAAGGTTCAATGTTTGTCACAGAGAAAATCATTATAACAAGAGTTAATTAAATTAAAGTCTTAAAGTAGCAAAGAATACATCTTTAATAAAAACTAACAGCATACAAATCTATCATCTTTACCAATTATTTAAAAGATGCATTTTGGGTAACCATTTTATTGGTAGGTAGGTGGGTGTCACACTAAAATCTACTCTCTAGGTTTGATTTTGATTCAACTTACATCAGTTGACAAATACTTATAATTCTTTTGAAACTCCAAGATCAAGCCTGCTTCTTCTTCTTCTCCAAATACTTGTAATTCTTCTGAAACTTCAAGATCCCCCAAACCACCTGCCACAGCCCCATCTCTGGCCACAACGCTTTAGGCGAATACAACAAACAGTCGGTAGTTTGCCACAACAGGAAGTTGCTCAGCCTCGTCTCGCCAGAGCTCCTAACCAATATATCAGGATCAGGAGCCACGCGCATATACATATGCTTATCAAGATCCGCCACTTTAATCCCAACCTCATGATCTCCATTACTATAATCTCCATCAATACTCCCATTTCCATTCATTACAACTCGCGTCACACCACTCTTTTCTTGACAAGATTCATAAATGGCGCGAGGGATTTCGTGCGAAGAAGTATACCCAACACACACTAAAAGATAAGTGTTTGTGTTAAGAGCAGTGGCTTCCATTGCTTTCTCTGCAGCAACTCTAACCGGCTCGTATAATCTTTCCAGATCGCCAATAAACAAGACTCTAACACCATATTTGTTTACGATTGTTAATTCTTTCAAGAACCCTTCAATCTTTTCATGCATCAAGTCCATTACGTATTGAACTTCATGGGGTCGTCTATTGAAGTTATCAAGACTGAATGCGTAAACAGTCACATACTTGACACCTATTTCGTAGCAGTACTTTAGTATCGACATGAGTGCTAAGAATCCGGCTTTGTGGCCACCACCCTCTGTGAGCTTCCACTTTTTGGCGAACCTTCGGTTTCCATCCATGATGAATGCTATGTGTTGTGGAATCGGGCCAGTTGAAATGACACGAAAAAGGAGCTTTCTCGCAGTTAAATTTAAGGATACTAAGAACTTGTTCATGATGTTTTCTGATCTTTCTTCTTCCATTTCTTTCCTGAAATTGATCAATTAATAATCAATCACTTATGATACAACAAAAATACTCAGAAATTAAAGTTTCCAGCTTGAAAAGTTGATTGGGGCATTTCATCGAACACATATGCTACAACAATAATATTCAGAGATACAAAGATCTAAAACTCAAATCATATCACTTTCAGCATGAATTTAGAATACCCAAATCAAAAACATATATTTTCTAACAAAAATCTTGAAGACTTATAAAGAATTATGTGTTTTAATGATTGGATTCACTTCCATTTGAGCTCAATAAAGAAGACCGCTAATAATGTTCATCTGAAATTCAGATTGATCAAATCCATACTTATAATCGATTGGAAAATTGAGCGAGTGGAGGAGATTCTGTTGAGGGATTAGTGGCTTTTGTCCAAGAACATCACTATAAACCAATCGAAACTATTGTGATTGATTGATAGCTATTGCAAGACAAAAGTGAATTGAAATAAAATATTGATAGCTATTTATAAGCATTTAACAACCACAAATAATTTTTAGTAACTGTATGTTAAACAACTTTCATAACAGAATACTAAAGCACATAATTATACAACTATTTATACACACCAAGTCTCAAATAACTTAAGTAGCAACAATGGTTTGGGCTATGTCATGTTTGTGGAATACAATTTAAAACCCTAAGATTTTAACGCTTGTTTATTTAAAATTGACATTACCTTGAAAGTGTTCCTACACGCGTGTCTGTGTGTGTATTTTAACATTAATACGTGTAACATATACATAGAGTAAGGGTTGTTAGGAGTATTGATATGTGTTGTGTCATGTACATATACAACTAACAGAAACAGTAATAAAAATTAACACTGATGTCACTATATAGTGATAAGAATATTAGATGGCGGCTAACAAGGATTAAGGAAACATCTTGATGGTTAAGTAGTGTATCTTATAATTAAAATATTAGAGATATTATTTGTTAGTGGTAGCATATAACTATTGATTTTTCATCAAAATTAACAAATTAATTTCAAACTATATTTGGTTTGTTCTATGATATGATGTCAAAATATTACAACTTCAAAAATAACGTTCTATTTCACATGGCTAATTATTGATATTAAATTGTTTTTCTTTTTTATTTGTCAAAACTATTGTAAATGGATGGCCGGTCTAATAAATATAATACCTTTTTGAGCTTTATATGAATTTTCTGGTAAACGTTTTCAACGTTTTTCTACTTTAACGTGTTTTATTAATATATTGTTATATTGTTCAAACAATAATAGATTTCTTTATCAAAATCTTGTCTAGAACACAGTTTGACATTTGTGGGCCATGCTGAGATTAGGTCCACCACTGTTTCACTTGATGGGCTATTAGTCACAACACCAAATCACAATAAGATCTCTTACATTTGTTAATTAGGGGTGTTCGAAAATATCCGTATCCGAAAATCCGATCCAAAAATCCAAAATTTGAATCCGAAATATCCGAATTTTCAGATATTCAAAAATTCAGATTCAAATTCGGATAGTGATTTTCAAAAGTTTCGGATAATCGGATATCCGATTATCCAAAAACTAAAAAATAATTTTTTATTTTTTAAATTCTAAACATATTTTTATTTTAGATTGAGTTTTTTTAGTGTATATTGAGACTTTTATGATACGAGTTGGTTTTTTATATTATTTTTATAGAATATGTCTTATTATTATAAAAAAAACTAAATAAAAATATATAAAAAATAATAAATATATTTCGGATATCCGAATCACTATCCGTATCCAAAATTTCGGATACGGATAGTGATTTATACTATCCAAAATTTTCGGATATCAGAAATTTCAGATATCCGACTTTGAAAACCCCTGTTGTTAATATTCTTTTTGAGAAAATTAGATAAATGATTCTTATAATTTGATCAAATTGCATGATTAGTTTTTATACTTTAAAAATTACAAAGTTAGTTCAAACTATACTTTAAAGTACTTAATTACACATAATTTCAATCATACTATCTCTAAGAAACTATTTTCTTTACTTTAAATATTAATTACTAACTGCATTTAATATTTTTATTTAACCCATATATAATGATGTATTAAATGAGTTTCTAAACTAGCCAGTTAATGTATCGGATTTGTATATCTTGCATTTTTATATCTTGTACATTTGTTGAATGTATAAATATTCCAATCCCTCTCATATTCAGATAAGAGAATTTTCCCTAGATAATTCATATAACTAGTTGATTTTCCGCCCGCGCTTCGCGGCGGGGGTAAATCGATTGTTTACACAACCTGATAATACAAGGCATACCTCTATTTTAATAAAGTGTTAAGATATCTCAAATGAGCCAATTGGGCTAAAGATTAATAACTTAGACCTTAAGGTGGAGGAGCCATTCTCACCACAACCATAAAGTTTTACTTGTAACAAAAAAATGAGGTTTCAAATTTAGCAAGAGGTAGGGGTGTTTACTGTTCAATTTAAAACCGTGAAACCAGGGGTAAATCAATTGCTTACACAACTCGATAAGAGGCTCGGAAGTGGCGGCTTGTTGTGGCTGCCAACTAACCGTTTGCCACGCCAAAACAACAACCTCAAAACTCATTTGTTTATCGTCATAACCTATCACCCATGGTTATTCGAGTGGGCAAAAAGAACAACATCAACCCAGTATAGTCAGTCACGTAAGAAACATAACGAACCGTCAGTGGTTATAAGATGACCAGAATCAAGGTTTATTGAATAACCATTATAACCAGAAACCACAAAAAACATGCCTTGACAACTGCATTCCCATTATACTCCCGAGCAATCAAGCAACAATGGCTCTCAAACACCTGAAACAATAACCAAGTGCAGCCCTTAATGAACACATGGTCCTGGTTCAGATTACAACAGGGCAATCACCAACATGATCCCAACATAGGTTCATACCAAATGAAAACCTCAAACAACAAAGAAGAATTTACAGCACCCTCATCATCATCGACCTATAATCTGGGCTAAGAACAGAAATAACCAAACAAAGATAGCACAGAAACAAAAAACCCACATATCTAACAGACAAGTTGTTTTTAGTGAAACACTAACTCTCAGATGAGGTATAGCACATCATCACGGAGTAGATCTGTGATTCAAACGACATGCATACTAGAGTAGCCCCGCTAGAAATAGGCGGCGATGCTGCCATCGCCCTCGCAAACGCCGAGAACAAAGGTGTCTGCAAAAGGGTTAGAACACGCCGGCCGGCTCCACCTCAACCAAAATCGGGAGGTGGAGCAGCAATCGGCTCCCTAACCATCGCCACCATCACCGCGACCATCGGAACCACCACCACCAAAACCACCAATATTAAGACCCACTCTATCAAGACCACCACCATATTCGTTAGAAATGATCAGACCACCACCATCAAGACCACCGCCATCAACACCACCACCATCAAAACCCCCATCATCAAAACCCACACCATGAAGACCATCACCATCAACACCAACAAAGACTAAGAAACGGTTGTGCATGTTGTAGATCGGGAAAAAAAATAGGTCACGGTAGTGCAAAACCACCGCTGCCATGGCTAACCTTTTAGGGTTTCGCCGGTAGCGATGGTAGGCACCGATGGCGGGTTGCAGCAGCGTTGATGGTTGACGGCGGCCATGCGACGGTCGCGGTGTAGAGATCGCCGTGCGATGGCCGCGCGATGGCCGCACGATGGCCGTGCGATGTCAGCGCGATGGCTACGGTGCATCAACGGCGGAGTTATAGTGGCAGGGCCGTTGCAGCGGTGGGTGATGGCTGCGCTGCGACGGAACAATAGTCGCGAGATAGCGGTGCGATGGTGGTGCTGGTGACAGTCACAGGGCCGCAGCAAGACGGTGGTGGCGGGGTAACGGTGACTGTTCCGATTAGAGCAAGCCCTTACTTTTCCCCTTTAAACTCAGATGGGGGATGAGGGAGGGGGCAAAATGCAAACTTAATAAACCTGTGTGGTCAAACCACAAACACAACCAAAAAAACTATAGATGGACTTGTTTTTTTCATATATAGGATAATAAAAAAGAGTTTTGAGGTGGCATATCAAGATTTTATGTTTCTTCATTTAATTTTTACTCTTAATAAGTGATAAATTATGTATAGTAATTGTATTATTTAAAATATTTTCGTATTAAGAGATACACTAAAAATAAAATACCATACTTTTTATTATTAAAATAATTACTTTAAGTAAATAGAAGTATACAAAAAAATTCTTAAATATAAAACTTTTTAAAAAATACGAACTATTTTAAAACCGTTATATTAGTTTTTTAAGGATGATTTAAAAAAATGAAATTATTTAAAAAAATACAAAACGTTTAAGAAAACAATTTTGTAAAACGAATAATGATATATATTCTTGTTTAACTTGAAGTACTTATACGTATCTTAATCATATCTTATTTAAAAATATTATTTTTTTATTTTTAAATCTTTATTATAAAATATTTAATATTTTACACGAGATATTAAACTAGTATTAACATAATTGAAAGAGCCTTTAGCCCATTCTATCTTTCACTTTCATGAATTATTTTTAACTAGGATTTATACCCTCCGCGCGTTGCGGCGGCGGCGTACGCATCGTTATAACTATAGATTACAATTGATTCGACTCGTTTCTATACTAAATTTACGTCATAGGCGGAGCTAGGCCAAAGAGGACAGATGCAGCAACCCTCTAAACAAAACTTAAGAGGCTGAGATATTACAAAATATGTAAACCAAACCAAGAGAGGAAAAACTAATGTAAACTATTTTAAAATCAGGAGTAACTCATATAATAGAAATGGAGGAAAATACAAACCAAGTAAAGTAAGTCAACCTTATAGCCGGTTATTTAAGTACCTGAGTCATTCTAGGCAATGCTAAACATACGATGATTTTAGATAAAAAGATCAACAATTGGGAAATTGAACTGAAACCAAACTTTGTTTGAAAGAACCATAGAAAATTAAACAATCAATTGCATGCTGTGACGTTTTGATTAAATGCTACAAATGCACATAAAGACGAATGTACCTGCGCAACGCTGACAAACTTCAACGCTAACATACATAAACCAAAAAGGAACCTGTAGATGCAGCATACACTATCAAACGATAAGTTAACAACTTTTTAGATCAATTTAAACATATAATATTGTAATCTTTATCAAGTGCATCCATACTTTAAGAAACAATAGATAACTTAATCTGTAGCAAGTTAAATACCATATCACTTATGCAAAATAAAAAAAGAAGGATCAATATCCAAAAGTAAAATACAACATTTTTAAGTGTGCATAGAAAAATATGAAAAGATACAATAATATCCAATGTCCTATTGATGAGCTAGAGTGTGAGCGAGAGCTCTAGAAGTCTTATTGTTATTGAATTAAAAGAACTTAACAACTCTTCTTTAGCTGTTTTGAGGGTATAATTCACATCGTCGAGCGGTCAAATGATAGCCTCTATTATTCACTCAGTAATAACATAATACGGAATGCCAGATGAAAGTTGAAAATACATAAATTTGGAAATTCAACAACAATGGAATAAATCCGTTAAAGAACTACGGTAAACTAATGCTGAAAATGCAGTCAATCATTCTCATCAGAACAAAAGAACAAAAAATAGGCAAGAAACCATAACCCTTATCAAACAAACAGAAAACCAAGATTTATAATTTAGATCTAATGTTTGACATAATTAAAATGGCATTCAAGTGCTCACAACTTATCATATTTAGCTGATCAACTATCACTTACTTCTGCAAGAAAAACAGGTGCTAATGGTAAGCTTGGTTCTAAGGTCTTTAACACAGCCTGCAACATTCATTTAACTCAAAAATCAAAGGCATCATGTATGAATATATGATGTGTAAAATAGGACAAACGATTGAAAACTGTGATCTTGTTTTTCAACCTTTTTTTTACTTTTGAATATTGGTAACAGAAGAAATTCGAAGAACATTGATTACCTCTAATCAGCTTTTAATCATAACAACAAATACCTGATTTTAGGCACAGTAATATGATGATTAATCCAACATCCATACTAACCATGGCATCCCTTGGCTACAAACTGTTGTTCATCTGACATAAGCATAATTCGTATGAGGCTCATATCTGTAAATAATAGAATAGATAATAAATGCAGCATTGTTGCAAAACATTTCAGTTGCAGTGTGAGAGAACCGGTTGTTTAGCTCACAAAACCAACTGGATTGCCACACCGTTGCCGCCAAGCTGAACATGTTGCATAATCAAGCCTGATTCCATGTTAGCGTGGCAAGACCAGAAAACGACATTTGTAAAACCCCAACACCAGTGAAGCAATATAGGTGTTGCATAAGCATTTGTAAAGTTATCATATTGCACAATGACGTTGTTATTTCAAGAGTATAAACGTATGATAAACCACAACAAAAGTACTTTGAATCTTTGATTGACCTATCAATGATCTTGATAGAGTTTAAGTATAACAATTAAAAATGACCAATATTACCAACAAATTGCTGCACAAAGTCACACAAATAAAGGACGCAATAAAGATAAACATTAACCAACTTTTCATAATAGTAAAACCCCACTTGATGTCAACCAAAATGCACAACCTTAACATCATACACAACATAAATTGCAATCACAGAATATCAAATTTCACTTAGGTCATCATTGATAACCGGTAGGCATTCATCATGTCGTGTTGTGCCAAAATTAAAAACCTCGATTGAAATCAAAAGCAATGTAGATTCATAATCTGAACATCAATAACAAACCTTAGATCACCAGAAATCAAGTATTAGGGCCAATAATCGACATGCAAAAAAGGCTAATCACCATACCTCATTTGTATACCAAGAGTCGCCCAATATCATTTCAACCGTCGTAGATCAAGTCATTGGTTGGTTTCAAGAAAACCCCTAATGAGGCTGCTCAACCTCATGCCACCATAAAACTGTCTAATGGCCCAAACTAAAACCCACTATAGTCAACGTTGTGGCCGTTTAAGCGTTGACGGGCTGCAATCGTGACCCGCAACAACCACCAGCACCATCTTATGAGGCGGAGATGAAGATCAGTGTGATAAAATAGGCAAAGAAAGTACTTGAAAACCGAGCGCGTACCTTAAAACCGGTGACGGAATTGAAAGAAGAGAGACCGGAAAGCTTTCTTTCTCGCCATCCTTCCTCATCTCTCTCTCTCTCTCTCTCTCTCACTTTCTCTAAACGAAAGAAGAAAACGGTGGTGGTGGCTTATAAATAGTGCCTTGAAAATAAAACCTCAAACTATGGTGCCCAAAACGAAAAAGTAGAAAAGACACTGCTTCTTTCCTTCCAAAATTAATATATAGGGTAATTGTTTTTTGACTTTGCAATGTGCGCTAATTTTTTTAGAGCCATTTATATAAAAAGAATTAGATTTAGTAAACTCGTGTATTGCACGGATTTAATATATAAAATATTAAATAAAATTTAAATTTATTAATTATAAGAAGATATTTTAAGATATAATATTATTGATTTACGTATGAGTAAGTGGTATAAGTAATTAAAAACGATATCAACTTGTTGAACTTTTTTTTCAAAAAAATCAAACATTTTGTTTCAAAATAAACCGTTTTAAAAAATCTTGTTTTTGAAAAATTTCCTTATTATAAATCTCAATTTTAATTTTGTATAGTTTATAAAAAGATATACTTTTTAAAAACATCAATTTTAAAATATTTTATATTTAAAAAAATTTGATGTTACATTAATTATTAGTATGAGAGAGAATCGAAAAAAACTGGTGAGTAAGAATATAATGATAACATGTGTCACTCTTAATTACTTTTTTATTATAGCAGAAAGATTTATCGACAAAATACTAGAGATATAAAAAAACCAAACAAACAATACAGGAAAAAGCCACAAATAATAATAAACTTGATGCAATGTGCAGTTGTGCACTTGTGCATTAAGTATGCCCACCGATATTGCACCAAAATTTGATTAGTAACTCTTTGTTGACATAATCGTCTTAAAATTGAATGAAACCTAACTACTACTTGTCTCATCCTGGCTAGATTGTTATATTAATATATTTCGAAATAATGTTTACAATAAGTAGAACTAGAAATAAAACTCACGTGATGCGATATGTTTACAAACTTTGTTACGCGTGTTGTGATAGCGATGTGATGTGGCGTAGTATATAGAAAAAAGCATTAGAGTCAAGTTAAAAAGGTTAAGTAATGAAGTAAAAAATTTAATACATTAAAAACGTATATTCCTAATCTAATAAAAAGGATAACTATAGAGGACACGTGACAGAATCATATTTTTCTTAAAAAAAATTCTCGCTTATCTCTTTTATTAAATTATCACATTAATTACTAATAATATTATTAGTTCTTTTCAGTTAAAATAGTTTTTTAATAGATTTTGAAAGATATCTTTTTATTAATGTTATTCTTAAAAAATAAATTTTTATAAAATAAGAAATTCTTCTAAAACATCAAACTTTTTTGAAAGTACTAAATATTTTAAAATTGGTGTTTTTAAAAAATAAAATTTGTTAAATAAAAAATAAATAAAATTGAGAGTTATAATAAGAAAGTTTAAAAAAATGATATTGTTTTATGATCATAATGCTTTTATATTATTTTATATTTCATTTGTTCAACCCGTGTAATACACGTATTTACTAAAACTAATATTATACATAGTAGGACAAGTTTAAACATTATAATGTTAAATGTTTAAGTTTAAAGTTTTGTCTATTAAACTTGAAAGTTTATTAGTTTAAAAGTCAAGTTGAAAATGTTAAAGTAGTCGGTGGCATATGCCACCAAGCACCAGCATTAGTAATTGTGTTACATATAACTAGGTTAGTAACCCGTGTATTACACGGGTTGAATATATAAATTATTAAATAATTAGTAAAAAAAATTTATGATTATAAAACTATGATTAAAGATAAAATATGATTATAATTACTTATAAATAGCTATTTTAAGTAAATAAATAATAATATATTTTTCTTAAACTTTTGTTTTATAAAACATTTATGGTTTGTAAATATTTTGTTTTAAGTAAAATGATTTTTTTTAAGTTTGTTGCTTTTTTATTTTTAAAAAATGTGTTTTTAATTTAAAATACATAGATTTTCAATTTATTAAATTATACATTTTTTAATTTAAAAATAGTATGAGTATTATTATTAGTATTCAACATTAGTTTTAATAATAGAGAGAAATGAGAAAGTTAGTATGATGAGGCTTACGATTGCGTCACGTATTATCTTTTTTTTTTCTTATTATAGATAGATTGATAGACAAATAGACAGATAGATATATAGATAGATAGGCTAGAAACCCATTTATTAAATAAATTATAGTTAGTAATAAACACAAAGATTTACAGTACGATATTTTAATATAATATATGAATTTTATATACGTAATAGTTCAAGAAAATAAAACAATTATATTTTTTTAACTCTCTTATCTAAATAGTTTCATTTTTAAATATTCGTATTAAGAATCTTTTATAAAAGAATTTATTTTTATAAAAATCTTGTTTATTAAAAACTCTGGTTTGTAATTATTCTAGTTGTTTTAATAAGATTGTTTTTAGAAAATTTCACATTTTTTATATTCTTTTAAAAAAGGACGGATTTTAAATATTTTGTTTTAAAAAGGTTTAGCGTTTTTGAAAATTTCGTATTATATAAAAAAATTTTATTATTAGTTCTATTTTAATTAAAAAATATAATTTTTTATTTTTTTAATAAAATCTAACTTTAAAAAGATACATTAATTTATAAAAATTTAGATGAGAGAGAGAAATATTACAATTAATATAATTGATCTTTAATAAGAGAGATAAATTAGTTTTAATGTTTAAATTACTATAATACCCTTTTGGAGGGAAAAATAAGGTGATAATGTCTAGAAGAATGACAAGTGACAAAGGTATGTCAAGAGAATGACATGTGGCTTTAGAAAGCTTGTTTTATTAGAATATATAGATATAGATATAGATGTTGGAAATTTGAATATGCAAAGAAAGAAAGGAAATTAAAGCACAAATTAAATAAAAAGGGAGAGGTGGTCTGTGAGGATAGGGGGTTTGAAGACAAATTTCAATATGGAGTAGTATACGATCGATGGATAGAAGGTCTGTAGGGAATATTATGCAAATTCCAAACAAGATGATAGTGAATGACAAGCAAATGATGGCTCTCTATACAGTGTGCATGACAACTCTCTGGAGTTTATGAAATGTGAGAAACAACGTTATTTGTAATTCTATGCCGGTTTTGATGTTCAAGGTGGTGGATGAAATAATCTATACGTTTTACTCATGGGTGAAGCATATAAGATACTTAGGAGATGTAGCATGGTATTCGTGATGTAATTTTACATTTTCTACATTTCCATTGTAAGTGTCGGTATCGATCCTAGCATCTTGCTAGTGTCTTGGTTTATAAAATTTATATATTCAGTTCAAAAGATAATGATAGTTAAAAGATAGGAAAAAAAATGATTGGGAAAAAGCTCAAATACCTATCTCCTACTAGAAATCAAACGACTCAAGTCTCCAACCATTACACCAAAGTTACTTTTGCTCATTTTTTGAATCAAAATATATAGAAAGAAGTAAAAGAAAGAGTAAATTACACGGATGCTCCCTGTGATAATTATAAAGGCGATTGATAGCTGGTCACCGAACTTTATAATTAAGAGATAGTAAATTACTATTAAATACCGGCACAAAGTCACATAGGGAATTTAATAGTTAGTTAGAAAGGTCGAATTAATTTACTAAATAAAACTTGTGATAATTGCATTTATTAAGAAAGTATATAATTATTGCAACTTTTAATTGACGGTTTTAAATTTATCTCTTTTTCAACTTTTAATAATTTACTTTGAAAATTGAAATATTAACTTTGGTTAGTTGTTGTGTACGTAAAACACACTGCATTATAACTATTTTTTTAACAAATAAATAACTATTTAAAATACTAAAATAAATAAGTATTTTATTAACACTTGTATAATATTTTATTATTTTTTAAATTTAAAAGCATGGTTGATTTAACGTTAAAAAAGAGTATTAATTAAACACTCGTACTTTAAAATATAATAAATAACTTTTATGGACTAAATTAATACTTTCAAACCCTCTACTCTTTACGGCACCCACATTTGGTTCCCTATGTTTATCATCATTCCAAAATTTAGAAAAAAAAAAAGTATTCTTTGGTTTTTAAACATTCATGTTCATTTCTCTATCCTCGTTCATCAAACTTAACTAAAAATTATTTTATTTTTTGAATTATCTTTTATTTTCTAAAATTCTTTCACGTATCATTCTGTCCTAGTTTAATTAAACAATATTTATTTTTTTAATTATTTAGGGGTTGTTTGTTTCAGCCTTATAATAGTTAAGATGTCTGAATAATTCATCATTTAATGGTTTAAAGTGTTTGTTTCATGAGCAAATGTTTAATGGTTAAGAACTTTTGCCTCTGAATGGTTAAGCATTATACTGAGTCTGAATGTTTAAGAGCTCTTATCTGAATTGATCAGAAATTTGCCTCTGAATAGTTAAATAATATACTAGTTTTTAATAATTCAGACATTTCACTGGTTCAGCACTTAATGGTTCAAGCCTCTTAATTATTTAACATTTACTTATTTAGAAGTTGTTAAACAGCCCCTTAATCTATTTCTACTATTTCAATCTACTACAAAAAAAAAAAAAAAAGGTAAATATGAGAAATGAATACTACGCCTTCATATATGGGAGACTATTTTGCGTTATGTTATAAAACTATGACGATGAGGTATGAGGATAAAAATGGGTTGAAGTGATTAAAAAAAAGAAGGTAGAAAAACAAAAAGTCAAAGGCAAAATATTAAAAAATACCAAAAGCTCTAGCAAAAAACTAGAGCAAAAGAGTACATAAAGTTGAATAAAATTTTAAATTGCACCAAAAATACCGATCGAGCATTTAAAGTATCACCCTATTTTTATTATCCACATGAAAGTGTCCATCTTGATTTCGTCACAAATTTTTTATAAAGTCCATTGAGAATTATTAAAAAAATTGTAATTTCTAACTTTTCATAAAAAAACCGAATGATTGTCGAAGTTATGCATGTATTACCTTGTTGTACTATCTATCTCCCTTTAAGCCTTTTGCTAAATTGACCACCCCTTGAATTAGCTTTTCTCTCTTTGCAAGATCGGTTGGGGATTTCAATACAACAGTCTCACAAATTGTTGGAGAGTGAACATGCTAACACTTACAAGATCAAATGGGGAACTGGTTATTTTGAAAACTAAGAACTCAAAGCAAAGAACACAAGAACAACAAAAATGGTTTTCAATAATGTTGTATATTGCTCTCAAGTTTTGTTACAAGAGTTTCAAAGCATACCTAGAAATACAAGAACCTGAAATACTTTATACTACATTCTACAGCCGGCCATACTTTGAAAGCCAGCTGAAAACACTAATCTAGACAACAAGATCAATATATTACATTCTACAGCCGGCCATACTTTGTGACTATGACATGCCATAGCTCACATCCTAATATATTACAAAAAGGATAAAAGGTACAAAGTAAAAAAGTTACAGACTCCAAACCATAATCTACAGTTTACTAAAGCATTGACCTTTTCACCAACTTGTATAAGTTGGTGAGTCTTTAGAGTTGTAGAGCAAAGTTTGTTAGCTTTTTGAAAAAGTTAATTAGAGAAAGCATGTCTTCTCTGTGTTCGGAAGAAAACAGTCTTTAGATGTAATATGCGATTGGGGTGGGGAATGAGATGGGAATGTTCTTACTCCCATGTCCTCATCCTCATTCCTATTCCCCATCCTTAAAACATCATGGAATTGTATAGCAGACACTTGTATTTAAGGATCTATTGTATGCATCGTAACCTTCATTTTCTACAAGAATTATTTGGTTTGCGTTGATCTTTTCCACCATATATGTTCTTTCTCTTTACACCATTCCACGTAAAATGGACTCCATTCCTCTCCTAATGAAAAGTTGCCGTTTCATATGTGAGAAATCAAGTGGTGCAAGAAAATAAAATCAAGAGGTGTCTAATTATATGGTCTTTGAGGAGTTTGTAAACTAGATAAAGATGAGGTGAACAAGCGTTATTCGACCCTTGAAACCAATTTCAAATGGTTGCTTAATTGGTCGTTCTTATAGTTGAGGAAGCAACATGAGAAAGCTAGTTGTTATTGGTTTAACCTCACTTGAATATAGTATTTAAAAAAAATCCTAATAATTTGGTGTTTACTTTTGTGTAGGGGCAGCTCAATTTGATGCTAATAGTTTGATGTTTGTTTGTCCTTATTTGGTTAATCTACATTTGTGTAAGATGAGCTCAATTGGGATACATTGCTATTGATACTGAATAGATGTAATGGTCATCTTCCTAACCTGATTGCATTGCCATCGCTTTTGCATCTAAGCTGCAGATTTTGCGGGTATGACTAGATTGTAATTGCTTTACATGTGCATACAACCATCTAGTTTTTGGAATACACTCATGTATGTATTTTACACTTTTTATACTCATGTACACATATGTTATTCACCATTTAACATGTGGAATACACACAAACCGTGTGTATGGCTAACCCTAATTTAATTCAGCCACTTCATCAACTCTTTTGTCATATCGATCTCTTAAAGTACGTAAATACTGATGGACTATTTGGTAGTCTTTTAATGATTCCATTAAGAAACTCTCTCCGAATCAATAAGAGGTAGAGTGTGTTGATTCATGGAGCTTATTGTTGCACAAGTTTTAACATGCCAACTAATTAAAAGGCTATCTCTTATTTGATCATACATTTTTAATTACTTAGTACAAGATTACCAAATAGCCTCTAAGGCAGATGGCCTTATGAAAAAAAAAAGTGTGTGGAAAACATGTTACTTCATTTACATTTTTATATTTACTAAAAATAGAATTAGTGTATGTGAGATTGACATTTAAAAAGAAAAAATATTGCAGAATAGTAATCAAGTTTTAAAATTTTGAAATTAGGTCACTCATGCATATTTTACTTAAATTGGATCACTAAACTATCAAATCGAGTCATCATCGGGATTTTTGTGTCTATAGATAATGTGGAGGATGGGATTTTTCAATATATGTAACTATATATATATTTTTAAAAAACATGTTAATTATATTAAAAATAAAAAAACACATAAAATTCACTTTACCACTCCCACTCAACATAAAAAAAGAAAAAAATATTTCCTAATTTAAATTAAAAAGAAAAAAATGCTAAAAACATGTTAATTTTAAACTTAAATAAAAACATGAAAGCTAAGTGATTTAGTTAAAACTTTTTAACTTGATTGACTTAATTTAAACAGTTTTCAAACCTTATTAATATTATATTAAGTTATCATTTGGAAAAACTATAAAATTAAACTTTCATTCCTATTTAAATATTGAGGTAACTTTACATAATGGTAATTAAGTTCTAAAATTATTCTAAATAGATTATTAAAGTTTAAAAAATATTCCAATTAAATCACTTATCTTTCATGTTTTGTTTAAATTAAAGGTTTTAATATGTTTCTTTAACATGTTTTTTCTTTTTGTTTCAGTTAGGAAATATATATATACATATCTATATATATATATATATATATATATAGATATATATATATATATATATATATTATTTTTGACGTTGATGTGAAATGATGATGTGGATTTGATATTTTTTAACTTTTTTTTTAATATAGTTAACATGTGTTTTTTTAATTTTTATTATATAATTACATATTGGAAATCCCGATCCCCACATTTTCTCCATTTCATTATAGACTTAAAAATGTTTGACGATAACACGATTAAATGATTTAATGATCCAATTGGAACAGAGTATACACAATTAGCTTTAATAAACCCGCGTATCACACGGGTTAGAACAAATAAAGTATTAAATAGAAAAAAAATTTAATTATAAAATGATATAGTAAGACATGATATCATTGGAATTACGTATGAGTAAATAAAATAATAATATGAACTTTTTAACTTTTTTTATTTTTCTAAAGATAAATTAAACATATTGTCTCAAATTAACGTTTTAAAAAATTTTCATCTTTAAAATTTTTTTTACTATAACTTCCTATTTTAAATAATTTTATTTTAAAAAAATTTACTTTAGAAAAACCAATTTTAAAATATTACATAAAAATAGTTTTATTTTTTAGAAAATTTTTTATAAAAAACTATTTCTATAAAAATAACATTAATAAAAATATATCTTTCTTGATTTACTAAAAAACTAATTATAATGTAAAAATAAATAAATAATATTATTAGTAATTGTTAATGTAGTTATTTAATATAAGAAAGAAAAAAAAATTTAATTAGAATGAATGTGATGCTAACACATGACACTACCATTTAAATTTTTATTAAAGTACGAGGATTAACGTAATTGAAACGCTTTTAAGTTGATTACTATTTTGTGAATTTTCTTTTGAATATTTAATAATAATAATACTTATGCCCGGATAAAATTATACGGCAAAAGATCCCGTCAATCATCCGTTAAGTCGTTTCTAACCCTACCTAGGGTTTTCAATTTCATCGTCTACATCTGCAGATCAACTACGATTACACCATTTTCCGTTTGATTCAAGCTTCATCTCAGACTCCGTGAACAGACATGTACGGATCGAGGGGGTAAGTTATCTCAACAATTTCTCCTTCCTTTTCTCATATGAATTAGATTTAGCCGTTCGTATATGTTAACCTAATTGATTGAATCGTATGCGCTACTGCTTTCGACTGTTTGCACGTTTTCATAATCGATTAAGCTCCACCAGTATGTTCTTTCAATCTTGTTTTTCACGGTATACAGCAGGTTGGATTATCTTTTGTTTTTTATTGGTTTTATTGCCGTAAATTTGAAATTTGCCTATAAAAGTTGAAAATTAAGGGGTGATGTTCGAGAATTTATCATGGGTTTTCCTAATTCTGACTATCTGGTAATTTGTTTTTGTGGATTGATGATGAGTAATGGGGATGATGACTATTTGGTAACCTACTTAGAAGTTATATATCAAGAACCTTTTTGCCACATTAAATTGCTTAGGGTATGTCGATTGGAAGGTCGGATCCGATCATATATTATGTGTTTTTAGCATCTAAATTTTCACACAGACTTGGGGCTAGAAATTTTATTTCCTATTAGGGGGTTGGGTGGTGGTGGTGGAGTCTTGTAGGTTAGTTTTGTTTGAACTATGGCTTATGGTTCTTTAAAAGTAGTTGAAACATCAATGGTTCATACATGAAAAGGATGAGAAAAAACTAAGAGGAAAAAGAGAATGCTTTTATTTAACAAAATCTCAAAAAAGCATGTACCATCATATTTCTGATTTTTGGTCATATATTGTGCACACGTGACAACTCTTTCTCTCTTGTTCATATGAAATTTAGTTAAGAAAACGAAGTAAATGAGTTAGAACATGTAAAAATGTAGACAAAATGGCGACTAATTGTTTGCTTGTTACTTCTTTTCTGGTTCTAAGTTTGACTTGTCTTTTGCTTCTAGTTTCTGCAAATGTGTTTTGTAACTGTAAACCTCCAGTTATGTTGATGGAACGATTAATTTTAAGAATAAAAATTACTATGTGGTGATGATATGTGTTTCCATAATTAGTAAGATGATTTTAAAAAAGCTAGTTATGAGAAACATGGGTTGGGTTTGGTTTGGTTTTATTAACAAGGTTCAGTGGGGATTTTTTTTCCTTGGGTATGAATAATTATAGGGGAATGTATGGGAGCGGGGGGGTATCAGATGGGTACGAGGTCGGCTCAAAGAGAAGAAGAATGATGGAATCAAATCCCTACTTCGCAGTGAGCAGTGGTTCAAGTGGCGGCTACAACCCATATGACCACACTGGTGGATTCCCGCCCATTGCATTTCCGGGGGTCCACTTACGTGGCCTGCCATTCAACTGCACAGATGCTGATATCTTCAAATTCTTCCCCGGGCTCGAGATAGTTGACTTGCTGCTGGTCAACAAAGGTGGAAGGTTTTCTGGTGATGCTTTTGTAGTCTTTTCACGACCCATTCAGGCGGATCTTGCTGTACAAAAAAATCGCCAAAACATGGGGCGGAGATATGTTGAAGTTTTCAAGTGCAAGAAACAGGAGTATTACTATGCAGTGGCAGCCGAGCTCGGATACGAAGGTGGTTATTATGATTATGATTATCATGGTAGTCCGCCACGTTCTCGGTCAAAGAAAGTCAAAGACAAGGGTCAAATGGAGTACACTGAGATTTTGAAGTTAAGAGGGCTCCCATTCACTGTCAACAAAGCCGACATTGTAGCGTTTTTTAAAGACTTTAATGTTGCAGAAGAAAAAGTGCACATTGCTTGCAGGCCAGATGGGAAGGTGACAGGAGAGGCATATGTGACATTTGAATCTGTTGAAGTGGCAAAGCAAGCCATGTCAAAAGACAGGTACATGATCGGGTCACGTTATGTGGAGTTGTTTCCTTCGACTCCGGATGAAGCCAGGCGAGCCGAGTCTAGATCTAGACAGTAACTATAATGAGTTTGTGGTTCGTGTGGGGTTATTAGCAACACGAATGGCGTGTTTCTTCTAGATTTTGCCAATATGTTTGTGATTTTGGTTTTCTTGATTTGTTCACCTTACATTTGATGATATGATCACGTATTATGCTGTACTTTGCAAACTTCTAGTCGTAACGTTTTTTTAATGTGCTTGTTTAGTTTTCAATGCTCTGTTTCTATTATGGTATTTTGCTTAATGATCCCTTTTAGTTTAATAACTTTTGGTTCTGTGTATACTTGGCAAAACGGGCGGGTGGGGTTGGGTGTGGGCTGGTTTGGGTCAAAATGGGTCGGTTTAAAAGTATACAACTTTAGCATAGAAGATATGTGCCATTGTGCCTGCATCTGTGCGTCATTGAAGTTTTTATCAAGAAATAAGAATACTTCAAATAAAACTAAAATGAAATTGAGATGCAAAATCAGTCAACTACCGCAACACTTTTTGATGAAATTGGTGCAATGAAGTTAGTAGAAATGAGCTTTTTTGAAGAAAAATACTCATTTACAACCTTTTTTAAACATGAGTATATATCATAACCGGCAATCATATAGAAAATCTAATCAAACAACTGTAGTGCTACCAGCATACCCTTAATGCAACTTTGTAAAGAAACATCATTTACAGATGGAGTATGAACATGCAATTGCAACTGAACCCAATCAAAATAATTTAAATTTGGAAAATGATACCATATAAGAAGATGATGAAATTACAACTAAACCCAAATCAAATTGCAAGTTGTGCACTTGACCTAAAAGAAGATGAAATCGATGGTTGTAAACGAAGATGATGACAAGAAGAAGTTTGAGCTTTGAGACTTGTCTTGTCCAAGAACATCTAAAGATTCTAAATGGATCAATACAGTCTTAGTTTTTCAAACCAACGGTGGTGGTTTTCCGTTTGTGATTAGGCGCAGTCAGCTAGGAGAAGCGCGTACGATGTGGAATCGTGGATTGTGGTGAAGACAGGTTAGTGAAAATCTAACTCAACCCATCCTGACCCATTTCTTATTTTCTATAACTCTCTTCTTGACCTGGTGACTACTTTTCCAAGTTATTAAATAACCTATTTTGGCCCCTTAGAAATATTGCTTAACTCAACACAATTGATTACTTTTTAACTCAACCCATTACTTTATATTTGCTGCTCACATCAATCCAAAGTTACTCACTTGGGTTAAAATTGTTGGGTCTAGTTCAGTGTGGAGTTTTATTGATATGAAATAAACACATAATAGAGGGATCTTTGTGTGAGAAAAGTAAGAGAGCCAAAAACAAAAGGAGTTGCAGCTGCAGGAATCAACTTCTCCCATGTTTGATTAGGTTATTGTATTTGAATGATTGAATCTTACAATGCCTAAATTTAATCAAGTGATGCACTGGTGCAAAAGATTAACGTTAATAAACATATGATAGTAGCAAAGTTATTAAATATAATGTCACACAGTAAGTATATGTGGTGGCTATATAGAAAATAAATTGTTGTCACGATGTTTTGATGCTTAGATATTTTTTCTACTTGGTGTCTATTAAAGGCAATGTTGTAAAAATCGCTAGGCTCTAGTTGGGTGGTGCGGTACCGACTAGGGATCAAACAGGATTAATCGGATTGGAATTTTTACATATAAATTTCAGTTTTATAGATAAATACACATATTTTTATATGTATTTGTTATAAAAATGTTCAGTTATATACATATGTACACATATTTGGAACGGAATTTCTCAATTTAACTGGAATTTCCCAGATTTTGGCCGGAATTTTTCCAGGTCGTCGGAATCACGGATTTTTGGCCGACTAGGGCCCGGCTAGGTCCGATTTTAACCAATTTTGACTGATCAGCGACTAATTGGCAAATTAGGTCAAAATTACTAGGTGAAGGAGCAATTAGGGATTAATCGCCGATTAATTCCGATTTTTACAATACTGATTAGGGGTATGTTTTTTACCCAGACCCGAATGTTAAACCTGAACAAAATCAACCCGAACCCGATTAAGGACTAATCCGAGCAACCCAACCTAATTATTACATCAAACCGAATCCTATTTTTATAAATGGTTTGGTATTTGGGTTGATTTTGTGAGATTTAGGTCAACCTAATTAACCCGAATATAAATATACACACACCATATAAATATATGTGTGTATTAAGCTACCATTTACAAATTTAAACTCATGATTTTCTAAACTTTATATTTCATTGTTGTGGTTTAATTTTCTTATATATATTTTAAGGATAATCTAAATATAATGAAGTGAACGCCAAAATGCAAAATCTTTGTGATCAAGATAGTAAACAAAATTATATAACATTAACACATGTTAAATCTCATATGTGCATTTTGATCACATATATATTGATTACACAAACATTTGAGATAACAAATAATTTAAAGCTTAATGATTTAATGTAAACCCGAAAACCGATTAACCCCACCCGAATAAACCCGAACACTGAAGCTCGAAAACCGATTAAATATTACTTATTTGGTTTGGTATTCAGGTTGATTTCATACCCCTAAAAACCCGAAACCTGATTAACCCGAATGACACCCCTAGTGTCTATCATTGAAGTTAACAAAATCTAACCAATATATCAATAACTAGCTTTAGTAAACACGCGTATTATATGGGTTGAATACATAAAATATTAAATAGAATGAAAATTTATAAATTATAAAATAATATTCTAAGCTAAGATATGATTAAAATCTGATTTATTATAATATAATAAAAATTTTGTTTCAAAACAACCGTGTTAAAAAATATCAATTTTTACAACTTTCTTATTATAAATTCTAATTTTGGTTATTTTTTGTTTACAAAAATTTTAGTTTTTAAAAACACCAATTTTAAAATATTTCATATATTAAAATGTTTGATGTTTTCAAAAAATTTCTTATTTTATAAAAAATTGCTTTTTAAAAAATAATATTAATAAAAAGATCTTTTCCTTAATTATTATAAACCATTTTAATCTAATAAATAATTAAATAATATTATTAGTAATTAATGTGATTATTTAATAGGAGATATAAGCGGGAAAATTTTGATAAAAAAAAATGTGATGTTGCCATGAGCCCACCCTATTTATCATTTTATTATAGTAAAAAGATAATATATATTTTATAATTAAGAAATACATATAAAGAATGTTTTGATTCATCTCATATTAAAAGGACCGAAACAACCTTAAAATCTCCCACTTCGATCAAGCCCTCCACTTCTCTTTCTTTTGAACTTGCAGGTTATTGTCTCAACTTATACTATGTTGCTCGATTGTTCATTTGTTTAGGTTACGGTACTGGTACTCCCGAACAGAATCTAAGGATATACACAAACCTTGTAGTATAAACGAGAAAAGTTATAACATTAAGAAAGTAGAATAACTTTCTTTTGTGAAAGTAAATAGTTTTAAATGATGTCAATAGTAAAAGCTAATGGCCTAATTAAAACGTAACATTATAGTTTGATAAAGAAAATAAAAAGATATCATTTTATATACCATGCAAGCAAATTACAAGGACAAGTATGTTATAACATTTTATCAAAAAACTTTTAGGTAGTAAATCAACTAGCAAATTCCCCGTCAAAAGGTCATAAGGTTAATGTGAGAGAAAAGAATCACTTAAACCACATATAATCTACGTGAAAACATTTATTGATCACCGAATGTCTATTATATGTTGTATACACCCATCGTTAAATTCTTGTCTCGTAAATTCTTCATCTTAAAGTTCATAACGTAGTGCGATAGTTTACCTTTTAAGAAATATTAATTAAAAAGGTAAAATATTAAGTAGCTTGGTATAAACAAACTCTGATGTTTTTAAAAAAATATAATAAACTCTAATTTACTTGCACAATTAAGATATTAACGTAAGTTTCATGGCCTTGTAACTTACTAGATTTGGTATTGATAATTGACTTTCACAAATACAATATAATATCTATTAATCTATTAATATTAATAAAAAAAAGTTTTTAAGTGTCACGTGGCACAATTATAAGAATCTTAAATTTTAGTTTCTAGCCTCTCTCTCATAGTAAATAATTACCATAATTACAAATAATATTATTTAATTCTTTTTAAGCTAAAAATATTTTATGATAAATTATGAAAGAGATAGATGTATGAATGTTATTTTTAAGGAACTTTTCTTAAATTAAGATTTTTTTAAAAACATTAAACTTTTTTCAAATACAAAATTAATTAATATAAAATTTTCATAAAATGAAAATAATTAAAATTTAAATTTATAATAAGAAAATTTTAAAGATAAAATTTTTTAAAGCGGTTTGTTTTTAACATAAAATGTTTAAAAAAACATTTTTTTGAAAAAAAATAATAAAAAATAAAAGCAAAAGTTTAGAAGATGATATCATTGTTTTATAACTTGAAATTATTACTACTAAATAATTTCAGTCATATGTTATATCAAAAATTATTTTATAATTCATAAGTTTTCATTACTAACTATTTAATATATTATTTATTTAACCCGTGTAGTACACGGGATACTAAACTAGTTAATTAATATTTACGAGTAAAAATTGTCTTCAGAAGAAGAAAATTATGTATAAAGAGATCGAGATAGAAAATCTATGCTTATGAAACACAACGACGGAATAACATACAACCAAACACATAGGAAAATTTTCAACAAAAATTTATGTTTTAGTTTGCAAATAACGTTTGACCTGATTTTGACTCTAAACACAAACTAACAAACCGTCGTTGGTGGTGATAGCCACCGTGAAACAATCCATCATGGCGGAATCGGAATCGGAACCCTACCCTCCGATCGATCCCACCACCTTCGACCTCATCGTCATCGGCACCGGCCTACCGGAATCCATCATCGCCGCCGCCGCCTCCACCGCCGGAAAATCCGTCCTCCACCTCGACCCCAACCCCCACTACGGCTCCCACTACTCCTCCCTCACTCTCAACGACCTCACCTTCTTCCTCAGCCACCAATCCTCCACCGGAGTATCAGATCACACCTCCCCCCTTACCATCACCCCCCGCCCCCTCTATTCCGACATCGAGATCTCATCCTACGACGATTCCGTTGCGGAACATTCTAGAAAGTTCAGTTTGGATGTATCGGGACCTAGGGTTTTGTTCTGTGCTGATGCTGCGGTGGAGTTGCTGCTGAAATCGACGGCTAATCAGTATGTTGAGTTTAAGAATATTGATGCGAGCTATGTGTGTGATGGAAGTGGGAGCTTGATGAGTGTGCCGGATTCGAAGAGTGCTGTGTTTAAGGATAGGACGTTGAAGTATAGTGAGAAGAATCAGTTGAATAGTTTTTTTAAGCTGGTGCAGGGGCATTTGGAAGGTGTTAAGGGTGTTGATAGTGGTGGTGATGGTGGGAGGGTGGTTTCGGATGAGGATTTGGAGAGTCCGTTTGTCGTGTTTTTGGAGAAGATGAAGTTGCCTCCGAAGATTAAATCGTAATGTTTTCTTTTGGTCTTTGTCTTTGTTGTTATTCATGATGAATGAAATTGTTTTGGTTGAACTGTTCTAGTGTGATTTGATTAGGAGATTGGATTTGATATAGATGACATACTGTTGAACAAGGTTCAGTTGTGAAGAATTGCATGTAATGAGTTGTTAACAGTAGTTGATGAGTTGTATGTTATGTGGAAATTTGTAACATAGGAGGAAGTTAATGATGAATAGAAGGTCAGCTATAGGTGCATCAGTTTGCTTTATTTTGTGATCTTGATTAAATCTTTGTAGACTGTATGTACTTGTGAGTTCAATTAAGACATTTTTAGTTGACAATAAACGGATCTTTGATGATAAGAAATGATGGTTATGGAACCTTTGAACTTTGATATGCAAATTTTACTTTCTGGATTTAGTTATGTTTCGGGAGTGAACCAGCTGTAATTGGCTAGTATGTGCAAATTTTACATGCTCTACGATGCTTAGGAAAATGTAATATCCTATTTTACATGTCCTACTTGTAGTTGTTTGTGAAAAAACTTAAAGTGCTTTTTTCTCCATCTCTTTGTAGGATAATTCTCTATGCCATAGCCATGGTTGATTACGATCAAGATGCTGGAGAATCCTGTAAAGATGTTCTCAGGACGAGAGATGGGATAGATCGTTTAGCTCTTTACCACTCATCAGTTGGAAGGTAGCTTTACACTCGGCTTGTTTGTAAATCTAGTAACCTCATTTCTGTGATGCGTATAATTCTTGAATAAGGATTCATAAACTGCATCATAAGCAATGGCATTGACCTCTAAAGCATAAACATTTTAACACCTGTAAAGATCTACCTTAGAGTTGGATTTAGGATTGAGAAAACATATGTTTTATGGTGATTGTAGCATTTTTTCTTGAAAATAGGCTGTATTATATGGCTATGTAGGTTTCCAAATGCACTTGGCGCATTGATTTACCCTATTTATGGCCAAGGAGAACTGCCACAAGCCTTTTGCCGCCGTGCTGCTGTTAAAGGGTGTCTTTATGTAAGTCCTGTACTCTTGGAATTCTGGTGTCCCTTGTATTATACTTGCATTGTTAGGGGTGTGCAATGGTACAAAACCATACCATACCGGTGCTGGAACCGATTACCGTACGTCCGTACCACATAATACCAGTTTGGTACAGAACCATAACTACACTCGATCTTTGGGCCAACGATTTAAACCAGATTTTAGCTTAATTTTTTATGAAAAAGAAAATGATACTCTGCAACTAAAGTAAAAAGAGAATCTGATTTTATATATATATATATATATTATTTTGTATATGGAATTATGGTTTATCTTAACTTCTCTTAGTCTCTTACTACTGTTTACTACAGGTTTTGCGGATGCCAGTGATATCGGTGCTTCTAAACAAGGTTTGTACAAAAAAAATATTCTTATTATCATGCAATAAATCTGATTACTGATTTAATTGTTATTAAAAATCATCTATTGTTAATGAAAATTACAGGATAGTGGGGATTATAAAGGTGTCAAATTAGTTTCTGGGCAGGAAATTACCAGCAATAAGCTGGTAATGGATCCATCATTTACCATAACTTCTTCACCTTCAGAAGCACCCCAAGATGTTTCTAAAGTCTTAGGCGTTGGAACAGTCACTGGCAAATTGGCCCGGGGAATATGCATCACAAATAGTTCTTTGAAACCAGACACATCCAGCTGTCTAGTCATATATCCTCCTACATGTAACGTCACTTGTTAGTATTATTCTGTAATTTGGAGATGTGATCTGACTCTGGTTTCTTTTTAATTAGCTCTGTACCCTGATCAAGCTACATCAATACGAGTTCTCCAGCTCGGTAGCAGTTTAGCGGTTTGTCCTTCTGGCATGTAAGTTCTGTGCTTCTGTTTATTTCCATTTTCAAATGTCATTACATTATTATTCCTATAGTTGACATATCTTTACCTTTCAGGTATGTTTTCTACATTTCAGTTCTATGTGATGATGCTCTTGAAGGAAAAAAATCTCTTCATGCAGTCATTGACAGTCTTTTCTCGATTCGCGCCTCGGGTACAACTGACAGCAGTTCCACTGATCAAACCGAGAGTAAGGAAATGAAGCCCACTTTGCTTTGGAGTGCATTGTATATACAGGATATCATTGAGGTGTGCTTTTCTTGTCCATCGCACCAACCCTTGATGACAAAAGAACTGCAAGAAACTTCATTTTCCATTTTTCAAAATTGAAAGTTTGCATCTTTATGTTTTGCAGTTAACCTGCCTTCTTTGATCTTTTGAACTATAAATCAGCTGCTTTTTTTTATTTTAGGGTGTGATGGGATCTGTGATTACAACTCCTACCCCAGATGGGAATTTGAACTACAATGATCTTCTTCATGCAACTTCAAAGGTATTTTGTTTCCACTAGAATATCTTTGCTTATTTGTGCCCAAATCGACCCATGCAACCCAAAATTCGGCATCTCTAAACAGATGCTTTTGACGGGAAATTTGTCAACCGAAATTTAACATTGCATTGCGTCATAAGAAACTTGATTTTTACTTTGGAAATAAGCTTTCTCCATCATGTTATGCTCAAACTGCAATATTATGATAAGATATTAAAATTTTTATCTCATCCTTCGGTTCTCACTTGCATTTTGTATGTATGGCATATGACAGCTCTTTCAGAAACTATACCCTGAGGATGAATTCTTCCCAGAAACGAGCAACACAAACTCATCTGATCAGCTAGAAGACGATAGTGAAGTTGGCATAGATTCATAGTGATGATTATAGTAGCAAAAAGCACAAAAATCTTCTTCGTTTTCTTTTCTTTTCTTTTTTTTTTTTTTTTAACAATCTTTATATGTTGTATTGTATCAGTCGTTTAACTTCACCCACTGCTGTGGTTGGAAATGTGTATCAGTCTTTTTTGTTTTTAGTAATTGATTTATCGATAAAAAAAAAACTCATATTTAAGTTGTCTCGTTCATTGCTTTGTTTAAAATTGAGGTTTTATATACGTCAAATCTTATTTGGAAAGTTAATGTAGCTTTAAGTTAATAATTTTGTTAGGATGATGTTAAACAACCAAGCCTTATTGCTATATCTATAGTATCTAATAAAATAAGTTTTCTTTTGCCATTTGTCAATCTATTAAACTATCACTTTGACATTTGTTATTATTTTAAAGATCACCACTTAATTTTCCCTCTATAAGGTTATTATAGTAATTTAAACATTCAAACTAATTTCTCTCTCTTAATAAAAATCAATTTTATTAATTAATGCATTTCTCTCTCTCATCTATATTTTTTAAAATCAAGTTATGTTTTTAAAATTAAAATTTATTAAAAAAATAAAAAATCACATCTTTTTATTAACATAGAAATCATAAAAAAAAACAAAATTTTTATATAATATGAAATTTTCTAAGACATTAAATCTTTTTGAAACAAAGTATTTTAAATCGGTCATTTTTAAAAAAACATTATAAAAATATGAAATTTTCTAAAAGCATTTCTATTAAAACAACTTGAATAATTAGAAATTCAAGTTTTTAATAAACAAGATTCTTACAAAAAAATATTTTTTTTATAAAACAAATCTTAACACGAATGTTTTAAAATGAAACTATTTCGATAAGAGAGTTAAAAAAATAGTATAATTGTTTTATTTCTTGAACTATTATGTATATATAACTTTAAACATATCTTATATTAAAATATAGTACTATAACTTTTTATGTTTATTACTAACTATAATCTATTTAATAAATGGGTTTTTAACCTATCTATTTATCTGTATATCTATCTATCTATAACAAAAAAAATCAAAATAAGACTTTACACAATTGTAAGTTTTATCATACTAACTTTCTTATTTCTTTTTATTATTGTTAATAATATTGAATGCTAATAATATTACTCATACCATTTTCAAATTAAAAAATTATATAATTTAATAAAGTAAAATCTATTTTCTTATTAAAAACACACTTTTTAAAAAAAAGTTTATAAAATACAGAATACAACAAACTTTTTTAAAATAAATTCATTTTTCTTAAAACAAAATATTTAAAACCCATATATTTATATAAAATAAAAGTTTAAGAAAAATACGTTATTATTTATTTACTTAAAGTAACTATTGATATGAAATTATAATAATATTTTATCTTCAAATATGGTTTTATAATTTATAAATTTTTATTACTAATTATTTTATATTTTATTTATTCAACCCGTGTAATACACAGGGTACTAACCTAGTTGGAAAATATATTACAACAGAAATACCAAAATAAAGAAGAATTAAAAAGGAAAAAAAAAACAAAATTCTAGTTCAAAAAAATATTTTTCCGCAGCCAGGACTCGAACCTGGGACTCCTGTGTTCAAGGAGCCGAGTTGCTCGATTGATTGTGCTACTGCGGAATGTGTTAGTAACATTGGGTTCAAATTTTATTTATCCTAATACAAAAGCCGCCACCAATAAGCCGCAATTTACCTATAAAAGAAACAAAAATGATTAAATCAAACGAAAGATCAAATCATAAAACTCCTTCTCCTAATCAAAACCCACGTTAGATTTATGTTGTGTTGAATATTATTATTATTAAGAGTGTCTGGGATTGCTTATTTTAGTTAAAAAAATAATTTTGATAAAAAATATTTATTAATTTATGAATTTTTAAAAGAAGTTTTAGAAAACATGTTTGGATTAACTTATAAACTAAAATGTCGTAAAATAACCAAAACGTACATACTTTAAAAAATGAGAAGTTAATACGAGATAGTAAAAGGATATAATAGGAAATCAAACCAAAATAAGTTTTTAAAAATTAATAAGTAATTCATTTTTAATTTTTTAAAACTTTCTTTTTAACCTATATGAAAAATCATTTTGAATTATGTTTACGAAACAAATTTTTTTTTTTTTTGACTTATTAATAAGTTAAAAGTAAAAAGCGATCCCAAACACCCTGTCACCCACCGAGTTAAAACCCAAAGAAGTGAAGAAGAGAGACAGTTAGAGATAACAAAAGAGGCATGGCTAAATGCTTTCTCGTCACCGGTTCTCCTGTAAGTTTAAAAGATTTTGCACACACACACCCACCCTTTTGAATCAAACTGGATTTGAATCTTTATGCCTCAATATCATCTGTCAGGGCGTGGGTAAAACCACTTTGATCGCTAAGATTTTGGAGACTCTCAAAACTTCCAACCCCAATTTGAAGATTCAGGGTTTCTTCACCCGTAAAGTTCTTTAATTTTCACTCTTTAATTGTACAATTAGGGTTTTGTTTACTGATGAATGTGTTAATTTACCTGCCATTGAATTTGGACTATGCAGGCGAGATCAGACAAGGGGGCGAGAGGGTAGGGTTTGAGGTGGTTACATTAGATGGTCGAACTGCTCCACTTGCTTCTATCAACACCTCTAGGCAAGAATTTAGCATCCCTTTTGATCGATTTATGTATTTGGTAATTGGTATCCCCATTATCTGCATTATTCCATTAAGAGTTTGAAGATTTCTGCTTGGAAATTGGTAGCATAAATGGTTTGTAGGGATGAAATGCTTAAAAAATGTAACTTTTAAGCTTGAAAAGTTGCAGGAAGGTTGTGTAATTGGCTTGCTCAAGATATACTGTTGGTCTTGAATTTGTTATTGTATTGTTCGATAATATTATTGGTCTTGTTTATGAGTTGCACTATATTGGCAGTGCAGAGTCCATTAGATGGCCTACTGTGGGGAGATACCGAGTCGATGTAGCATCATTTGAGTCTTTGGCTTTGCCTGAGTTGCAGGTTCATCCTTCTTGTATCTAATTGTATGTATATTGGGATCGGATTCAGTTATGCTGATTTTAGAACATGCATGATTATTCTTACTGTAAAATAGAAACGATGAGGGGAGATCATGAGTTGAACACCATACTAGTTCTCATAAAGAAAATGCACTTTGACTTCTATGGTCAAACGGACTGATTTTTGCTGCAAAACTGATTTGGATTCGTCAAATATCGGAGAAAAAACTTATAAGTACCACAAACTTAATAACAACTATCACAAATGGAAAATATTGGTATTGATTTTTGACATGATCAACATTAATTTTGGATACGGAAAGTAAGATGTTTGACCACAAAAGTCAAGCTATAATCTGCTTTAGGAACAGAAGAGAATCATTTTATATTTTTATTTGTTTCATTGGCAGGTCAAAGAAGACACTGATCTATTTGTGATTGATGAAGTTGGTAAGATGGAGTTATTTAGTTCATTGTTCTTCCCTGCAGTATTGCGAGTTTTGGAGTCTAACAAACCATTTCTAGCAACCATTCCTATTCCAAAGGCCGGTCGAGATATACCTGCAGGTACACTAATAGTCAACATTTGTTATTCTGAAAAAGTCAAAGCTTGTACCTTATGAACCCATTGCACCAAATTGCATGCTTCTCGTTTGACTTGATTGGTAGTTTTTAGAAAGTGTGACTGTTTGTCAAATGCATCAAATGATCTCTAAACACAAAAAAGAAATCTTCTAATTTACTAGAAAGGAAGTACTGCAGCTTTCATGAAGTTGAATATTGTGTTGACTATTAAAAGTCAAAGTTAAGGATTCTTTTTGTTCATGTGTACTATGGTCTTCTATAAGTTTGCTATTCTGCAGTTGCGAGGTTGAAGAATCATCCAGGAGCAACTGTTTTTACTCTAACAAAAAGCAATAGAGATGCAATGAAAGATCAAATATATTCCGAGTTGGCAGGCAAGCTGGTTTAACCTGTTTGTCCATCCTGTTAACTTCTTCTAGACATGTAAGAAAATGTATTTGCTTTAGGCTGATTTTTATGAGTTACGTAAGTGTTTGGTTGTTTACAGCTTCCTCTACAACTTTGTTTCATTTCGAAATTAATTTGGAATATTTTTAGAAGATTGTGTAAGAAGTGATGTTCTTTAGAATACTATTAATTTATCTATAATGATATCAGACACAAATTCAAATGGATTTTTTAGAAAAAAAGTATTGCAAATTTGCAATTTATAAAAAAATTGAAAAAAGTAATTTACATGGCTAAACACTTGCTTAAAATATTGAGATACAAAATCAAGTAAAAATTTAGAGAGAAAACTTTTAAATCATATCATGAATTAAGTCTATGTTTTAGACCTACATTTTAAGCATATAACGTTTAAATCATATTATGAATTAAGTCTATGTTTTAGACCTACATTTTAAGCATATGCGTCAGTAGTCATCACTTCATAAATACATCACTTGTATTAAATTTTATAGATATAAACTAATTTATGCTGCAGTTAAATTAATAATTTGTTTGAATAGTAATTATTAACAAATATTTATTTCTGTTTATAAATAGAATTAGTTCAATTATAAATGTAGTGTAAACTAATATAGCATAAGAAATTTAATGCTAATAAGAAAGAAATTAATATACAAATATCATGAGATGTGTCGCGCCATTTGATGTAACTTTTACTATGATCTTTAGATTTGGTGGGGAAATGTTGCTAGTTTTTTTGACAGAAATCAATACACGGTAAGAAATATATAGATAACCGCTTACTAGAGAACCAACCTTAAATAGAGAATTGCAAGACCTGTATAATACACGTATACATGGTACTTGATATATATACAATAATAGTTAAAAAGAAAGTTGAAGTGATTACATAACCACCTATATATCACAATTAAAAGACTATATACAAACTTATCATGTGTTTCTCGTAGTTCTTTACGTATAATTGGTTTAGCATGGATACTTATTTTGCTTTTCATTACTTTGTATAAATATACAAAAAACTCTTAAGAAATTGACAATTTTGCCTGAAAATAGCCATACAAATACATACAATTAACATGTTACATCAAAATAAATAGATGCCATTTTTGTGAGAAAATACATAATACAATCACACAAGCAGTTGATACAATGAAAAATATATCACAAAAAAAAAAAAAATGTTTTTTCTATACACTTTCACCTCCAATATGATTCAGCCAAAGTCTATTCAAATTATATATTTAAAAGAAGACTGAATAAAAATACAAACATGAAGATCATGAGGTTCTGCGATCATTTTCTGCAGTTCGCAGCACCTCTTTCGCCATTGAAGAGAATGTCTGTGCATTGTCTTGCATTTCTGCTGTTCTCAAGTTGATTCCCTGCCCAGTTGACATACTTTTTTAATCAGGTTTGACATAATCTTTTTTTAAACAGTTAAAGTATGTGACTGAAAACATTTTTTGTTAAAAGAACTGTTATTCTTAACAAAAAATTTTAAATTTCTTAAATCAATGTTCGACACCATTTATGATTAGAGGCAGAGGGATGTTATAAATCACCTTCAATTTTTTTATGTTGTCACTCAGCTTGTTTTGTGCCATTTTAGCAGCACTTGTTTCCTGCGATGTCACCAAAAAAGATAACGATAAACACATTTCTATACACAAATTCTAAGCGGGCTTTTGGTCATAGAATTTAATGGAATCCAGAATTCAAAGGGATAACAAGTTTTGTTGGACAATAAAGGAAACTGGGATTGAAATTCAAATTCCTTCCATATAATAATGACGGAATTCAATAAAAGAAATTAGAATCACTCCATCCCTCACCACTACTACCACCACCACAACCATAGCCACCCAGCCCACCACCCCATGCCGCCGCCACCACCACCACTTTCCAGTTTCTTTAACAATTAAAAAACTATACATGATACTATTGTCAAGTAAACACATCATAGATTCCAATTCCTCTAACACATCCTAGTTCCTTCAACAGGTGCTAATTGTAGTTCCTTCAAATTTCATTTCCTTTTGACAGATTCTAAATTTCACAACATTATGTGAACCAAACCTCCCTTATACTTCACTATATTCAATAATTATAAATAGTTTTAGTGATTAACAAGGAACATGATTATCAGGATATATAATTGATACTTACGCTAGTCAAGCTAAATCCATATTTTTTCTTGATTTGATCGACAGAACCAGTTTTCTCATCTTGTGGTTCTTCCTTCACTTGCACTTTCTCCTTTTTGACATTCATTTCTTTCAGTTTACCTGTATATATGACATTAATCTCAAAATGATGTTTAGTTCTTTCAAAACCTCATGTGCATGACGTTTAAGATAAGTTAAACTAACCTTTAAATGCATTAAATTTACTGGTAAGCTTCTGTTTGTTAAGTGCTGCCATCATAGTTTTTCCTTTTGGTTTATCTTCTGGACCATCTATGTCAATATCATCTACAAAAAAAATGTAAAGATGTAAAGTGTTGTTTGATAGATAATATGCATAAGTTACATTTCAACCCAAAAACAAACTGTTATAGAATGGTCAAAGGTCAAACCTATATCTAGTTCAACTTCATCTTCATCTGTGGGGAGGTGTTCTCGTGTTTCACTCTCAGATGGGAAGTTAGCCACTGAAAATATTGTTGACAGTTCTTCAAAACTCTCTCTTGCAGACTCCGGTTCTGTTTCCAGCTCATGTTTTGGTTTGCTTCCTTTAATCATAGAACTAAATATTCCCTATTGCATACAATTGTACAAACATCAGTACCATATTCATCAGATTGTGTAGATTTAAAGGTTAATAACAAAAATCACCTTTTTCTTTTCTTTGTGGAGAACATGATCAGACTGGATCCCTTGTGAAATTATCAGATCCTTGTTATAAACTTGGGTAGCTGAGTCTAAATGCCTAAGGGAGATAAAAAGCACTACCGTGAAAATAAGATTCACTATTTAAAATTTTATTATTTGTGTTACCTGAAAATTTCTCTTTGGAGTAAAACTGAAGCAATAAAAACTTCCTGACCACCATTCACCTGTACCAAAGAGGTTTTTGAATTCACTAAATTTGAACATTATGATGCTTTATCAAGGTAGATGACAGAGAATTTTGAAATCAAAAGTATGTTACCATGATGATGTCACCATTTTGTGAAACACAAACTGAACAATCAGGTAAGGAATTTGGTTTTGAAGTTGAAAGTGCAAGGCCTCTTATTGATGTTGTCTTCAAAAGGGATAATTCTGGCAGGGATCTGAAATTCCAATTATATTATTTTAAGTTGCAACTCAAATATCAGAAGTTCTCGATAATATACATGAATGTTTAAGGTGGTCACCTAATTTCAATTTTGCCATTAGTAAAAACAAGCACAAGACCAGTATCAGAACAACATGTTGAAGCCCAGCAACAAATTGAGGAATTGAACTTCTTTTTATAGCAAACCTTCTTCACACCCTGAGCAAAAAGTCAACCAGTGGTACTTAGTTTGTGTGTGTGTATACAAAGTATTACTGACTTGTGATTATCTGATACATATATGTATATGTGTGTGTGTGTAAAAAATAATTATTGTAACCTGAACCACATGTGGAAGTGAATACACGTACACAGCTTTCTCAGAGCATAGCAGCAATAAGTCCTTTACTATCCCGTCATCAAAGGAATTGCCACCCCTAGATACACTAGATCCCCTGCCAGATGTCCCATGCTCATCTGCAATATGATATATCAGTTGGTAATATTTTCATTTCCCTACAAGTAAAAAATTTTTAAAAAACGAGAGAATATGATTTTGTACCTAACAGTTGGATGAGTAAAGCTTTAGAAGGTTTTTTAGGATGGACCGCTGCAGTGTTGAGTATATTTCCTGTTTCACTTTCAAGTGCCCAAGCTGATGAATCCTTTGTGGCCACAACTAAAACACTCTTCTCAAATCCGTGCAAACTGCACATCCCAAACTGCAGTGAGATGACAGCTGTCGACAATTCGCTTGCTATATGTCTCTCGTATAATATGGTGGGCCCCGCCATATCAATTACCGAGACCTACATGAGGAATTGCTACTTCAAGTGGTAGTTGGAATGCGGAAAATAACAAAAGGAAAGATGATATCTTACATATCCTTGATCTGACCCTACAGCAATATGTTTAGTGTCATGACTTGTTATTACTGAAAGCACTGCTCCATTAACCTTCACAAGTTTAACACTTTGAACAATATTACTTCCTTTCTTTGAACTTCCTGGTAGCAATAATGCAAATCATTTTATGTAATCATCTGTAGCTGATATGTACGAGTTACCAATATGAACGTTAGTAGTTATTACCTTGTAAGGACAAAAAACTGCTCTCTGTGGCATATGGCTCGGGCTTAAGTTTGAAAATTCTAACCTGTACCACATCATATTATACATTACATCATCTAATTCAAACTAAGATGTATCACGTTTTTTACAATCTGATCATAGTATATACTTACCGTTCCACTTTGATCGCCAGATATGAGGAGTCGTGCTTCCATATCATAGCATAAAGCAGTCAGGGGTACACCACTTAGAGACTGGTCATCTTCACTCTGCATTGTTAGAAGCAAACAAGTAAGAAGAACAATTAAGATGATTCTAACGTACAATCCAATGCTGTTAGAATGCAGTGATGCAACCAGTTAATTTCTTATAGTTCTAGAAATTACCTGTTGATTAAATGATACAATCGGAATCAGAAGTGGAGATGATGCATCCCAAAAGTGTATGGCACCATTGCTGTGTCCTGTTATATGTATGTTCTTAAAATTTGAGAAACTGCTAAAACCGGTTGATGAAGATCCATCTTTCAGCTTAGCCTCAAATGAAAAAAGTGCAGGAATCCTTTTTGACAGCGATATGTACTCCTGCGATACCAAAAGGTTTTATATGAATAAAATTTTCTATTTTATTTTCGTTTATTTATTGAGAAATACTTCACATTACCTCATCAGCAGAAGACACCATGCATGGATTGTCAGTGATGAACTTTGCTACAGTGATGCATGAGTCAGCATATGGTAGTCTCACCTTTACCTCTTTTGGAAGTGATGGTGGAGACCTAGATTGCGACTGAAGTAAATATTTTTCAATCGAAATATCATCATATAAATAAACATGTCCTGATTTTCCAACCACAAGAAAACAATCCTCTTTATGTTTGTTCTGTTCACTGCAGGATGAAACAATCTCGAAGTCAACAGAGGCTTCAGGTGAAGCAATTCCCAGTTTAGTAGTGCGAGATTCAATCTGGTCATTTATTATAACAACCTGCAGACAGGATCAAACAATTTCTTCACTAAATAAAGTTCTTAAACCAGAACTAACACAAAATAATTCTTCATCTCAGTTTAATACCTGCAATGAATTTACAGAAGAAAAGTCAGAAGCACCAAGGACATAAAGTCGACTTGCTTTTCCTTCGGCATAAACCCATTTTAGTTTGGCTATTGGTGTTTTATCTATTTTATACCCAAGATTTAACTTAAACAAAGGGCCACTTTGGGTCCCACTTAACTCCTTGTCAGTTGCAAGTTCAGCTTTTGAGTCTATGGAGTGAGGAACACTCCACATTAGGATTTCTCCATTGTTGTATCCAATAACTACTTTGCTTCCAAAGGGACAGGCCCAGCATGCAGCTGTCACCTTTTTGTTGTCTTGATTTTGCGAGTAAATCAAAGTTCCTCCGGTTGTAAAGACGGGTTTGCTATCTTGAATTGACCATAGCGTAACAAATCCGTTTTTATAAATTATAAGAATCCTGAATTGAGAAATGATGCATGATGTGAAATTTAAGAGGTTTTTAATAGCGTTAGCATTCAGAAGGAAAAGTTGTATTGGGCATTACCGTTTACTTTCAGCTGCTGGTTGAGGCAGAATATACATAACAGCATCACTGATATCCTCTGTTGAATTACCTAAATAGGTTCACCTCTCAAAATCAAGAAACTTAATACATATAACAAAAGCTGATAACACACACTGGAACACATATTTGTAAAATTTATCTTCCATTTTAATCTGCTTGATTGCTGTAATATAATTGTGGGAAAGTGAAGGGACATTTATGCAAGTTAAAAAATGTGGCTCACCTTGAGATGCATGAAAAGGAATCTGATATTTCATTTGTGTTATATTACATGTTTCTTTGTCAAACTTCAGAACTGAAACATTACCAAAGGAGTCTCCAACATACCTAATGATGACACATATAAACACTATAACTTATATCCTTACAGTCAAAAAGCACCCTTATGAGTTTGAGAAACACTTACATGTAAAAGGTACGTTGAAGGACGGTAAAAGATGTAATTTCTTCATTATATACATGAACATGAGCAAGGGTTTTCATGTCTATGTTCCAAACCTATGTATATACAATATTTATTATCTCAGGTTAGATTGGTAGATTCAGCATGTCAATTAAAATCATATTTTTTTTTTATCCAAAGGGCTTACCTCGATGTGATTTTTTGCATTAATGTTTATAAGAAACGGTTGGGTGTGAATGAACTGAAAGATCGAGTAAAACAGCAAAATTAGTTTATGAGAAGAAGGTAAACAAATTCACATAAAAAATCACAAGAACTGATAGGGAATTACAGTAATTTATAGGGCAAATCAAGAGGATGAAAAACCTGCAAAAATTTACTTGGTACTGCCTCAGGAGATTCCATAACAACTTGAGTGTTATCTTGTCCAAATAACTTAATCCGGCCATCTCTAATGAAAAAGAAACACCCTATTAATAAGATATCTGATTATGAACACTCGACACGCTTAGTTCTTGGTTGAAAGAATGCAAATCTATTAATTTTTTTGGTAATTAAATTACTTTTTTCCCTTTAAAATACATTTAATGAACCCAAATGTACAATTCCCACCTTTTGTACTGACAAGAACAGCATCATTATACTATAAGTTGCAGTAGGAGCTACAGTATTTGCACTAAGGATAATAGTGCATACATGGTTGACATTGCTACACCATAAGTAGTAGTAGTAGGAGCTACAGTATTTGACACTAAGGGTAACAGAAGCATACATGGTTGACATAGCAAGAATCTTCTGAATGGGGTCATAAGCAAGCAAATTACATCCCGATGGGAGGCCATAATGGTACATGAGGCGTGGATTTACTTCATCAGACTTCAACCCATCTGGATTTCCTCCAGGCTGCAGCACAAGCATTAATAAGAAGTGTTTTTAGCCACACTATTTACTCTTAAATTTTCTTGTCATCATTGCATGGAGATCCACATTATGTACAAGTTATTGGAGATCCAAACAATATGAAAAAATGGATTCAAACACTAATCTGAGGATTAAAACACTGATCTAACAGCTGGAAGTAATCATCAACTAAAACATAAAACCAATATTCAGAACAGCCACATTGATCATACTACCATTTGATTGTCTTTCAAGATGGTGCAAGTTGATTTGGATGAGAACTAACAACTGTTTACAGTGGTTAGTAAATACAGCAGCATGTGAACCTAGTAGAAAACAATTACACTGGAATTGAATTACATTAGTTGCTTAAAAGGATAATATCATAGATTTTACGTAGTTCACGCCTTCTGATAAAATTTACCAAACGCCAAACAGATTAGCATTTTGCATAGATCTTAGGAATCTTTCAGTTAAAAAATTCTGTATTATCCTACTATATACTGATCAATCCAAAAATTCTTAGTTATCTGAAAAACAGGAAAACCGGAGAATGGGATAAGCTCGACAGCCCGCTAAACTTTCATGGTGACCGCATGGTGGACTTCTTAATCACCAACCACATATTAAGTGGTCCCTAAAGCAACCCAACCCGATAAATTTCGTTTTGATCATTGAGCTGGGAAGGGTCCTGATATTATAGTTTTCACATGAACTGACACTGTCAAAGCAAAAAGAAACAAGCTTCCCAGTTGCTCTCATCATTCAACTTACAAAAAGTCTTTTTTTTTCTTTTGCAGATTATTGTTTAGTACACAATCTACCAAATCCTTAACAGATCGGAAATTATATAAAGAAGCCCAAAATTTTTATAAGAATTATGGAGATTACCATCAATATTATGTCAATGATGTTGCTTTTTATAACATTATATATTATAATAATATAAAGAAAGCTTTGGAGATAACGGTGGTCATCAGATAAACTTTTTAAATTGATTTATCAATAAATAAAAGGAGTGTATGTTTGAAGGAACGCTTTATATTGTTGGATAGATTAGTTGAACAAAACAAATTACTATCGTAGAAAAAGAAATTAAAATATTCAATCAACTGCAAGATCCTACCAAGCAAGCTCAATTATCGGGAAAAAATATATTAAATACCCAATAGAAAAAAAAGTCACTTTCCCCGAACGAACTTTGTGGATCAGATGAGGCATTAAATGATTATTTGCTTGATAACTAATGTTTTTTCCACAAGGAAGAAAAGCAAGAAGAAAAAAGAATTTGACTGTTATGGTCATGAAGTGACATTTATATAAAATATAATTACATCGTTACTAACCAAAGACAACCTTAAAGAAAGATGAATAAAATTCCTTATTAAACAAATTTAAAATTCTTGCTGTTTACGTCAATATTTCAGATTTTCCTATTTTAATAAAAATGTATCTATGAGGGATGTATATCCACAACATATTCCTCCTCAATAATTTTTTCTCTCTTCTCTCACCTATTTAATAATCATATTAATTACTAATAATATTTTTTTAAATTAAAATAATTTTTAATAAATTAAGTAGATATTTTTACTAATGTTATTTCTAAGGAAATAAGTATTCATAAAATTAGAAAACTTTTAGAACATCAAACTTTTTAAAAAATACAAGATATTTTATATTTGATGTTTTACAAAATAAAATTTTTATAAACAAAAAACAATTATTGAGAGTTATAAGAAAAAAGTTTTAAATATGATATTTTTTAAAACGTTTGGTTTAAAATAAAAATTTTATTTTATTTATTATAAGAAACGTTTCAATTATATCTTATTTTATTTTAAAATATTGATTTATAATTAATAAATTTTTAATCTATTTAATATTTTTAATTTAAACCGTATAATACACGGGTTTTACTAAAGCTAGTATTATAATATTCGAAATGTAAATTCTATGAAATCGAATATAACACATTGATAGTGTGAGTCAAGGGATGATAAAAGTAAAAGTTAAATTAAAATTAAAATTAAAATTAGTTCATATTTGTTTCCCCCAAAACGATGACCTGATCCCCAATCAAAACTAAAACTTTATCAGATCATTGGAGTTCTGCAATGTGTCGAAAACAACATTATCGAACACGAGAAATCGTAAACCTCCGGATCTCCGGTTAAAACAAAACAGATAATCAAAAGCTCCTTAACTCATCAGAAATCACAATAATCTCTATCCACCAATCGACTGTATAACTAAAACACTCGAAACATCACAACAGTTTCGTTAACTAACAGATGAAGAAGTAGAAGGAAAACCTAAAGTAGACCAGAGTTCAAAACGTACCTTCTTCAACGAAGCCTTTTCGACTAGCTTTTTGACAAACATTTCTCAAATCAACACCAATAAACTCCAATCAAAGGACTTCAGAACGATCTGGTGGTGAATAAGCACATTAATTTACGATCTACCGGAGACGATGAACGATGGCCGGCGAAAGAGAGAGTTGATTAGTGTGTATGCTTAGTGAAAACCGCCGTGAAGTAGTCGTATAAGTGTATAACGGTTGCTTACGGTTTTTCCACTTTTGTTTTTTCAGATTTTATATAATTTGAAAAAAGACAACTATTGAGATATTCGGTATTTATTGAATCAAGTGTTTCAGCTTAGCCCCCGTAAATAATAAACATAAGCAATAAAGTCCCTTACGAAGCTGTAAATTTGTAATTATTTCCGAAATGGTGATGCGTTGAGATAGTTTTAATGGGCATGGGTGATTTGAACTTTTTTTCCTATATATAAAGATGTAAAATGACTAATTTTGGGAGGTTAATGAAACATAATAGTGTTTTTGGTAACATCTTAATTTTAAATAATTAGCTACCATTTATGTTGGAAAATGTTAACATCATTTATTGTCATCCCCAAGCTTATTAAGGCTCTTTTCCTTAGGAGCATTTTGAGCATTTGTTTAATAGTTAAAAGTTATGATGAAAAAAAATGGTTGATCAAACATTGCATTTCACTTGTACCAAGTGGATTATTTTTATTATTATGTGAGTTTGAATCACGATTTTGTGTGAACTTATTTAGTTACAAAAACCAAATATTACTCGTAAATAACTAAAAAGTTATGAAATGTCAGAGTGTTCTATTCGAAATGTGAGAGTCCTACCAAATAGGCATGCAAAAACAAACATACATACTAAAATATGTTTATTTCATCAGTCATCTTAGTTGGTTGATCATTAGTCGTATTAGTTCGGTTGATGCATCTTCGAAGACAAGCAAAATGTTAAAAGAAATCAACAATGTGAAAATCATGAGTATTGCATGGCTGTTTTATCACCAATATCTTTTTAACCTAATGATATCAATATATAAAAACGTAAGTTGGCACGTAAACGAATGTATATGTTTATCGTTTCAAAAAAACATTAAATATTTTTATTGTATGTTTTCTTTTGAACAGCCATCAATTTCATTAGAAATAGCCTAGCAAGGAGCTATGCATGAAAGATTTACAAGTAGTGATTAGAAAGAAAATTTACACCATGCTTCCCAAGCTAAGTTTGACATATTCTCTTTATTTTTAATCCATAAAATGATGATAACTTGATCTCATCTAAGAACTCTCCTCTCTTCTCCCTTTATTATTAAATACCTTTTTATTTCGAGCCTTCCAAATACAACATAATGTGGATAGAAAATAACATGTAGCAGATTTTTCATCGATAGCGAGAAATGCCACTTTTCATGCACGCATAAAAACGTCTTCCACTAGAAAGATTTAATCCTTTGGAGCATTAACACATCCAAGAACTAAATCCCAAACACGACTTGCAAGACACATCTTACAAGAATATGATCAACACTTTCAGGCAAACCTCCACATATCGAGCACATTAAATCAAGAGGAACACTCCGATTTACAAGTCCCACCTCAATCCTGCCCTTCACACAAATGCATTAACTTTCAGTGGTATTACAGGTAAATTTTCAGTGTTCTTAAATACCATGAATAAAAATTGGGTTTTAAGGTAAGCACGCTATGTAAATCATCTAGAGTATACATACTTTTATGTAGAAACAAGTGACACATACTTTTCCACTAAATTAAAAAACATAAAAACCTAGAGTGACTAAAGTGTATATCTTCAAAAACCAAAGTACCAAATTTAGAAAAGGGTTAAGAAACAATAATGTTAATACACGTGGCAATTAGTAAGGGTGATCCGGAGATTGCGAGAAAAGGAAACGGGTTCGATGGTCCGATATAGTACATCTGTCCTAAACGACAAAATACAAATCTAATTAGCAATGAGCGGTGATCGCGTGCTTCTCAGGCAATACAATTTCATCTGCACCGTTGGATCTAGATGTAGGACCCATTTTTTCTTTAAGCTGTGGATCTGGTCTATGGGAGTAATTGGTATCTTTGTCATTTAAGTTTGGTCGGCAAGAAAATGTTTGCTTTTCCCATATAAAATACTTTTGATACTAATAATCAAAGTTTTAAAATGAAATTCCTAAATCATTATTTAATAAAAGGAAATGTGTAATATGATGACTTCTTATAGAAGGGTGTTGTCGTTTAATCTATTATAGATTTTAGCTAAAACTAGTATTAAGGCCCCGTGTGTGTGTTTATATATATGTAGGATCGGGTTCAAATGAAAACAAAAAAAAATTGTGTAAACCAATAAACCAAATCTCCACCTTTGATTTATAAAAATCAATGACTCATATTTTTTTAAATAAAATATTAAAAAGTTATATTTTTATTGAAACACGTGTACAAAAAGTTAAACAAATATAAGTCATTGATCTCGTAAATCAAAGGTGGAGATTGTTTTATTGGTTTACATAATTTCTCTTGGTTTACATATGAACACTCCCATATCTATCTATCTATCTATATATATATATATATATATATATATATATATATATATGGGAGGGATCAAATAAAAACCATGCTTATAATTGAAAACCGTCAAAACCACCACTACCCAATCACATAATTGATAATTGATTGAACCTTTTAATTGTTTAAAGTATATTTGATTAAACTTCAATTTATTTTTTGAGATCATTATATATTTTTTATTTTAAACTCCATGGAACGACAATGATGACGAAACGACATACGTATACGTACCTTGTATGAGTTACATGTACGCAACTCGTGTTGTACACTTGGTAACATGTTCTTTCATATACATAACTCATACATATACGTAACTATTAGTTGTACGCTTTGTAATACGTACTTATATATATGTAACTCATAGTTTTCATGGTTTTTATTTATAACATGGTTTTCAAGGAATCCCTCCCCTATATATATATATATATATATATATATATATATAGGATGGTTCAAATGAAAACCATGAGAAATTGTGTAAACCAATAAACCAGATCTTCACCTTTGATGTATTAAGATCAATGGCTTAGATTTTTTTTGAATAAAAAAATCAAAAGTTTGTACTTTTGTGAGACCATGTGTTGAAAAAATCAAACAAATTTGAGCCATTGATCTTAAACATCAAAGGCGGAGATTTGGTTTATTGGTTTACACAATTTCATTTGGTTTACAAAAGAACTCATCCTTATATATATATATATATATATATATATATATATATATATATATATATATATAAAGATACAATCTATAATTTATTCTATATTTTATTTAGAGTTAAATGCGTTTTACGTCCCTGAGGTTTCATAGAAATTGCCATTTGAATCCAAAAGTTTAAAATGTTGTCATTTGCATCCAAAGGTTTCACTAAAATTGCCATTTGCATCCAAAGATTTCACTAAAATTGTCATTTAAATCCATTTGGCTACATCTAACTAACACAGTTAACTTTTTTCGTTAAGTTTCCAACATGAGAGTTATTTTAATAAAAAATTTACAAAATTTAGAACCAACTCACGTGAGGGTTTTTAATATTTAGCTTCTTTTGATAATTGCAGTTATGTTTGACTTTATAATATTCTTTTATTGTTTTGTCTTGTTAATGTATTTTGGTTTAGTAATCGTGTTCCTTTTGCTCGTTTTATTAAACATAGATTTTATTTGGTTTAAATTTTAATTATGGTTACGATAATTGATATTTTATGATTATTATTCATGTCATTTAATGTCATATTATTAATTGTTCTTATATTTTTATGATAATCTGTCTTTTATGCTTATAATTCAAATAATTTATATTATTTGACTTGTTTGTTTATTTATATATATTTTTGTTTTGTATGTTTTATAAAGTTAGAAATGAATCACTTTTAGTTAGTTAAACTTATATTTTATTTTATCTAATAGGACGTCGAGAGATAACTTTCTTAATAAAATAAAAGAACTGCTGACCTATCATTACTCGTAAATTAAAATCGCAATGATGATTACCAAAATACACTGAACGCCTAAAAACTTATCACGTAGAGCTTATTTTTATTATTTTGTAATTGTTTTGACTAAAATACCTCTAATGTAGGAAACTTAACAGAAAAACTTAACGGCGTTAATTAGGAGTAGTTAAGTGGATTCAAATGGCAATTTCTGTGAAACCTTTGGATGCAAATGGCAACCTTTTAAACTTTTGGATTCAAATGGCAATTTATATGAAACCTCAGGGACGTAAAACGCATTTAACTTTTTTATTTATATAAATTGCAATGGTTTAAAAGTAATTTTTACACTTATAATCTCCAGGTAGTGATAGGTCAAACTATTGGACTTAATTTCAGTATTTTAATTAATGACTACTGGAACAGAAATTTTGTTCAGATTTCTTTGAACCCAATTTCGTTTTATAGTGTGTAACAACCCAATATTATTCAAGTCCAAAACAAAGCTCAAAGTCTTAAGCATTTGAAATTTAATACATCACAACCTCGACACCTTGCTAGTAATCAAGTGAAATGGTTAGATTGTGCGAGGGGATTGAAACCAAACCTACAACCTTCAACCTCCTCGGCTCCACGAGATCAAACAAGTGAAGTAATTTAGAATTTGGTTTAACTTGAAACTTTTTTTTTTTTTTTTTTTTTTTTTTTTTTTTTTTTTTTTTTTTTTTGTGGACTTCAAATTTTGCAATGTTTATGTTCCATGCATTGTTGAAATTTATTTTGAGATTTTAAGTATTTCATGTTAAAAAATTTGCTAAGATTATATTGTTTAAAATGTTAATTGAAATATATCATGTTGCCATAGACCATAGTGAACATGTTAGTATGAATTACAAATTGTTTCTGTAAGACTCATATATTACAAGTTCTTTGTAAGAAAATCAAGGGTCGATAGTGATGGCGTTAGTGGAATTTGGTCAAATCCAACTTATAAAAGAATATACAGAAAGTATATCAATGGCGATCTTTTATCTAAATAAATTAACTTCTTTTTTTTTATTTCACGTTAACTTTTTTCTACTATCATTCTAGATGTGTCACCACTACCCTAAATGTTAGTAATTTTGTTCATATATAATTCATGATATACATTTATGGGATCATGTTGGCATATCCTATTATTTTAACGATGAACGTAGTATTTTTTGTAGACCGTAGTACATTATGCCTCTATAGTCATATTAGATAGATAACATCACGTAATACACAAAGAATCAACTTTTTATGGTATACTTGACTTTATACCAATATTCTCCTGTTAAAAATAAGGTTGTACACAAAATACTACTTGCATATTAAGTTTTACTTGCGTATCATCAAAAGCCGTATTTCAGCTGTAAAATATTAACACGTTACATCAAACGAACTCACATAGTATCTTTTTTATTTATTTATTTGCATATTCAATTACAACAACTAAATGACTTTTGTATTTAAGGCATGAAGCTTACACACTAATTAGACACATATAGAGAGAGAGATCGTTGTACAACGATGGTATATTATCAATGATGGTTACCATAAGATCACTGGATGCTTGTGTTTTGTTCGTAAGATCATTGTAAGTGATGTTATGCAACATTGTCTACTCACCAAAAGCTAAATACAACTAGCAACATGACATAGTTTGTAGTATATAACTTTTGGCAAAAAAAAAAAAAAACTGTAAGGCATCCGTCTAACGTTGTGTTTTCTTTTATTCTTACCTTTTAATGGATTTATAAATGCACTATCTTAGTATTACAACATTTACAAAGAAAGCTGAGTCCGTTTAAAAAAAAAAACAAACAAAGAAAGAAAGAAAGCTAATTACCAAATATATGATGGCTATTAGGACTCATGGCTATTAGGACTCACCCGGGCTAAACGTTGTCTTAAAGTTGCACCGTCTCCGAGATAAGACATTAACAAAACTCCAATGCAACTATCATATATATCTCTAATGGTTTTACATTAAACATGTTGTTAGTCATACGTTCTCGCCTTTTACCTTTTGTTAGATTGATAGCGTCTATATATTGTTTTCACCTTATTAATTTAACGATCCATATTGGCAACAGTGGCGGAGCTTAAGCTCTCCTATAGGGGGGCGGGGCGAAATTAAAGTTTTTTAGCGGGGGCGAACTTGATATATATATATATATATAAATTACACTACCGGGCCAAAAATTTAAACTAACCGACCGAAAATTAACACTATTGACGAAAAAAATAGTGGTGGTGGGGGGAGGGGGGTCGGGGGACCCCACCGGCCCCTTATATCTCCGCCCCTGATTGGCAATATAATGGAAGATTGGAAGTTCAAATGGTTATTTGTCATGTACTTTCCCGATAAAAAATTCCGCTAGGAGAGATTACCATAAATAATCTTCTTACTCTAATAAAATAGTAACTAGTGAGTACACATGAAAACACCATATTCTTCCTCAACCAAATTTTCCCGCTTCTCCGCACCTATTAAATAATTAATTTAATTACTAATAATATTATTTGACACTTTTTTTAGATTAAAAATAGTCTTATAAATTAAGAAATAAATCTTTTTATTAATGTTATATCTAAAGAAACAAACATTTATAAAATAAATTTTTTTTCTAAAACATCAAATTTTTTTAAAAATATAAAATATTTTAAAATTAGTGTTTTTAAAAAGTAAATTTTTTATAAACCAAAAATAATTAAAACTGATAAGTATAATTAGAAAAATTTTATAGATGACATTTTTAAGCGATATGTTTTAGAACAAAATATTTATTTTTTTTATGAAAAAATATTTAAAAAAGTTGATATCATTGTTTTAATACATGTAGTCCATATTCATATGAATTTCTATCATATCTTATAATATCACTTTAAATGAATAAAATTTTATTATATTAACATTTTATTTATTCAACCCATGCAATACACGAGTTTACTAAAGCTAGTCGTTTTAATAAACAAGGGTTATCGCAATTTTCCTCGCCTTTAAAATTTACTTATACACCACGTTACACCACTGATGTAATAATTTTCCTCCCATTTTTAAAATTTCCCTCCATTTTTTAAACAATTTCACCCTCTTTTTAAAATCATCTTAACTCTTTTGAATAATGTTATTTTTTATACAAATTACATCATTAAATAGATCATTTTAATATCTTTAATTCGAGTATAGTCTCGCTATATTAAAAAAAAATTAACGTTCACTGTGGACCACTAGTTTTACCACTGTAACTCTAACTTACAGTAATTACGTGACCTGCTGTGGACAACTAGTTTGGTTAATGAGTTATCGCAATAAACAAGGGTTAACATTCGTTATCTATTAAATAGTGTTAACATCCTGTCCTATTAAACCTATTTAATAAAAAATATCGCTAGGAGAGATTACCATAATTTAACTTACATGATAAATTGGCATCCTATCCTATTTAATCTATTTATAAAGTTCAGACCATACAATCATTGTTCTTAAATAGTGTTGTATCTCATCAAAATATAACATTTTTCCATAGAGGGAACTCGGGTTTAGATTTTTTACTTCATCTTTTTTCTACCTACCTCTTCTCTCATCATTAAAACTCTGTTCAGGCTTCTTTTTGTCAAACTCCGGCAAGTGCAGGTCGGTTGTTGGCCGATTCATACCAAATTTGACCGGTTCAGGCATGTTTTGACCTGTTCAAGCTGGTTTTTCCAGACATTAGCGCCAGAATTTCAGTCTGATACTGGCAGGAATCATCGCCTGAGCGCCTTGACAGACACAAGGCGTTATTGTTACGCCTCGCCTTGCCTAAGCACCTAGGCGAGCGCCTTTTGCGCTTTTGACAACGTAGCTTTTACTATATCTACTTTAATAATTTTCTTTAATTTTTTTATAAAAAAACACTGAATCTAAAGTAAATAAAAAAGTACCACTGAGTCTAAAGCAATTAAGAGAGTGCTAATGACTAAAATGGCCCTCTAACATTGAGTTATGGAAATTAAGTAGTGGGGCTAAAAGCAGCTACCAAGACTGGTTCTAGTCAATAAAAAGTCTTCTTAAATGAAAGATAGTGTCTCCCTAGTCCCTATACAGAGTTATTATCGTTTACAAACTCATAAATAATTTTAAAACTACAGGAATATTTAATAACCATGCATTTTTAATGTTTTATGAAGAAAATAATAGGAATATAATGTTTATTTTGTCATGAAATAAAAAAAAATGTAACATGTTTTCGTATCTTGAAATGAGATATGTACAGAATCCATGAGTAAGATTCCAGGTGACAGAAAAAACTCTTTCAAAAGCTACATTTAATAATGCTATGAACAAGTTCACAAGCCCTGTTGAAGGAAAACAAAATTTAAATGTCGAATTTAAGCATGTTTTTACAACTCTAAAAGAACATACAAACAAACATTTCTAACCATTTCTTAAAGACGTATAGGAATTACCAAGATATATTCTACCTAAGGAGATGTTTATGCCTCTAGCATTGACTTAACCGTTGCGCCGCACGCTCGAGACTCGGTTTATGTCGACTTAGTCCATGCCAGGGCCCGGATGAGCCATGGCTCCTATTTTCAAGCTTAGCAATCTGTTTATGCAAGGCCACTAAGTTTACGAGTGGTGCAGTTGTTGGCCGACCATGAGCACACTAAGACCACAAACAAAATCACATTTATTCATAGGCTTAATTCAGCAACCCAAAAAAGGCAAAGAAAAACTAGTATTTTGCTTATGGACTCACCTGAAAACACATTGAAGTCTTCTTAAGCTCTTCAACAATAAGAGAACACTCTGAAGGGAGTAGTGCATCTCCAAACATGATTGCACCTGTTTATAATATCATTTATTAAAGTAAGAGCAGGTATTGTTGCACACACTAATACTTGTGGAGATAAATTATTGATATGTGGAGGATTGTACCCCTGCAAGCTTTGAGATTTAGAATCCGAAGAACAGCTGGTGGTACTACCGACGATCCATCGGTATCAGCAAGCTGGAAAATAGGTAAATTATAAATAAAAGAAGATTGCACAATGAGAAGAATTAACCAAAATATTCAAAGAGAGAATTCAAAGAATGTCTCAAAACTCAAGATAATAAAAATGATATGTTTCAAACCTGTTGCAAAAATTCAAGGAGATCGACATCTGTTAAATTGACACCCAAGATACATGGCACCTGTATGCCAATTGAAGTATGGTTATGTTAGATAAGTAATGACATAATATACAAGCTTTTTCACCTTCATAAATTGCAAATAGGGAAGGCTCATTCAGTTGGTAGATGTGTATTAACTAATAACTATGAACATTTAAGGGGGTCTTGGAAGATTAAATATAGACTATGTCTAACTACCAAGTTCAATTTGCTGATTTTAAAGCATTGACAGTGAATTGTTTTGGAGTTTCACAAAATTTCTAAATCTACATACTTGAGAAATATACTATGTGAATAACACAAAACGGAAAAACGACCAGTAAATAAAGAAGTCTACTTACAGCAATTAATGTAGCAACAGATGGCTGGTTGTTCAAGAAATTCAAATTCCTGTGCAAGAACTTTAGAAGTGTGAAAAAACATTCAGATCAGTCTCACAAAGAAGTAGGTCATGAATCTTATTACTTTTTAAAGGACACTGAGCTCTGAGCATGAAAGTTGCAGATCCAACCCCATTTCTGGATCTGTTCAGAATAATTGTTCAGTAACTGATACCCAATCTCAGGTAAAACCTGTGTCAAAAATGTGAAAGTCAATCACAAAGAAAAAAAAATCGTGACTGAAATAGTTGATGGAAGTCAACAAAGATTATACCAGTTCTTGCTCTGCATCCAGATAGGTGATCGTCTTTGTTTCTCCAGAAAGCACCTATGGATTTTTCTGTTCAGTTAGGCCATATTACATAGCATTCAAAACCTCAAGAAATACTTTTTACCTTTTCTCTCAAATCCTCAAGTCGTATTCTTTCGTCAGCAGCATGCTGCAAACACAACCATACCAGTGGTCAGATCTTCAAGTCAAATTTATGTTTGACCAAATAAATCAAGTGCAAATGAATCTGAAAAATGAGAAGAGTTAATATACTTGGTCAATAATAGCAAGTATACCACCACCCACAACTGGAATGAATTTCTTGTCAACCTGATAAAGAACTCTGCAATCCTCAAGACATTTCTTACTTGTAGACTTGGGTAACAGAGAATCACCAGAGAGATATATGCCAGAAGAAATATCAAGTATTTTCTCCTGATTGGCAAGATCATTAGGCATCTGTATACTCTGTCAGAGTGTCAGTGAAACAAATAAAGTAGAATAAATAGTTGAACTTTTTTCTAAGTGGTTAGGAAAGATTTGTCAAAACACAAGGCACTCAACTGAAGTCAAAGGACAGCCATTACGCCATTTTACTCCAAAGTCTAATTCACCTTGGTTTTCCTTCGAGATGAAGTCTGAAATATGAGGAAGTTACTGTAAGATTTACATCATCAAATTTCGCATGACGATTGTGTCAGTGCCTCAGTGGGCAATAGAGATACCTGAATCTGTATTGTATACATCAAGGCAATGGGCCACCTTCCCTTCATAATCTGAAATCACAGCTTTATCAATAATTTTCTTCTTATCATGTCTGAAAAGAAAGAAAACAACAGCATGAAACCAAATCTGCAGATTTAATTACAGCATGCATCATATGTGGTGATATTACCTAGCCTTGTACTGCAGGTCATTTGCAGATGATTTCTGTGTGTGCTTCAGATGGCTAGCTCCTGCAAACAAAACAGAAAGGAGTAAGTTTCTTGAGATTCCGATCCGTATTATGTCACAGAGAGAAAAGTAAAGAAATCACCTTGCAAAATAGGGGCATTATGAAGTATCTCATGGCAGGGTTTCCCTGATTTAGCAGTAATCCAACTATTTAAGGCAATTATTTTTTTCTTTTCTCTGTAAAATGGTGGGGCCGAGCAGCTTCTCTTTCGCTGCTTACCCAAAATTCTACAATTAGCCATTTTGTTCCTTTCCCTGTCAGCATAAGATAATGAAGGCATATGGCATGATGGAGCTACAGGAGATCTAGTCCAGTCTGATTCATACAGAAAATTACACTGCTGTTGCGACAAAATACCGTCATTTTGAGAACTTCTAATGTTCTTTTTGCAATCCTCCCAGGAAGAGCTATATCTCATGAAATCAAAATCAAAGATACCCTTTTCCTCTTCTTCATGTGCAAAAAGGTCAAATCCATTATATCTTCCATGTTCGAAGTGTCTTTTAGACACAAAATCAGTTAAAGGTTCCACGTCTATTTTTTCACCAAATGCTGGCCAATCACCTTTAGAAGACTGGAAGCTAGATTTAGAATATTGTGTCGATGCAACTGGACTGATCCAATGACTGTTATCCTCTGTTAAGCGGTCTCCATCAGTCAAAAGTGTATCAGATGACCCTTTTGATGTAATAATCCTAGGTGACGACCAAATGGTAACATCATCATCCAGCCATGGTTCAGAACAATGAATAATATTATCCATCTTTTCGTCATTATCCACTCTATTATCATCCATGTAAAGCCATTTCTTGAACTTATCAGCTTGAAATCTGAATTTATCATCACCTCTAGTGCTTTTAACAACACGTAACTTGTCCATGCGAGATGAACAACTTCTCAGAAAAGGCTTCATGAGATCATCATCAAAATGAAAAGAAACAGGAGATGCTTGTTGCACAAGTAATCTGTTGCTTGTACTACAACCAGTATGCAGAGAGTCTGGATGCCATTTGGTATCTGAAAGAAGGTCCATGTGTTCCTTGTCCTCCAAGTAAATATCTTCTAAAGTCATGTAACCATAATCTTCAACTTGTGCAGCATTTCTTTGAGATTGGTTACATGAATGTCTACCTAATGGCATATGCTTTGGTTCTTCTCTGGGCATCTCTAATTGGGGTGAAGAAAGAATAATAGAATCCTGATTGCATTTTGTCATGCGCCTCTTCTTTGGAAGCCAATCATTATTCAGGATATCTGATTTACATGATTTTGGCAGCAGAAGAATCCATGTGACTAAAAACAATATACTTATAACAATGATATTAGAGAAAGGGAAAGGAAGTGACATTACCATCTCTGGTTGAACAAGTATCAGCTCCGTTCCATATATCATCTTCTTTAGACATATGAGGACCTTCACAGATCAGCAGACATCAGAAGTTCAATTCAAATACTGGATTGATTACCAAACACTTCAAATGATACAAATAATGATTGAATTAGTCAAAACTAGCTTCTTGAGTCAATCACCAAGGCATACCTTCACTCCAAATGCATGAAACAGCTTTCTTAATGAAAGTAAATACAGGATCCCAATCCTGAAACAATGATAAATATGTTTAAAGGTCAAAATAAATTCTGAACTCCAAAATGGTTCCCAGGTATATAAGTTTACGAGCATGTATGCATCGCAAGTCAAAGGTCATAAGCATGTACTCTAAGCATATGAGCATAAAGTCAAAGATCAGCAGAAATGTGAAGTCAAGACCAAAGAACAATAATAAGCCAAGAATCCACCAGCATGTACAAATAACAAGTCAAAGGTCATAAGCATCTTACCTTGAATTCAACACAGGTCTTGGTAGGTTCGAAACTTAAATCATAGTGAGATCGTGGGCATGTTAAATTCAATATGTAAGTTGGAGAAGCCTGAACCCTGCTCCGCTTTCCACATTGAGACCTAATGTCAGCCTTCAACATGTCTGAATAGTCATGCATGGCAGCCAGCTGACTTAGCAATTTATGTATTGGACCTCTTGATATATATCTTGAATTGATATCTTTGTTCAAAGGTAAAAAAGAACAAACGTGCTAATATATTCTTTACTCATAAGCCCATTACATTGGAACATAGAAGCAATGCAAGAACATGGATACAGAAATATTGGAAGGCCTGCAAAATATTAACCTTTAGTAGAAAATAAATGATGACAAAAACGGTGGATAGAGCCATAGAGGAGAATACCTTCACCAACAAAGTTTCACAAGGGCCAGATACGTATCCAGAGAGCTTTAAATTGCCATCAGATTCATCCAACTTATGTAGAGAACGAGAAATTTCAATTCCAAAACAACTTGTCAAAAGGGGCAAAGGGGAAGATGAAGGATACGAGCTCAGAAGCTCATCACCACTGCATGAACATGATACATTAATTATTTATGGTTAGCCTTTTAATATAATAATTGACAAACATAAGCTGCAAGTACGGAAGTGGGCACCTCTCAATATCAACCAATTTGAAGCAGGTTGCCAGGTGGACAAGAGCAATATTCACTATGCATTCTTTAACAGAGTGGAGTACCTTTTTGGGGCTTTCAATATATGTAATACCATAACCACATTATATCAGCATAAGGAATAAGTGGTTCCATACAACAATTAAAGATAATTAAAACAATTTATGTTTAAAAGTTAACACGAAGAATAGAAGAACCTGGACTGTAAATGCCTCCTTTTAACAGGTTGGTTATAGAATAAATCGTGAACGACAACTGCAACATGCCAACAATATGCTAATAAATGGTCAAACCTTCAAAGCAATGACACATTCTAGTACAAAACCTGAGAATACATTACCTGTTGTGCCAACATCTTGTCTATCATCATCAATTCCTAGATACAAGCATTTGCAACCCTGAAAAATAAAAAGGACCTAAAAATCAGTAAAAGCAAAATGCCATAAAATGTTAGGAATTTAGGATAGAACATTGAAAGAACTCACACCTTTATGACCTTACGGTAGCCATTTGGCATTCCATGTGCCTTTGTAAAAACTTCCAACAAAGAAACATCAGAAATTGAGCTTAGTGCTTCCCCACGAAACCCAAAGCTTTCTGGAACAGTGTTCATACCATGCAACGGCTCAACCTTAGAAGTTGCTTCAAATAACACAAACATAACAAAATCATATGACTTGATAAGCAAACTATAAGAATTATTTAGTATCAAGCTATTTGAACTGGATATGCACTCCCTAAAATAGTCGCCTATTTTTCATTTTTATATTCTAGAAATGCAGACACATATAAGAATATAAAAGCATCCATTTTCACATTAGAAATAAAGTGAATATTACAACTTTTAATTGTAATGCATAGATGTCTATGCTCTTGTGCTACTGGCTGTCATAAGCAAGTAGATCAAACTCAAAACATTTAGTTAGCTTACATATACAAACATTTAGGAATATGTCGCTCCAAATAATATTAGATGTACTTACTAGCTAATCATATTGTTAGTGAATTTTTAAAATAAGGTCATCCAGCATTCATGTTTTATGGAAAAAACAAACTGGAGTGGGTAAAGGGCTTCAGGACTGGGGTCAAGTTACCCTGCAATTTTATTATATACATCCAATATTTTCAAAAATAGACTGACCTTGTAGGTTTATCGACGATAACTAAAATTTAATCACCTAAACAAACCTGAAATCATCATCAATTACCAATACGAAGTTACGCACGAAATCAAAAGCCTTAGATCTACACACAAAAACAAAAACTATTTGGTGACCCAACTCAATCCATCAAATAAAAATTTGGTAATCCAACCAGGTAAAATGCCTCTGGATAGACATACAAAGACCAAAAATTTGAGGTGACTTGTAACCATAACCTCTTGGTTGATGGGCCACCTGGATACGCTAGGCCAAAGGATTTTTGCTGTTATTCAACCTACACATCAAGCGATACTTTATTTGAAATCCTTTGGAGGGTTAAAGTGATAGCCTTTAGTTATTAAGATGATCCATACAGAAATCTTATCAAATATTATGTTTCAATGTGGGAGAAATTTTTATCAAGTCTTTACAACATTAATCTCTCAATCATTTATTCATTTATATTAGAAAACTGGTTTATTCATGGTTGTAAGTGAGATATGGAAAAGTACTTAATACAACTCAAGTACTTAACCACCAATTAACATTTAATTGGTTTCTATGTAACTAGAAGTTCTATTTAGCATGAACAAAATAGAATGAGATGTCAATGTAATGAACATGCATATGCATTGTGCATGGAAATGATACAGTAATATGAAAACAGTATTCTAATTACCATATCTTTCTCCCAACAACACCAATCCATCTCGTGTAATACCACAACCTGCAAAACTATGTTTAGAATAAAAGAGAAAAACAAAGATGAAAGCCTGGTCGCAAGTCACTTGTGAAATTAAGGTGGGTTACCATTGTCTGTAACTTTAATGTAGTTTGTCCCAACACCTACAGCCACAGTTACCTGAGAGAACAACTATTGACTTCAAATTAATAATTGTAGAACATCAAAGAATAAAATTTAATTTAGAAAACATAAACAACGGTCTAATTATGTGTTCCTAATCAGAAACATATACCAAATCTCACCGATACACAAGAAAGCATGAAAGAAATTATAGGAACAGAAAAGCAGTTCTCATAGCTCAGCCAATTTAGTAGTTTAAGCTATTAATATGAGATCTGTACAAACTTATAATTACCTTTGTGGCACCAGCATCAAGACTGTTGAATACCAGTTCTTCTACAACCCTTGTCAAATCAAACAAAATAATGCCAGAACGCATAGAACTGCGAACAGATTCTGGCAATACCTTGATGCTCCTCATCAGTCTCGCCAAACGAGATCATAACAATACCAACTCTTCATTACTACTCTGTCATAACGTACACAAAATTCATCATACAATTGCATTTGTTAGTAAAACGTCATTACATGCTTACATTACCATTTTAAATCAGATTCTAAAATTAGTCCCCCTTTCAGTCCCATTTACACAAAACATATGGCGCGCTATGGTATGTGCTGTTGTTGGTGAAAACCCCAGATAAATTTAGGACCATAATCGTAACAGAAACAAAACTCTCAACGTAATTAATATATATTAGTAGGATCAATACCGCATAATTGCATCACCATGTACCGGCAAAACCCTAGAATTGATCTTCTCTTTAATCACATTTTACAAAATATAAAAATCAATCATTTCGCGTGTGCGGTTGTTGGTGGAAGCCTCCAAATTGGGGGAAGCTACAAGTAGAATTAATTCTATTTGCTATATTCATTCTATGATACTTAAGTTACACATGTAAGAACTCTACGTACACCATAGACAAAGCGACATGTATAAGCAAGTATATACATATGTAATGATCGTGTAACTTGAGAAAATTAAATTCTTACCCGAGGACGGTGGTTGGTGTGGTGGCGACGGTGAAAGCGGCTCTGCGAACAAATAGAGAGTGAGGTTGAAGAAGGTGGAAGAGGCTTACGGTTTTTAAACCCTGGAATTTGGCGGTCGGTGATATTACAGTTGTGAGTTTCGTTTATACTGAACGCTTATAAGCGGGTTTTTTATTATTATTTTTCTCTCTTTCTCTAATCTCTCTAAGAAGCTTTAGTCAGAAAACTTAGGTGGTGTTTATTTTTGAATAGGTAAAATGTCTACAGTCCGCGAATCAGATCTGCAGACATCTGTAACAGAATAGGTGGACCAAACCTTTGCGGTCTACAAGAAGAAAACTGTTTGTTTTTTAATGTCTGTAAATTATTAAAATAAACTAGTGATGGTGTATGAATGGTGGTGATGGTGGCGGATGGTGGGTGGTGGCGGACGGCGGCGCTGGATGGTGGCGGACGGTGGGTGGTGGCGGACGGAGGGTGGTGGCGAACGGTGGGTGGTGGCGGAGGTGGAAGGGGGTGGCGGCGCTGGTGGCGGAGGTGGACGGGGGTGGCGGCGGACGGTGGTGGTGGCGGACGGTGGCCGGTGGAGGAGGTGGATGGTGGTGGCGGCGGCCGGTGGTGGTGGTGGGGGGTGTTGGTGGGTGGTGGTGTTTAAGAAGAGCTCTGCAGACTTTAGAAGTGGTTGGGCCAAGTTTGCACCAAAAAAAGCTCGAGCAGACGTTTTTTAATGAAATGTCTTTGAAAAAACAAACAGTATGCAGATGACAATGTCTGCGCGTGGTCTGCGCGGCGCAGACAAAAAAGCATGCGAATATATTTTTCAGAAAAACAAACACCCCCTTATTTAACGGGACACTGATATATCGTCAACAACAAGGGTGATACAATACGCAGGCGTGATGAAGAAGGTACAAACTGAAGTTAGAAAAGCCTTCAATGAAAATATAGCGATCACGAATACACACTTGTAAAATTTAGATTGTCTGCGGTTAGTAATAAAAAAAACTCTAAACTTTCTCGTTAATATAGGGATAAATGTAGGATTTATGGTTATGATATACGTGTAAACCAAAAGGTGATGATCAGCGCGTGGGCCTGTGCAAATTATCCTGGGTGTTGGGAGGATGTCGAGAGATTCAAATCCAATAGATTTGAGAAGACGTCGGTTGATTTTATGGGTAACGTTTGTGAGTTCATTCTATTTGGAGCTAAGGATGTTACTTTTGGTTTAAAATGAGTGGAGGTTTTTCTTGCTCATATGCTATAATTTTACGATAGGAATTTACCCAACTAATCAAACCCGACCAATATTGATATGACTAAAACCGATGGATTTTTCACGGGAAAGAAAGATCACTTGCATTTTGGTTCCTACATTTTATACTAAAGCAAACAATGATGCCTCTTTTATAAACCTTAATATATGCAGAGCTAGTCTGTAACTAAAAGACTCATAGTGAACAAACTTAGAAAATAATATAATTTGGAACGCTTTTGAAGTTACAAGGCGAACAAACAGTTTGTCCCAACTCTCGACCCCATTCCATCATCTAGAGCCCGATTTCACACTCCTTAGTATTGAGTTTTAATTTATTATATGTATAACCACATAAAGCTTTCAATTGAGTAATTTACACATTTAAATAAAGTTTCATAATTGTGCAATCAATTTCAGTTTTCCAAATTGAGCCAATCTAGTATATTCTATAAAAAGAATTGATATAATAATTTAAGCATTCAATAACACTTTAAGATTATTCTAGTTCTATTCCTCGTTTCATTCAATGTTGAAAGGGGGAAGAGAACTGTGTTTACACTTTACAACCAACTCATTGACCCATTAATTGTTGGGTAATTCTTTTCGGGTCAACGTGCAATGGGCCATATAAACCAAATATATAAGAAATTACCAACAGCAGTTAACAGTTGACATAAAACCGAAATCACCATCAAATATATGTAAACTATATACGTCTATATTACATCGTAGTTAATTCAAAACATAATCAGATATTATTCACTTTCACAAAAAAGAAAAAATAATAATAATAACAAAACATGTAAACAAAACACCGGTGGGAAGAAAAGGGATAACAAGCTGCTGCAACAAAAAACAACTTCTACTCACTTCTTTACTAACCCACCTTAGTCATCATCCCAAACTTAACCATGTCAGCTTTTTCCGGCCACCGTCTTGGTGGCAAGCCAAGGGTGTTGCAAACACTGCTGTGCCGTTGGTCGTTTCTCTGGATCAAAGTCAAGAATAGGATTCAAGAACTCTGCAAACTCACAAGCATCCATTTCAGGAAACTTGAATTTGTCAATGAGTAAACGACTTATTGATGAGTGTTTGAGTCTACGGATCCTTTTGAGGTCACCGTGTCTATCAAAGTAATCTTTGGATAGACCCCCTCCAACTGCTATCTGTTATATTTTTTGGAAAAAAAGGAAAAAAGTATTAATATTTATGGTTTAAATGGGCATCGAACAGGTTGAACATATGTTACCTTCTTAGGCATCTTTCCTAGAAGCTCCATCATTAGAGCAAGGTGATCCTGCATCAGATCATGCCAAGTATGCAAATCATTCCCGCAGAAATATTAAGTGTGATCCATAAACAAAAATCCAAAAGTTGCCATTTCGACCCATTTGCTTATGAACGAGTCGATTCGGGTTATGTTTATCCTTAGAAGGTATAATTGGTAAAACGGGCCAGGTCAAATGGGTCAAAAGAATCCCAAAATGTACCTTTAGTGCATAAGCTTCCAGATGATTTTAATCAAAAAAACAAATTCGATCCATTTACTTATGAAAGGGTTGGTTTGGGTCATTATGTCTTTATCTCCAATGAGCTATGAGCTAGACAAGTCAAATCAAAACAAGTCAGCTAAAAGCCTAAAAAGAAAACGGGTCAGTTCCAACGGTTGAAAGTCACCCAATGTGTATTTTTATTGCATAAACACTAGTTATTCGTAAAAAGAAATAAACTTATGCATAAAAAGTTTTTCAGGTACCACAACTAGTTACACAAAGGCCCGACCCACCTATTTGCTATTTTCACAATTTCAAAGAAAATGTAATACCTCATCTTCACTGAAACCTGGTCCTGGCTTGGGAGCAAACATCATTTCACCAGTAGCGAGTTCAAAAGCTGTGCAAGCAAATGACCACATATCAACCGGGAACGAGTAACCTGATTGTAGTATAACTTCAGGAGCTCGATACTGTCTTGTTTGAATTTCTTCTGCAATCGATTTATCCGCCCAACATGCATTTCCCAAATCCACTATCTTACACCTAAAATCAATACCATCAAGGCATCTTTCAGGTTTCACCTCTGGTGCACAACCTCCAATCACACCTCGTCTTTCAGCTGCAATTTTAGCAACTGCTCTTCTTGCTCTCTGCTTCAGTTTCTTTTCAATCACATTGACCGCTCCTCCACCAGTCAAACTTCCCTCCGGCCGTTCAAGAATGGGGGGCGTTTTTGACCTAATAGGGTCTTTTGATGGATTTACAGTGGAAATGAGAAGTATGTTTTCGGGTTTTAGGTCTGTGTGTATTATATGAAGCTCTCTATGTAAATAATCAAGTCCAGTTAGTATGCATTTGCATATCTCCTTTACTTTATTCAAGTTAAGACCTTTATATCGGTTATATCTGATGAGGTGCAGTATGCTATCACCAAGAAACTCTAGAACCATGCATAAGTGATGCCCGTTTGGGCCCCTGTGTTTGAAATGATCCACTAACTGTACAACACATTTTTCATTTTTAGGGTCGTTTTCGGTAATAGCAGAGAGAATCTCAATTTCGTGGAGGGCGGCTTGCACGAATTCGGGTGCACTTTTCTGGATCTTGAGTGCAACATATTTCTACAAATGAAACAACCAAAATAACTACATAAGAACTATGAATTCAAGCCAATTGCGAACCAGATGCGCAGTCCCTTCATATTCTTAAGCTTTCTGCAATTGTTATCTTTGTATGATCATTAATCCTATATCCAATATAAGTAGATTCTATGTAATCTACATTTATCAAATACAAATGAAATCAATATGCAAGATCAATGGATGACAAGTATGACTAGATAGAATCATAGAACCTATGTTTTCAAAAGCCCAAAGGCGCACGCCTACGCCCTCAGGCACAGTCCAACACAGTCTTGTTGTCTCCCTTAAAAAGCCTCACTTTCAGGTGTCTAAGCGCATTTTCAAGCCAAGTTTCGGCCAAAAATCGTCTGAACATGTTTGAAACAATTTCACCCTAAAACAGCCTAAACTAGCCTACAACATGTCTAAAATCCTTAAAAATCATATTTTTATACTACGCGCACTCACGCGCTTTTAAGGGCCTTGGCATTCAACAACTATGCATAGAACTACAAATCTAAAATGGCGAAGGGGAGATCATACAAAAGCGATACAACTGTATATTTACTTTCCATAACAACTAATCATATACATGCACATTTGAAGAAATGATCTACATTTGTTACCATTAACAACAGGATGCATCATTCATACATAAACAACTCTATTCATTGCTGAAAACGACAATTAGGTTACAGATTCCATCCGGATCACAGATCTCACCGATTGAAGTTCAACCCGAAATCAACGAAGCCTAACAAAACAATCAAATTAGAAGAAACAACAACAACTTACTGATGTTTGCGTATCGTAAGCAAGCCAAACGGTGGAGAATTGACCCCACCCGAGCTTCCGTTGAGCGATGAAGCGACCGGAGGCGAACGAATCACCGACTCTGACCGCGTGGTAGCCTCCTTTCCTGTACGAATCAAAGTCCTCATCATCTTCAGACGCCGATGACGAAGAACACGACATGATCGATTGATTGATTGATTGGTTGATTGATAATGAGTTGAATTGATGGATTGATCTGTGATCTTGTGTTGAATTGAAATGATTGAAGTTGGGTATTCTTGAATTGGGAGAAATTTTGGGAAAGTAGTGGCCTTCAATCCAAATCTTTCTCCACTTTTTGCTCCATGTATAAATTCTTTGGTTCTTTCAAAGGTCCTGCCTTTTTCAAGTTTGGTTGATGAGGTTCAATCATCTTTCCATACTTGCCCCTTTAAATCTTAGTTGTTGCTTAAATTAATTATTGAGGTTATATGAAATAAGCACCATCCATTTTAATATTTTTAGTGATTAGTTTTATATGATTTAAAACACCCAATGGGGTTAGTTTTTTAAGAAGTAGGTAACAACTTGTAAGTTAATCTGGTTGACTTGAAAAAATTTGAAATCGGATTGGTTAAGTTGAATCAAGATCTAGCTCATGCTACTTGAATAAATTATCTAAGTTTAATGGGTATTAAGCTTGACTTCTAATTTGCGAGTCCTTTTAAACTTGTCTCGTTTCAAGTTTCTACCATTTGATGTATGATTAGGTGGTTGGACTATTTAGTTATGACAAAGTTTTACCATTTGAGTTACGGTGATAATGCTTCATTTGAGATTAAGGATTCGAGCTCCACATATGATGAATTTACGTAAATTAATTATGATGTATATTATATAAGTGTTCGGGTAGTTGTTTAAAATTGAACGGTGGTTGTCTTAATTTTTTTTTTATTTGTTACAGATGTTACATTAACATTACATTAAGTTTTTTTTTCTTTTTTATTTCTAATAAATTTTACTAGTATTCCATTTATCATTCTCTCAATTCTTCTTACATGTTATACCACCTTAATTTTTCTTAATATATTAGTTTAAGTTAACTATAAGATACAAAAATATTAATATAATTACATTACTTTAAAAAATATAAAAAAAACTAGCATTCATGTAAAAGTGATTTAATGTTAAAATAATTTAATAAGATAGCCACCCGAAAATATCCACCAGTCGAGTATAAAACTTTGGAGCACTAGGCTTGTATGTCTCCGAAGAGAAGCCCGTACATCAATCTGTCATCATCAGTTACGAACCTAATATCACCCTCTAAGGAAAACCCACTTAATATAAGAAAAACCTTTTGGCCTAACCTATAACTTTTTTTTTGTCACATATGAGTATTGAACTCAAAATATCCTATTATTTTAATAAAATTTTGATATTCATCATCTTAAGTGGTTAAAGTAAGTTACTATAACACGTCACTAAAATAATGAGATAACTTAGGTTCAAGTCTCACATGTAAAAATAAAAGGTTTTAAAATAGCCAATAAATTTTCTCACATAATATAAGTTTACTTTTGAGGATGAGTTTAGTTTCATACTTGAATAATAAAGATAATCGAATATACCAGTGACTTACCAATTATTGTCAACCCGTTCAAGAAAATAAATAATAATACATATTTCAATATGTGATACGTGATATGGTTGGTGTAAGTTTCAGATTAATTCAAGTCAAATAACAAGACCTTAGGCGCTAAGTAAAAGTAGATATATAGTTTAGGATCTAAATATAAAACCCCCAACATTATTACTATTGAGATTATCTCAAAATAAATAGAGTTGTCACCAGGTTACGGCGGTAGTCTCCAACTCTCCGTCAACAATACAGTGCGATTACTTTAGAACCCTTTTCCACACAATTCTCTCTCGATCCCTCAAACCCTAAGCCCTTTGTAGCAGATCTTCTCTTCTCTACATGATCCAATAACAAATCGTTTGCTACAATTTTCTTAGATCTTCCAATTCGATTAGCAATTCGGTGGTTCTGATTCCCCTTGATTTGTTAGAACATATGGCAGGTGGAGCATCGAATGTTGATAAGTTCGAATTGTACTTCAAAACAGCTGATTTGGATCGAGACGGTCGGGTTAGTGGCGCTGAAGCTGTTGCCTTCTTTAAAGCCTCTGGTTTACCTACGCCCGTTCTCGCTCAGGTTAGTACTTTTGAGTAATTTCGGTGGTTCTGCTTCTACTGTTAGAATTGTGCTATATCCGCAGCCGATTTTGTTAGGTATCACAATCAGAGTGGGTTCCAGCGGAAGCAATCAAACACACACAATCACACAATATATATATAAAGTAGACACGAGAGAATTATAGTGGTTCGGTCTAGGTGACCTACCTCCACTCTGCAACTAGGGTTTATATTATTATTGTGCTCAAGAATACAATTACATCATGGGTCTATTTATAATGCTAGATTAGGGTTGTAATTAAGGTAATAACTTAGGCTCCAAGAATTAACTAATTAACCCTAATTAGGGCCGGCTAGCCCATTCTTTTGTTTATCATTAGCCTAGCAAAACAGGCCCGAGCCCCGTCCGGCTCGGCCCAAAGCCTTCACAACCCAACAATCTCCCACTTGAAGGCTTTGCACAAGTCTACAAACGCCGTCCAAGTAACCCAGATCCAGTAACTCCAGTATTCTTCATATCCAAATGTCTTCCAAGCTTCAATTCCCATCAGCTAAGACTTCATTGTAACCCCTAGTTGCACCCCCTCTCATCAAGTACATGAGGGGACAGTTAAAGCTCCCCCGAGCTCCAACCCATTCTCTATCTCAACTGGTATGCACGATCCACCAGCTCCAGAGATAACCCGAGAATCATCAACACTCTCCTCATTCAGCAAGACATCCATAGGAGAGAATTTAACAATCGGAGTAGTGGTCTTCACAACCCAACGTTGTTTTGTGACTGTACCCGAAACACGCCTCGTGCTCCCACTGTCACCAAACCCCTGACCTGGTTTAGACCTCCGATCCCGCTCAGCTTGAATCACCTTGGCACCAGGCTTCAGTCTTGCAAATTGAACCCTCTTTTGCCCCTTTGACTCCGCGAACCCAACTTTGTTTTGAGGAACGGTCATACTTTCCTCAATAGGTACTTCCACCATGTATAACGATCCCCGCTTGTTTCCACGAGCAATAACCAGATTTCCTTTTGTTACTTTCCATTTACCTCTACCAAACTTTACTTCTTGTCCCTGTTCATCCAGTTGACTAACAGAGATAAGATTTCTCTTCAAAGCTGGAATTACCCTAACATTCTTCAAGTTCCAGTAGGTTCCCAATGGAGTTAACAGATTAACATCACCTATGCCCGTAACATCAAGGATATTACCATTTGCTGTTTGTACCTTCCCAAAGTTGCCAACTTTTAGATTCACCAACGTCTCCCCGCTGTGCATGGCGTGAAACGAAGAACCGGAATCCATAACCCAAGAGTCCACACTGTTTTCAGCCTCAAGTAGTAATGTGTCATCATTACATTCATCCTCAGCAGCAGTGTTTACCTCACCAGATTTTCCTTGTTTACGCTTTGGACATTGACTCTTAACATGCCCAATCTCATCACAACTCCAGCACTTCACAGTTTTCCGAGCTCTAGACGAACTTCTCCCTCGACTCCCACTGCTCCTGTTATTTTCCCTTCCCCTGCCAACATATAACAAACCAAAAGATGATCCACCACCAGTGCTTTTCCGGCGAGTTTCCTCACCTAGCACAATGTTTCGGACCCCGTCAAATGTTAATCCATCAGTCCCCACCGAACTAGTAATAGCCGTTACAGTTCCAGACCAACTATCTGGCAAAGAAGATAACAATACTACAGCTTGAGTCTCATCATCAAACTTCATGCCCACAGAAGCTAATCTGGACATGATTGAGTTAAGATCATTAATATGCTCCAAAACTGAAGTTCCCTCATTCATTCGAGTCATGAATAACTCCCTTATCAAGAACACCTTATTGGCAGCAGACGGCTTTTCATACATATTTGACAGAGCCATCATTATACCACTTGCCGTGGTTTCATGCATAACGTTAAATGCAACGCTCCTCGTCAAAGCCAATGTAATAGCCCCTCTAGCCTTCTTGTCCTTTGAGTTCCAAACCGCTTCTTCAGCTTTGTTCATTGTAGCCGGCTTTTCTTCCAATACTACTTCCAAATCTTTTTCACCTAGCAATGCTTCTATTTGCATCTTCCACCAAGCAAAGTCTGTCCCGTTAAACTTTTCAATTCGAACCCTCCCGTCTTCAGCCATTGCAAACGAGAAACGAATACAATTAAGAAACAGAAACTGAAGTTGATGAACACCGTGAGAAAAGATTAACCTTTGAAGAAAAAAGCCAAAGAACCGAAGCTAACCGAAGCCAAGCACACTTCCAATAAAACCCTAAAAAAAAACCCGAAGATACCTAAACCGGTAACTTCACCTGCAGAACTGAGAGCAATACCAGCGACCCCAAGGGTTCAAGATAGAAACCCTAATCGCGAATTGCCAAAAAAAAATAAAACCCGGACAGCCCTAGATCTCGAACCAGCAACAATCGATAATACCACAGCCCTCTCGAACAACCTTCTATAATTTCAGTGTGTAAACCCGGTGTGTTTCCGAACCTCGGCTCTGATACCACTTGTTAGGTATCACAATCAGAGTGGGTTCCAGCGGAAGCAATCAAACACACACAATCACACAATATATATATAAAGTAGACACGAGAGAATTATAGTGGTTCGGTCTAGGTGACCTACCTCCACTCTGCAACTAGGGTTTATATTATTATTGTGCTCAAGAATACAATTACATCATGGGTCTATTTATAATGCTAGATTAGGGTTGTAATTAAGGTAATAACTTAGGCTCCAAGAATTAACTAATTAACCCTAATTAGGGCCGGCTAGCCCATTCTTTTGTTTATCATTAGCCTAGCAAAACAGGCCCGAGCCCCGTCCGGCTCGGCCCAAAGCCTTCACAACCCAACAATTTGAACCTTGATTCCTATCGTTTCATCATCTAGAGTTGATATTTTAGAACTACGAGGGCAGATTTTTAATCCCAGTCTTTTTTTTTTAATCGTACATAGAGAAGTGATTACAGTTTAGCGTTTGCAGTTTGAAGTTAAATGCTATTTTGTGATGTGCATCTTGCCCACATGATGTGCCTTGAATTCATGATCTGTAAATTTACTTGCACGCACATTAAAATTTACTTAAACAAGGTGATGACAAATCCTGAATAGATGTTTATTGCAACATGACTTAGCAAATCTATGAAGTTAACCAATGGTTTGTGTGAAAAAATGGAGTCATAAATCCTTTGAAGTTGGTGATTAAGCCTCACAAGGATAATAGTTAACCAGCCTTGTTAATATGCATGAAACGGCCAGAAATGGTTTTAAGATACCATAAATAATAAAAACATGAAAGTTTAGTTGAACTTGATACATACGTGGTGGAGGATGTGCAATCCAGCAGCTTGATCAAATAAAACAGAAATTGGAAGAGAATTTTATTATGAATATGAAAATTACACAAGCTTAGCAACTATTCTATGCTTCAATTTTGAAGTTAGTTTGAACAGCTTTCTTATACTACATAACAATTGCAAATAAAAGTATATTTTAATGCCGCATATAGACATTCAAGAATTTGTGGTGCCATACATATAGCTTCATTTCATCATTAAGTCATGAGGTGATAAGGTTGTCCATCAATTTATCATCAGAGACGAACATTTATGTTCATATGACGTGATTACGTGAAGCATTTATCGCACAATATTTTTCCTTTGATAGTTTTTTTATCAATGACACACCGGCTTTGCTTAATTTGCAATTCTTAATCAATCAACAATAGCATCCAGGTTTATCACTTATATATGATTTATTAGGAGGTAAACTAAATGCTGTAACAAAAACATAACTACATTAAGTGACACAGGTAAATTCTTTGTCTTGTTTTTTTCTTTTTTGGCATTTAACAAGTCGTTGGAAAGTTCAATCATTTCTTGATGAATTTACTAGTTCAGACATCTTTCACATTAGACAACTCTGTTTTAACCACTAAGTTCACGTCTAATTTAATTTTTGAAAAAAATACGGGTTTTCTTTTCTAGCACATGTTACTATGTTACACTTTATGTTTTTTGATCTTGTTTTCGTTCTAGAGTTTCCTTTTATTTCAGTTTGTTTAGTTATAATTCTTTTTGTTTATTGTTTCTTCTTTTTTCCTCTCTATATATCATATAAGTATTATTTTACATTTTTTTATTCTATGTGATCTGATATTATTTTACAGTTTCCTTCATGGTGCATGTATCATATTCAAATAACTTATATCATGTTTTATTTCTTATGGCTAGTAAAAAATCTGTAGCAATTTTCTATGTTTATGACTTGTATAGCCATTGCAAATAAATATTATTCATGTAATGCTACATATGCAGATATATGGCAATCTGTGGCTCCATATTGTGATTCTGTGTATCAAGATTCTTAAGATATGATTGGTTAATGTTACTCAATATTTTCATTCGGCATATCAAATGCCTTGTTAAAACAGTTTTAGACTTTAGATTGTTAAAATGGTAAATAGATTGATCAACAAGCTGTAATTCGTCATGCAGATATGGACACTTGCTGAACAAAATGGAACTGGTTACCTTGGGCGGGCTGAGTTTTACAATTATCTGAAACTTGTAACGGTTGCACAAAGTAAGAGAGATCTTACTCCAGAAATAGTGAAAGCAGCATTATATGGACCTAATTCTGCTCAAATTCCTGCTCCTCAAATCAATCTTGGAGCCTTAGCGGCTCCTCAGTCAAACTTAAATGCGGGTCCACCTTCCTTGCAGATGCGTGGTAGTGCTCCTGTAGCTTCTCATAGTATTGCTATGAGTGGACCACAGGGTTATTCATCTCAGCAAACTCAAGGCATGAGGCCACACGTGCCTCCACTTTCTAGTTCCACAATCCAACCTCAGCATGGGGCGAGTCATGGACCGCCAGGTGGACACACAGTGGCAGGCCCTCGTCCTTCAACTTCAAGCCTTTTTAATGATTGGCTTAGTGAGAGGACTGGTGGACCTACGCCTAGCGTCTCTTCTCAAGTTACTAGTAATGGGCTTTCATCCAAACCAAATGGTCACACTTTTGCTGTGAGTGGAACTGGAGCTACAGATTCTAGCACCCCTGTCGTAGGAATGACCAATTTTCAGGTGCCTATGTCTTCTGCACCTGGATTGAATGTCTTGTCATCTGATGGTCCTGTCCCTGCTGGGACACAGTTTCCCGTTAAACCAAATCAATCCTTCCAAACCAGTGTCGCCCAACAACCAACTGCTAGTCAAAACCAGAAACTGCAGTCAACTATAAAATACAATCAGCAAATTCCTGTACAGAATTCTTCAGCTGCTCTTGTTAGAGCTGAAAATATTTCATTTAGTCAATCCTCAGAACCGTGGCCGAAGATGACACAGTCAAATGTCCAAAAGTACACTAAGGTATTTGTGGAAGTAGATACAGACAAAGATGGGAAAATTACGGTTGAGCAGGCCGGCACTCTGTTTTTAAGTTGGAAGTTGCCAAGAGGTAAGCAAAGCATCATTTTCGCACCTGCTTTGTTGCGTTGCAATATTTTGTGCTTATTCTTGGATTTCAGATATCATAAAGCAGGTATTGGATTTGTCTGATCAAGACAAGGACAGCATGCTTTCTTTAAAGGAATTTTGTATTGCTCTCTACCTCATGGAGCGGTACAGGGAAGGTCGCTCTCTTCCCAGTGTGCTCCCTGCTGGCATTATGTATGAAGGGACACCATTGCCTCCATCAGGTCAAGCACCTGCTGCATATGGTGCTCCAGTTTGGAGATCTGAGCCAGGTATATGCCAAGTCTTGTGACACTTGTCATATTTCAAAAATCTGAGCTTACTTTTTAATGTCTTATTTATGTAACATTAAATCTACTTCCTTCTGCTTAGGTGTCCAACAAGGACACAGAATTACTGCCCAAGGACAGGTCCGCCATGCCGCAGCAAGGCCACCTCGACCAGTTCCAGTTCCTATCGATGAAGATGTGCAACCTAAACACCAAAAACCTAGAGTTCCTGTTCTGGAGAAGCATCTGGTGGATCAGCTTAGTACTGAAGAGCAGAATTCATTGAATTTAAAGTTCCAGGAGGCAACAGAGGCGGATAAAAAGGTGAAATACGCATTTTTTTTTTACTTTTATTAATCAGATTCTACTATGAATTTTGCAGTTATGTAGAATTTTTGAACAACTGAAGTTTGATTTTGGACATTTCTGGTGTTTCTTTGAATCTGTCTGAGGTGGCCATCATATGGCTATGTAGGCATACACATTCTCTGATTCTCTTGATGGCTACTTTCTCTGGGACAGGTTGGTGAACTTGAAAAAGATATATTGGAAGCTAAACAGAAGACTGAGTTTTACAGGAGCAAGATGCAGGAACTTGTAAGTTCTCTAATTCTAATGTGTCTAGCCTTTTCTGTGGGTGCATTTGCTTGCTGGGATAAAACAAGATGATACTAATACTGTTACATTTTGAAGGTTAAGAATCCAACTTTGTGTTCTGTTGTTTGATGTCAGATTTTGTACAAGAGCCGGTGTGATTCTCGATTAAATGAGATTACAGAAAGGGTTTCTGTCGACAGAAAAGAGGTATGTTTCTGAACATACCAAAAAAGGCATATATATTTTTGCATAATAGTTGTTTTCGGAGAGACTGAGCCGCTTGGTATCCAGGTTGAATCACTGTCCAAGAAATATGAAGATAAATACAAGCAGGCTGGAGATGTAGCTTCTAAACTGACTATAGAAGAGGCCACTTTTCGTGATATACAGGTGTGGTAATTGAATTGTTTAGGGGTTCACTTTAATACTTTATACTCCATTTTCCCCAAAATAGGACTCTACTGAGCAATTGTCCCGTGCATATTTAGGAAAAAAAGATGGAGCTTTACCGAGCAATTGTCAAGCTAGATCAGGATGGGAAACCTGATGATATTCAGGTATCTTTTATGCTGATTAATCTTTCTAAGGGTGTATAAGTATTATGCTATTCACTTGTTTGCAGATAATTATAATGCCATGTTACTGTGAATTTTAGGCCCGAGTTGATCGCATCCGAGCGGATCTTGAGGATCAAATAAAAGCCTTAAATGAGCGCTCCAAAATGTATGGATTGCGTGGGAAACCAACATCGCTGGTTGAGCTGCCCTTTGGTAATTTCATGTCCACCATAATTTCATTCCTAAAATTTTGTTAAAATATGTATATTATTTTCACTTTTGCAGAAACTTAATACTTTTTCATTGTTATATATGAATTAGACACTGCTCTTTTATATTAAACATTGACTATTAGCATCTTTCTCTCCGTCTTAAGAATATGTTGCTGAATCACACGCTATTAACAAGTCAAGAGTTTGTTCTGTTCATTTGATTTTCCATCCACTTCAAATACTACACATGCAGAAGGAAGTGTGATCTATTTGACCTTGAAATACATATTGAAATTAAATTAAAACGATGTTGAAATGGTCAAGCATTGGCTTTTTGATGGTTATATGTATTTGAAGTGCTTTTGTGTCTGCCTATTTATTTTAGTCTTGCTTGAGTGGCCATTGTTTATTAAGTTCCTTCTATTTCTTTCTTCAGCCAACCTCTACATAATATGCTGCCAATGCTATACTTTAAATTGGAGAACATGAAACTTTTGATGCTAGGTGTACTATTCTACTTGGTCCATTTATACCGTTTCAATTTACAGGACATATAAACGTCTTTGTCTGAGCAATTTATTTTTGCAGATATTTGACATCTTTTTCATTAGTTTTAATTTCATTGATATTGTTTTTGTACAATTTTCTAATCACGATGTGCACAATCCTTCTGCTTGTGGTTGTGCTAAATTTTTTTAATTGCTTGCAGTTGTGCTAAATTTTTTTAATTTGGTATACAATTCAAAAGAAACACTGACCGTTATTTGATGCACAAGACGAAATTGTATCTGATATCACTATTATAAATTTTTCCGTAAAACATTACTAGTTAAATGGTTAGTTTTTGTTGATCAAATCTTTCTGTGTCTAGTTGCATTGGTTTGCTTAATTGTTGTTTTATGTAATTTGTTTAGGTTGGCAAGTTGGCATTCAAGAAGGAGCAGCTGATTGGGATGAAAGTTGGGATAAGTTCGAAGACGAGGGTAAACCAAACGCCGCCTTAATATCCTTCTGTTACATAAGCTTCTATATGTTACCTCTTAATATGTGGAATCTAGTTACATATTTTACATCAAACCTGCAGGATTTACATATGTGAAAGAACTTACACTTGAAGTGCAAAACATTATAGCTCCTCCAAAACAGAAGTCTTTACCAGTTAAAAACAAGTCTGCTTTCCAAGATGAACAATCAACTACAGCTTCATCGCCCTCACATACCACCAATAAATCTGAAGAGTCTCCGGAAGCCAATGAATCAGTGGAGTCACATAAAGACGACTCGGTGAAAACTCCACCTGAGACCACGAAGTCTACAGAAAGCCCATCTAAGATATTCCAAGACAGCTCACCCGATGCTATTAAAACCCAGAGGTGCGGGATTTTTCTCAATGCTCAGTTTATGTCTAATTTCGCTATTAAATGCTTTGTATATTATTGGGGGTAAAAAGGGAGCTCATTTATTGAAATTTCTCTCTAATGGTGTAGTGAGTCTGTGTTCTCGGATGAAAAAACTTCCGATGAGCCAGTCAACGCCACATTTGACAATCACTATGATTCGGACTCTGCTTGGGATTTCCGTGCTACAGACCATCAGGTGAACTAGCAGAAATGAAAATACTTGATATTGTTTGTGCCATTGCAAAATGGTTTATCTCGTCATAATCTTAATTATTATTTATTTATTTTTGGAAGGATATGGATCAAGAGAGTTCTCATGGAAATATGTTATTCGATTCATCTGATAGCTGGGGGCTGAATCCCATAAAAACAAACAAGAACACAATCGTATTTGATTCTGTTCCAAGCACCCCTGCATATAGTTATGCTGGTTCCCCACCTGGAAACAACTTGTTTCATAACCATGGCCCATTTGCTTCATCTTTTGCGGATTCGGTTCCAAGCACACCTGCTTATAGTAACTCTCAACGCCCATTTACTTCAGTTTTTGCAGATTCAGTTCCCAGCACACCCATGTTTGATGGACCCGAAGATCGTTCGTTATCTAGATTTGACTCCTTCACCAGCAACGCTCCCCATGATTCCTTTTCAAGATTTGATTCTTTCCGAAGCACAGCACAAGATTCAGAAGCCGTATCCAATCCGGGATTCTTCCCCTCTCAGAACCTTGCAAGATTTGATTCCATGCACAGTGCTGCTGATTCTGATTTTGGCCATTCGCTTTTTCAGCCTCGTGAATCTTTCTCAAGGTTTGATTCCATGCGAAACAGCAATGATTCCTCTGATTTCAGTCGCGTGTTCCCATCTTTTGATGATGCAGATCCTTTCGGGTCACACGACCCGTTCAAGACTTCATTCAAGAGTGAAACGCCAAGAAAAGATTCATTAGATGGTTGGAAGGCTTTTTAGCTTTTGCAAATTGATCATATATTATGTTGAATGCTTGCGACAATGAGTTGAGGTCATGATTCTTTCTTTTTATATATAGATTTACATGTGTATGTTCAAGTTAATCGATTGATATTACTCAGCATGTGTCAAAAATATAAGCTCATGTTTATGAGCAGTAGTTTTGCAAGCTTTAATCGTCTTTCTGCATTGTATCTTTAACGATTTACATTTGTATTTTGTTATTTGGTGCTTAATAAATATGGTTGGATATTGCCTTGTATATTTTCTTCATATGATTTGTAAAACTAAACTTAACTTTTAACGTTTTTAAAAAATCTGTTAAAACTTTTATAAAGATTTCTGAAAGTATCTAGAGTTGATTTGCATCAAATGTGATAAATTGTTACAGATAATAGTAATAAAAAAATACAACGATAAGAAAAGCGCAAGGCTAAAAAACAAAACAAAAAATATTAAGTGGAAATAAAATGTGATATACTAACTAATAATTTTTATCTCAAGTGTTTAAGGTGAGATACCTAAAACATGTAAATATATGAGAATGTTTTGGGTTCAAGTTTTCTCGGAGCAAAAATGTTTGGGGTTGAGATAGTGGGTTTTCACAGTTGTGAGTTTCCTTATGAGGGGGTAGGGATGCGATCCTGACTGAGAAACGAATAGGCGGGTTTGACTAATATAACACCTATCCTCCAAAGTAAGATCGTACATTTGCTAATACGGATAATAATGAATACAATGATAGAAAGACCAAACCTAAAAACAAAAGAGAAGAATTTAAAATGCAAGAAATAATATCTAAGAAAGGTCAAAGCTAAAACAAAATAAAAACATTTTAAGTTTTGGAATAACATATAAGAAACTAAATCTGATAATATTGATGTATAAGATAATACGCATGGTAAAGTTGAGCTAGTGCCTAGTGGTAACCTGACTTTTAAATGAGCTTACAAACCCCAAGCTCAAACCTGTGTCGAAAAGCTATTTAACAACAAACAAGCATGAGCTTCACCAGTTAAGCTAAATTAGCCTTGTGAGCATGATTGTAAAAATCGATAAACGCTAGTTAGATTGAGGGGTACCAACTATGGATTAACTGGAATTAATCGAATTGGAATTTTATATGTTAATCTTCAAATTTATAAATATATATACAATATTTTTTAAAATTATACATATAATTTTTCATATATGACCTATTTTCACCAAATTCTAACTGATTTCCTCTTATTTCTTGCTGATTTTGACCAACTTTGGTCAAAGTTTGACTAATTTTGATCATTTCTGATCAATTTTCTCTGATTTTTGGCTAATTTAGGCGTATTTTGACCGATTAGCTAAAATCGAATCAATGGGTGACCAATTAACGATTAATCAGTGCTAGGCGTTGATTCTTACACATGAGAATGAACCTAGTATTTATATTCAGGTAACATAATTTATGGTCACGAACTAAATAGTGAATATAATTATTAAAAAACTACATAATATATGTTACGTCATATATATGAATAATTACCAAGAACATAAAAAAAGGAGCTAATCACATAAATGGTCTATGTGGTAAAATCGATTTTCAAGTTTAGTCTTTAAGTATGGCTTATTACAAGATAACCCACTAAGTATGACAACTTATAACAAAACGATCCCTGAGTTGAATGAAAGTTAATTTTTTTAGTTAAATAGCTGCGAAACAATCATTATACCACTTGCTAAAAGACAATTAATGTTATAAAATATAAATTATATTACTCATCTTCTGTTTTCATTTCATAAAAACTCCATTCCACCACCATCGCCACCACCCATCACCGCCACCACCCATCACCGCCACCACCAACACCCACCACCGCCAACACCCACCACCGCCAACACCCACCACCGCCAACACCCACCACCGCACATCGGGTACAGGGCACCACTAAAACCCCAAGTCACTTCTCATCTTCATAGCCTCCACCACACATCATCTTCTCTGATATTCAGGTCGCTAGCCTCCATCTCCAGCTAGCAACCGTCACCGCCGTCACTTTGTCTTCATAGCCTCACTCTGACGGCCTACATCACTCCAGCGAGCATTCGCACAAATCTTGATATGTTGTGTGGGGATAGGGGGTGGTTCAAGAGGGTTTAGTGGTGTGGTGATCCAAGAGGGTGCAACGGGGAGAATGCCAGAAAACACTCGGGCGGTCAAGTGGGGTGGTGGTCGTCGGTGTTGGTTGGGTGATGATCGAAGGTAGTGGAGTGGTGACCGGAGAAGTGGGAAAGAAAATAATAGGAATTGGGTTTTTTTTATATGTTAATCAAAAGGTATTTTGATCATTTCAAAAAAATTTAATAGAAAAGTTAAACGACCATCCACGTTGGATGTCATTTTGTTATAAGTTGTTATACCTAATGAGCTATCTTGTAGTAAACCATACTTGGGGTACTAAACTTGAAAAACAATCTTACCACATAAACCATTTATGTAATTAACTCTAAAAAAACAACTTACCTAGAAAATAAATAGTGGTAAGCTCAAAGTTAGCCAAACCCAAGCTTGTTTACACCCTTATGTGCAACCTCACCCATTATTAACATCTCTAATTCAAAGCTTAGAGAACACTACTAATTCAAAGCTAGCTTAGAGAACACTAAGGGGGCGTTTGGTTGGAAGGAATGGAATGGAATGGAATGGAATTGAGAAACTAGTATAATTTTCAAGTAAAATTGTGTTTGAGTGAGCAATTAAAAGTAAACCCAAGGGAATGTTTCACCTCAAATTTCCTTGATTGTGGGATTTCAAAATCCTTCCACCTAGAGAGGGAATTTGAAATCCCACAACCAAGGGAATTTGAGGTGAAACATTCTCTTGGATTTACATTTTATTACCCACTTAAACATAATTTTGCTTGAAAATTATACTAGTTTCTCAATTCCATTCCATTCCTTCCAACCAAACGCCCCCTAAGGTTTTTGTCATGTCACCTAAAAAAGGTTGTTTTAATTGTGGAAACAATCTATTGCAAAAATATTGTAAGATGCGACATTAGAGACCTGCCCATTATACACACACATATCACATTAAATATTGTTTGAACACTTTCAATTAACACAAGAAATGATGCAATTATAATTATAGTTGATAATACAAACAAACAAGACTTTCCATGAAATGGAACTTCAAGAAACACATAATTTTACACACATAATTGTACACACCTGATTAACATGACAACAAATACAATCTTTACCTTCACGCATCCTCTCCTTTGAAACCAATCATCTCTTTAACATGGCATGTTTTAAGCATGACTCAAAACATTCACAATCATGATCCAAGATCGAGCCGAAGGTACATTATTCCACATAACCCCTTAATAATCCACAAACACACAAGAATTCAGTCTACGCTTCGATTTTCAATCAAAAATCACAAGCCAAACCAACATAAAGATCCTCTGTCGTTTCGCTAATTGGTGAAATGACCGCTTTATCATTAAAGTTTTAAGCTTTGGGTGCAAGAATCTCTTGTAAAGAAGTCCATGTACCAGTTATAGCCAAAATCACACCAAAAACAATATAGGCTCCATCTTTGATCCACACAAGCACACTCACTTCATCCTTATGCACCATCAAGTGAAACAAAGCAGGCAACACAAACCCCAACACAATGCACACACTACTCCCCACCAAAGACAAGAAATCAGCAAAATTAGGCACCAAAAGAGCCACTAAACTCACCACTAACACCAAACCCCATCTCACCCACAAACTATACCTCCCTTCACAAAACATCCTCTCAAAAACCTCAAACACAGGGTTCATCATCAGAGGAAAAGTGAAGAAAAGATTCAAGCAAAGACCCAATTGAACCACACTGCTCAACCACCCTTGCCCCAAATTTGTAGTGATTATATCTTTGGTCTCATCACCAAATGCAAAGTACCCAAATATACCAAAAGATGCAAACATCAAAGCAATGAAAGCTATTGTTGTGCCCAACACCTTACCAAACTTGCTCTTGTCTGCAGTCTCTGATTCCAATGGCAGCACCATACCAATCCCTTCGAACGCGTAAACCGCCACACCGATCCCGTAAAAGAACACAGAGAACCCACCAAATGCTTGTAAAACATGTTTAGAATTCAAGTATGTCATTGCTTCTTCCACCATAACCACACCCATGGCTCCAATATCTACTATATCAGCGAATATGCTTAAAGGGGCTAAATGGGTCAACGTTGGAATCGAATTCAACCCCAATTGAAACGGAAAACACGCCCAAATGTAGAATGCTTTAGCTGATAACCCCAAAATGCTAGGGTTAGGGTTTGTGGCACTTGAATATGACGTCAAATTGAAGATGTTGACCAAAGTGTTGGAGACGAAAATCAGGTAACTTACGCAAAACCCAGCCTGTGAAAGCACGATCATTACATCAACGGACGATCGGCCGACGGGACCGGCGACGACGAACCCTAGGTCACCGAAAGAATTGATTTTTGAGAACCCGTTGATGGATTCGAGCTTACGTCGGGTGTTAACAAGCAGCATCATGCAGTGGTTGGTGAAATAAGCAACGGCGAACACCGTTAGGGTTCCGGTGACGTATCCGGTGCGTTTGAAGGTGTAGGGGAGGCCGAGGACGCCAGCGCCGACGATGGCGATGAAGACGTTGGCGAAAGTCTTGAATTGGGAGGATTGATGTGGGGTTTTTGAGTTGAGAAGAGGGGTTGATTCTCGAGGGAGATTGAGTACGTGGGATGATGAAGATGCTTCTGAATTGTTCTTGGTTTCTTCAAAACCCATGATTGTTTGAATGTTTGTTGATGAATTTTACAGAGAGGGAAGAATTGGGGTTGAATTATTGGTGGAAGATTGTTTGAATGTAGAAGGATGGGGTCTTGTTTTAAGATCTGTAGATACAATATGAATGAATATCTTGATAGCAGTAAGAAGTAGAAATCACACACGTCTTCTGCACACTGAAATTTTTTAATCTGTGGAAGAACAAGAGAAATTGGATTTTAATACTGTCAGTTTAGCTGCTTTCACTTTTTATTAACTAGTTTTTCACTAGTTTCAAAAAAAAACTATTTTTTTACTTATCGCGTGTTGCGACGGCATCATACGCAGTTTAATAAAATATAAACTGATACGATTTGTCTCTGGATTATTGCACGTCAAACTGTAAAGTGACCCGAATTTATACTGTTGAAAGAAAAGTTATTATACTTGACTCGTATTTTTTTCAAACAAAACTATGTTGTAACGTATACCAAGCGAACACGTATATAAAAAAAGCACATAGATTAGCGAAACCGGTTTAATCGTTTTTCTTTGAATTACGTGGCATGAGTTTGGTCTTATTTTCTCAGGTTCTCGTAAACCATAAAAACGAATACCGAAACCGGTTTAGATAATACCAATATCATCAAATATGTTTTTCACTTATAATTTGCTCGGTGAATACGTCACGATAATAATGCTTAAAAAATAATATTGCTAAAAGAGCTAAAAATCTAAAGCAGTGGTTTTGTATAATTATATAAACCAAGTGTTATTTCTATATTTTATAGAAAATCTGAGGACCAAAATGATATTTCACTAAGATCAATTGCTAAAACCTAAAAGAAAAACAACCTTTGTGTTTAAAAACAAAAATCATGAATTTACATCGTAGCAACCAAGTTGCTATTTAATATAATTTATAATTATAATTATTTGATTTTATTACAAATATATGTTCATTTCATTCATAACCATTATTGTAATTGAAATCAAGTGCAATTAAAACCTAAATATTTGATAATTATGTTAAAAAACTATTATTGATAATAAAATTAAAACTCCACCCTATCAGAGTCGTCTTGTTTTCAAGACGTCGAAGTGAAACTCCACCATGCTTCTTTGTTTTGAAGGTGGTGCTACGCCATGAAATTCGGTCATGTCATAATACCGCAAGTAACGGGTGAAATCGCTAAAGATGATCAAAAAGGACAAACATGAATGTTTGTTTAATTTATTTTATTACTAATCACACAAATTGTAATGTGATGATGTTATATTGTTGTTCCGCTTCTAATTCTTTGAAATCTATATGAACAATAATATTCACTGTTAATTTACTTGTAATTGTAATTTTTGTTTCACCCAAACTAACGTAAAAAAGGAAACTAACAAGCATCTTGTGTGAGGAAAAGATTTTAGCCAGCATCTTAAAATAAAAACAATCTGTCTAACTAAATGGTTATTCTTGGGATACAAATGAGCTACGAAACACTAATCATGAACAAGTTGCAGAATCAACAAATTTAATTGTTCTTTTTTTTTTATGCAGGTTTCTAATAGAATCAAGTGTATCACTAGTTTGTAATTTTAACATTTACTAACATATTATGGTCGGGCCTCTTTAATTGAATTTTTTATTTCTATCGGAACAAAATATAATATCTTTTACAATATTATCCTTTTCAAAATTTATCATCTCCAACCATCTACTTCAAACATCCTTGAATTAAATTAATTTGTATATAATATAGTATATTAGCTTAAATAAATTAGTTTTTAGTAAATAAAGTGCAAGTTAAAATAATAAATAAAATGTTTAACCATGCGGAATTCTTTAAAGGCCCAAGCCCAATCCTTTAGTTCACATCTTCGGCCCATTTATTTTATTATTATTATTTATGGTTTCGTCATTCGTGGTTTGTTCTATTTGAAGAATTGGAGATAGTTTTAATGGATTGTGTGAGGTTGATCTTTTGTCCACACAACTAATGAATTCGACCAGTTTATTCTTTACTCTATATTTCACTATAAATAATGTTATCTTTTGAATGCGTATTTTTGTCTAAAAATAAGATTTAGAAACACAACGGTATTATTCAAGGTTTAAATGTTCGTTAATTAGTAGTCAGGTTTTTTTGGGCTCTAGGTAAATTGAGGCGATTCTTATATATAGTAAGGGTGAAGCAAAATCGAGTTTGACTTTTATCATCTTGTTAAGTAAGGTTTAGATATCTGTTAATTAGTAATCATTTTTACTCAGGCTCTAAGTAAATTAAGGGGATTCTTATATTTAGCAAGGGTAAAGCGTAATCGAGTTTGACTTTTATCATCGTTAAGTAGTTATGACATATTACTATATTAGTAACTATCTCTCTCAGATGTTGATCGACGATAATGAGTGGATTTTTCATACTAGTTATAATTTATGTCGTTAATATTTCGTTGGTTAATTGTAATGTATTAACCCCTGAAAGGTATCTAAAACATTATTTTGTTTTCTTTTTCTAGTTGTTTGATATTCGTTTTAGTTTTGGCAATTTGCAGTGGTCCTTATTTTTGGAAAAATAAAAGGACATAAATGGTAAGGACATGCGCGGTCAATCTCATAAATGGACTATTGAAAGATATGGTTCAGGGAGAATCTTTGTGTGGGATATTCTCTTCACGAGTTTAGCCGAACCAAGCGGACTTTCGTTCGTGTTTAGCTCGTTTTCAAATTGAATCTAGCCGATAGGCTCGTTTACAAGCGAGTGAAAAAATCAAACGAGCATTTTTCGAGCGTCACTTTTTCAATCGAGAATCGAGCGAGCGCAAATGAGCAGCACACAATTTGTACAACTCAACTATTTAATGTGTCTTCCGATTTATATTGAAGTGAGATATTGTGACTATGTTAGGTTTTAGGTTTTAATGACTTAAAAAGCAGTTTCATTTGATAACATAGCATTTTCATGAATGACAATGCGCTGTGGCTAGCGATGAGACGGTGAGCATATTGCAGAGAACGATACGTAAAAACGAGAGGTGATCAACTAAAAGTAAGAGCGGGAGATCATCAACTAAAAGTAAGAGCGGGGTCAAAATTTTCTTATATCGACTTAGGATTTTATTTTAATGCTTAGTGTTAATTTTTTTATAAGTTTGATTGATCTAATATGTATAAATATAATTGTATATCTGTGTATAGTAAGCCAAATCTACTAAAATGCTATGTATAAACTATAAAAAATATAAAAAATAATTCGAGCTAAACCGAGCCGAACGAACCTTTGCTCGTGTTTGGCTCGTTACAAACCGATACGAGCCGGTCAATTTGTTTACAACCGAGCAGAAGTTTGAACGAGTATTTTTCGAGCAAATTCTGAACGAGTAGTGAGTGAGCAGCGAGCGTTTTAAACAGCACTAGTGTGGGGAAGGGATTGAGTGACTTATTGGAGGTTTATTAAAAAAATTGACAAAAATAGAATAAATCATGCTTATTTATTACATTTGATGTGATATTCAATTAAACGAGATTTTAACATTTAAGAATAATAAACTTTCATTTATTTCTTGCTTCTTGTTAGTTGTTACCCGTTCACCAAAAACCTCTAAATTAAAAACACCTTGTCAAACTAAGTTGTGCTAGTGATTGTGAATAATTAAATCAAACAAATACGTCATGGAAACAAATTTCTTTTTTGTTAAGTAAAGGTTTGATACATTCACTTTCTTAAACTCTCTCACATTTATTATTTTCAGATAAAAAACCATTGCTTACTCTCATACCCAAGTCGGGTTAAATGGAAAACTTTGTTTATGTAGCGAAGCTAATAGTGTTAATTACTTTACTGATCAAAACTCACTGTTAGCTAGATTGAAGCTCAAGGTGCAAACCTATGGAACTGTGCTAGTCAAGTCTACCTTGCTGATATACCTTTTTTTTTCATTTCTGTCATACGTATTCAACCCGAACGAGCATTCTTCTAGGTAATTCTTTAAGTATCATGGTGCATAGCAATAAAGCATCATTCAATGAAGGTGTATGGAAGAAGATATGGATGATTGCAAGTGCAAATTTTTGAGGTTTGACGGACAAGGCATTAAAACTAACAAATAATTAGCAATATCATGAAGGTGTATGTGATGATATTGTAATCAAGAGCCGAGATGAGGATGAAATGCTACTTGACTTTCAAGAAGCATTCACTCGACTCCGCAAACTTTAATATGAAGTTGAACTCGGACAAATGTTCTTCTGGAGCAGAAGAGAACATGTTTTAGGGTTGATAGTGATAAAAGATGGTTATAAAGTTTGCTGATATTATTATTATTATTTTTTTTTTTTTGCTAAGGACATTACAGCTTAATTTCCCTTAGCTAAGTAAATTATAAAATAAAAACAAGTAAATTTTAATGAAAGAGTACTTGTCTCATATCGGCATATCCTAACCTTAACGGCCCCAATACATAGAGGAAAGCTAACATTATACATGTTTGGTTAAGAAACTTAGTAATTTTTTAATAAATCGGATTTTATAAAAGCTTTATTTCATACTATTGATAAAGTTATGAATGAAATTTAAAATAAATGAATCGGTATTTTGTCATCTAAAACGTTGTAAATTTTAAGTGACAAAAGTGATCTCAACTCTTAATTAAAATATAAGTTTTTAAAGTTGTTATCATGTGTAAAAAAAGTTTCATAAGATTACAGTAACATGTAATGAGAATTGAAGGAGTTTTAAAAAGAATGAAATACTTAATAAATTTGATTAATATTATATAAAGTTCTCTCTTATAAAAATTGAAAAACAAATTACGTTTAAAATAAAGTTCAAAGTTTATAAACAAGGAAAAAATATTACGATGTCTCTAATTTTTATTGTGTTTATTTGGAAAGGAAAATAACTAATTTGAGAAAATAAAGTTCTATTAATTACAAAATAAAGATATATTTTATAAAATAGTTTATAATTAATTAATTAATAACATTGAAGAAAAGTTTATAAAACAATAGTGGTGAAAAATAGAGATTTTTATATATTTTCCCTTCTTAAAATCATAAATTATATATTTCCTTAAGTTAAAAAATCAATTACATATTTTCCTTTGTTAATATATATATATATATATATATATATATATATATATGATAGAGAACGAATATTAACCCATGTTTATTACGATAATTCATTAACCAAACTAGTGGTCCACAGCAGGTCACGTCATCACTATAAGTTAGAGTTACAGTGATAAACTAGTGGTTCACAATTAACGTTAATTTAAAAAAAATATATATATATAACAAGACTATACTTGAATTAAAAATATTAAAATGATCTATTTAATGGTGTAATTTGTATAAAAAAAATAACATCATACAAAAAAGTTAATACAGTTTTTAAAAAGGGTGAAACTTTTTAAAAAATGGAGGGAAAATTGTTACATCAGTGATGTAACGCGATGTAAAGTTAGTTACACTACATAATAATGGTGTAAGTACTTGTTACATTAGTGTTAACGAGTTATCGCGATAAAGGTAGGTTGACAATCGTTCCTTACCCTATATATATATATATATATATATATATATATCCATTTCACGAAAATCAATATATTAAATGACTATTTTATTTTGTTTTTACTAAATGATTTTTACATATTGATTTATTGTTATTATAATTGTTTAAAACTTTTAACAATTATTTTTTGTATTTAGAGATATAATTTTGATTATCAATTATTGTTGTTATGAAATGAAGTGTTAAACGAGATGCAAATTCTATTTATGTAACAGACTCGAGCTTAAGGTAATATATAATTGATAATCTTAGAAAGTGAAATGTTTGTAAAAATACTTTGATAACAAAACGAGCAAAATAATCATTCAATTAAATACGTAAATATGTAAGATGTATGCTTTAAAAAGGGGATATATGTAACTGATTTTTTGACTTGAGAAAATATGTAATTAATAACTTTAGGAATAAGAAATATACAAATACCTCAAAACAAAGTAACATGAATAAAATAAAATTAAAAAGAAAGAAAATAAAGGAACATGAAATGGTAAGAATAAAATGGTTATTTATAGAAATTTAGCTATAAAAAATTAAATTTTACGGTGAAAAGGATTTGAAGTGTTACAAAGTTAAAGATAAATAATGAGTTTTGTAATTAACTTGGTTTAAGGGAACAACCAAGTAGGTATGTACCAAAAAAATAAAAAGTGTAATTTACTTAAACAAAATGTATAAATTCTATTTGGTTAACGGTTGCATGTGCGCTTAAATTTGCTTATGTATTATACAACTCCCCTTCTTTCCTGTGTATAGTAATTAGGAGTGATCTTAAGAAAAGCATCATATTATAAAAAAGCTAGAAAAAACCAATAAAACCGGTTACATAATATAAATTTTTTTTATCACTATCTTATATATGTGTGTGTGAGTATATATAACTAAGGTTGTGGATCAAATAAAAACCGTTGCATTGTTTTACATTATGTCACACATAGGTTACATATACGTAACCATTTTCATTCAACATAGTGTTACATATACGTAAGACTCTTCATTCTCGTATGTATGCTCAACATATATGTACCAAACACTTAAATAATATTTTAACAATTAAAATAATAAAAAAATTATGAATTATATTGTCGGTTTCTGTGGTTTTCTTTGGTTTTCACATAATTATTGGTTTTCTCATAAATAAATTTCATATGAGCAAGAAAACATTAAAATTTTTTTTATCTGTTTATATAAAGATACCGCACCCGTTTTAAAGGTTAAAAAATACTTGTTTTTATTATGTAATTTTTAAAAAAAATAATATTATATATAAAAGTTACAAACGTTTAAAAAATGTAAGAGAACTTGAAAAAAGTCAACAAACATAACTATGTCTAAAATGCACATCTAACAAAATTTTTCATTACAATTTGATATCAACCACTGATTTGAAATATTGATGTTTGAGATTACTTACACTTACGGTTTTTATTTGAATCGTTTCTTAAAATATAAGCTAATTTTTATTAATATTACAATTAAAACCAAATATATCTATCCACATATAATTTAGTTTTTAAAGAAGATAATATTTATAGAAAAAGATTTTAAAAAGTTTTTTCTAGAATCACGACAATGATTGAACGTAGTTTTCAGATAACAAAATAACACAAATGAAAGAAAATGACAAAATGTGCTTATGCGATGTTGTGTCGTGTTTCTTTAAAATTGTAAGCGGTCCTTCTACCTTGATTTGTCAATTTTTGAGACCAAGGAAAAACACTTCATGGACGCATGCGCAACTTTACATGTACGGTGCCTTCGGATGAATAATGTTTGTGACCATTTTTTCTTTATATTAGATATTGACTCGTTAAAAGCTCAGTCAAGTCAAACTTAACTTTAGTTTTTAAGTTCTTTTAGTAAGCAATATAGGAGACGAGTCAAGCTTGTAACATTACTCATAAATCGAGCTTAATGGGGATTTAAAGATAAAACTTAAGCACTCTTAAATTAATTAAACTAAATTAAATTCAATGAGCCCATTTAGATTTAATCGAATTGAAGCTTGGATTGACTTTTTAGTTTTTACACAACTACCCTACATAACACGAGTTGGGCAAAACAAACCGAAATAGCCCCATATTTAAGAATTGCGTACCAAGGTTGGATAAAAAATATCTCGGTTCATATCAACTTGTATAGTTGTATTATTATTTTACTAGAAGTCTTGAATTATTAAATGATATTTTATATATTTTATGAGAAATATTATATTCTTATCCAGCAAACAAATTAACGGGGTGTTAGGGATTGTTTTGTTAAGCAACTTATTGACTTATTTCAATAAGTTAGTAAGTCAGCATTGAGTGACTTATTGACTTATTTTCTTCACAATCCATCACAATACCAAACAACTTATAAGTTTTTAAAAAGTTAATAAGTTATAAGTTGTTTTAAATAAACAATCCCAAACACCCCTAGAGTAATAAGCTAGAATGTTAGATAATTTTTTCTAAAATTAATATTTATTATACAATAAAACTAAAGGAAAACAATAAATAAGACAAATCATTGCCATCTTGATGTGTCATAAAAGTTAAAAAAGAACGGTAAAATTGTAACAAAAAATGGTGTGCGTAAGCAATAACAAATTTAAGAGATATTTTTTTCGTCGGAGTTATCCTTCGAATACGTATAATTAATTGAGATAAATATTTGTATATTGCTCATAAAATAACGAGTGGGATACTAGATAACAATTTAAAAAAGAAAATTCTTTAGTCCCTTGACTCTTGTACCAAACATTTGAGCCGCCTTATATTATATGCTAGAACGTGTTTTGTATTATCAACTTATAGTTAAATGGTCGCTTTAATTTAATACCAAACGCAACCATATTATACACGAATTATGAATAATCTAATGATTAAAAGTTAATAATATATGTGTGGAACCCTTAAATAATTAGATCAATTCCCCTCCCACCTGCCCCGATTTTGTTATGCATAAATAAAAAGGTTAATTGAGATATAACATAGGTCATGTAATATTTATTATTAGACTGAATTATCGTTTTCTTTTTTTATGTGCTGGTCATAATTATCATTTTCATCTAAAAATATATATATTTTTTTGTATTTGCCTCCCCAAAATTTGAAAAATTATAATTTTTCATCCAAAAATGTTAGTTTAATTATTTTAAAATGTTAAATATTCATCGTTAAAAAGATACTTGTGTAAATTTTCATATAAAATCTTAATTTATGTTTACTTGTTGCTGATAAAATTATATTCACGAAATTCATGTTTTTGAATGAAAATGACAACTTTTTTAAATCTAGCTAAATATTAAAAAAAAACTTTTTTGATAAAAATAACAAATATGATTAAAGCATAGTGAAAAAAAATGACAATTCACTCTTATAATTTATTACGGTAAAAGTTTTACACACATATATAACGTCATGGAACAAACTTAAAATTAATGATAAAAGTAATTTTTAGATATAGAATATTATTTTAACAAAAATAAGATAATAATTGCAATAAAATTAAAACGTTATAATATGAGAATGCCAATTTAGTTTATATTAAATATCTAAAATGCCATTAATTAAACCATGCTAAACAAATTTTCATTTCCACGTCAGTCATATAATCTTTTACTTGGTTAAGAAGAATAACGACAGATAAATCTTTCTACTCTAATAAAAGAGTATCTTATGTGACACGTGACGGCATCACATTCATTCTCATCAAAATTTTCCCGTTTCTCTCTCCTATTAAATAATTACCTTAATTATCAATAATATTATATACTTTTTTTATAACAAAAATAGTTTTTAATAAATTTAAAAAAGATCTTATTATTAATGTTATTTCTAAAAATAATTTTGATGGAATAAGAAATTTTTACAAAACATCAAACTTTTTTATAATTAGTGTTTTTAAAAAGTTAATTTTTTATAAACAAAAAATAATTAAAATTGAAATTTATAATAAGAAAATTTTAAAAAACGATATTTTTAATACAGTTTGTTTTGAAACAAAATATTTATTATTTTTTTTGGAAAAAAGTTTTAAACCAAAAGTTTAAAAAGTTGATATAATTATTTTATTACATATTGTTCTTACTACACGTAATTTCAATTGTATTTTATCGTAAAATATCGTTTTATACTTGATAAATTTTTATTATATTTAATATTTTATTTGTTCAACCCGTGTAGTACACGGGTTTATTAAAGCTAGTAACACATAAAAACGTATACTTTTTAAGAAATACTAAAATATCCCAACGGGCATCGCATTAACAAATTTTTTATTTTAAAATATATTGTATTGTAATAATAAGATTTTATAGATGCATCGCAGGGTCACATGTTTGGGTTTGTCAAGCTAAAAGCAACTAAAGCTAAACCCTCCATTTATATGGTGTCTTAAAATTTTCTAGAAATAATAAGACTTCATAGATGCATAGTAGGGTCACATCTTTTATATAGTGTTTAAACTGAGCTGATATATTTAGGCTTTAATTTAAAAGTGTTTATAATAAATTAACACCACCAGTTATAAATCTTTTAGTTTATTGTTGTTAGTAATTAGCTCGGCTAAAAAATAAAGGTTTATAATAAAATTTTAGAAAGACTTCAATTTTTCGGTTCTCTTAAGGCCCCAACATAAATTTATAAGTTTTGAGACACCATCGTCATAAAAAAGATTAAAGAATATAAAAACTTATGAGTTAAAAGACTTGATTTGGTATTTGATGATGATGTCGTAAGGAAATATCTCTAATATTGTATGAGTGAGTATATATATAAACATAGGAATTTGTACATAGGGGTGAGCAAATAACTGATTAATCGAATCATAACCGAATTAATCACATTAACTGAACCGAACAATTAAACGACAGTTCGGTTAAGGCATAACCGACTAGTACCGCACATTGCGGATCGGTTTCGGTTTTGATGTACAAATTAACCGCACCGAACCGAATGTCGTTAATGTACAATAAATTTACAATACTCATGATTTTACTAGAGTTCCATATATTCACTTTTTTATTTTATATTTATAAAAATATATTTACATAGTAGATTCTGTTATATATAAAAAGAACGCTATAAACAAGCAGAAGTAATACAAAATGTGCGTACACACCCCAACTTTGGTTTCGGTTTTGGCGAGACCTTAAAAACAAACCGTATCGGCACACCCTTATAAAATTGGTCCAAACTTAGAGTATATTGGGTTTCTTTTCTCGTACTAATTTATTGGTTTACAGTGATTTCTTTCTCTCTGTGTGTATGTCGTATATGGCTTATTACATAGTGAAGAGATCAAAAAAGAAAACTATCAACTTATGAGAAAATCATCAAGTCCACCTCTAGTCCACAAAGCTTACTAATTACTTAATTTTTAGTTATTTACGTGTGTTTGAGTAAGTTATGACATTACATTTTTAAATTATTACATACTTAATCTTAAATTTAAACCTCCTTAATCATCACAGAAGTCCTGGAACATCAATTTTAATTATGCAACTCATAGTTACATATACGCCACTCTTTGATTTATACAGTTTTCACGTAACTTATATTTTACTATTTTTCCTTTAATTAAATATTTTCTTGTATTTAGTAATTTAATAAAGTCTTTGAACACGTGATAAGGAACTCCCAAATCCCAATTGCATGCGTCAATATCGCACATGTTTTAATCCACTTTACAGCGACAATTATCATCAGAAAGTGGAAATTTTTCCACACCATTCACAGGTCATGTGAACTGACAAACGAAATTGGTCATTTGTACGTTTTCTAACATCCTTCAAGAACTCCTGTGACTATCATCACTATCATACAAACTCACTAAACATTTCTACACCATACGTTACATACATGAAACGCTCTTGCAATTTTACCTATACAACTCCTGCTACAGCATCAGATCCACTTGATCTCATCACTGCTGAAAGTTTCCCCCTTTCTTCTTCATTGCTTTTTCTCTGGGTCAACTGTCGATGGCTGCTTAGTCTTCTCTTCTCTGTAATCTCTCTCTCTCTCACACTATATGTGTAATAGATACATGTATATACAGTAGGATTATATAGATGTATAGGATAAAGTTGTGATCTTTTCCTCATTTGGGAGATTTCTTGATGTGTTTTGTGGACTGATGATTATTTTCTGATGTGGGTGTAGGTTAATTTGATGGGTTAATTATTTCTTCTAATGACTATTTTGAAGTTGCATACAACTTGTTTGATGTTTTGATTAGATGAGTTTTGAGAATTGTCTTCTTTGTCTTGTTGGTGAAATATTGGTAGCATTTAATAGTCATTCCAGCTACCTCTGGGTGGTGGAGGCTCTTGTCACTTTGGAGAAGTCGAAGGTTCAAATTTTGGCATATGGTAGATTGGGAATTGGTGTAGTTTAGCAGCAGAAGTAGATGAGTGTGTGAGTTGTAGTTCAAAAAGGAAGAAAAAAAAAGAAAAGAAAAGCTTACTTAAGATTCCCACTACCCACATATATAAAGGAATCATCTGATTTGTTTAATAGACGAACATTTGCTGTAAATTCATTCTCATTCTTGATATAATTTTTGTCTTATCCAATTATTGATTTCGTATATACACGAAATACTTTAATCTGAGAGTGATATCACGTTTCAGAAATCCATATGGGAATAAAGAAATCTAAAAGCACAACCTGTCTCACCTTAGTTTTAATGCTAATTGGTCAAGACTCAAGTCTCTGAATATCAACTTCTAACTTAGTTCCCAAAGAATTGCTCAAACTTAGCTGCTATCATCTACCTTTCTCAAAAATTTACTTCATTGTAGTAACTGCTTGCTAATATTATTAAACCATGCTTTTTTCATATCATAGAAATGTGATCTTTGGTATTTGATTAATTGACAACTCAGAAATTTAAATTCTTTTGTGTCTTTTTGCATATCAGGGCGTATGAGACCGGCCTTTTTTTTATAAAAAGATGGCTAAGAATTTAGTTTGGACATTGGTGGTTTTGGTAATTTACTTAAGTGGATGTTTCGCCGAAGGAGATAATAATGCCACTTTTTCTGCAAGACCAGATGTCATATCTATTGCGTCTATCTTGACATTTGATTCCATCATCGGAAAAGTGGCAAAATTATCCTTAGAGGCTGCAATTGAAGATGTTAATTCTGATCCAACTATTCTTAAAGGAACCAAGCTGAAAATCACTCTTCATGACTCAAACTACAGTGGATTTCTGAGCATGATGGCGGGTAAATCTTTTAAACATTTGCTTTGTTTTTCACAGTAGTTTTAAGCTTTATACGATTTTAGTGTGAGAAGAGTCACTGGAAAAAACTGTTTATGATTGAACTTTTAAAGTCAGTTTTTGACTAGTTTAAGCTTGAAGTGGTATGAATTATTTAATTAGAATCTTGTGGTTTTTATTTGTTTCTGAAATGAACAGCTTTACAAGTCATGGAGACAAATACTGTGGCCTTGATTGGCCCTCAAAGTTCGGATTTAGCTCATGTGATTTCGCAGGTGGCAAACGAGCTTCATGTTCCCTTATTATCTTTCACAGCCACTGATCCTACATTAACTTCACTCCAATATCCATATTTTGTTCGTACAACTCACAGTGATCTTTACCAAATGGCTGCCATAGCAGACATTGTCAGATACTATGAATGGAGGCAAGTTATAGCAATTTACATAGACACTGATCATGGGAGAAATGGAATAATTTCGTTAGGAGATCAATTAGCAGCTAGAGGATGTAAGATTTCCCATAAAGCGCCTATTAAACCACTAGCCACAAAAGCAGACATAAGTGATGTTTTGGTTCAAGTTGCTTTAATGGAGTCAAGAGTTCTTGTTGTTCATACTTATGCTAATTGGGGATTAGATATACTTGAAGTGGCTAAAAGTCTTGAAATGTTGAATAATGGGTATGTTTGGATTGCTACAAATTGGCTCTCTACGGTCATTGACATTAGTTCTCCACTTCCTTCAAACACAGTTGATATTATGCAAGGGTTTATTACACTGAAAGCATACACAAAAGGTTCAAAACTCACAAAAAGGTTTGCTTCTGAGTGGCATAACTTAACCACATTCGGATTAAGTACTTATTGTTTATATGCATATGATACCGTTTGGCTGCTTGCTCGTGCACTTGATGCTTATTTTGATCAGGGTGGAAACATTTCCTTCTCAAAAGATCACAAGTTAAAAGGGTTAAAAGGAGACATCTTGAATCTTGATTCTTTAAGTATCTTTAATGGAGGAAATTTATTGCTTCACAACATCTTAAATGTTAAAATGAAAGGATTGACAGGTGTTATTGAGTTTACTTCTGATAAAGACATGGTCTTCCCTGCATTTGAAGTTCTAAATGTGATTGGTACTGGTGTTAGGAAAATTGGGTATTGGTCAAACTCTTCGGGTTTGTCAGCTATTCCTCCAGAAACAGTCAACATGAAGTCACCTCAGCAATCAAGTACTTCTGTGGCATTACACACCGTGATTTGGCCCGGTCAAACAAATCAAAAACCACGTGGATGGGTTTTCCCCGAGAACGGAAAGCAGTTGCAAATCGGTGTTCCAAAGAGAGTCAGCTTTCAAGAATTTGTGGGACTGTCAAAGGACACTGATGCATTTAAAGGATACTGTATTGATGTTTTTACAGCTGCTGTAAACTTACTTCCATATGCTGTTCCCTATAAGTTTCAATCATATGGAGATGGGGTCAAGAACGCTAACAGCACCAAGCTTGTGAGCTTGATAAACACAGGAGTGAGTTCTTTTTAATCTAGTTTCTTAGGTCATTCGGTACATACTAGAAGGCAATTTCGACCTATTTGCTTATGAGTTGGTTGATTTAGGTTGTGCTTATCTCTAATACGTCAAACGTGTTAAAATTTTGAAAAAAGATTTGATTAAGATGAAACATGTAAGATGGGTTGGAACTTGAAAGGATACTAAATCACCCATAACACATAAAAACCTCATAGTTGATTAATAAAACTGATTATTATTGAGATTATATAGCTTTTGTTATCATATTTGACACAGTGGTTATTAATTTTGGACAAAACATGTTCGAGGTCAATGTGTGGTCCACCAATAATATCCATTTGGCCACACTAGTTAAAAAGGTTCATTGTGATGTAAGCCAACACGATTCTAGGTCAATTTCTTTTTAAATTATATTGAAATTTAACAAATTTAATGCAGGTTTATGATGCTGCAGTGGGAGATATTGCTATAACTACCAAGCGGACGCGATTAGCAGATTTTTCACAACCGTTCATTGAATCTGGTCTAGTTGTAGTGGCACCAGTTAGGAGGTCAAACTCTAGTATTTGGGCTTTTCTTAGACCATTTTCTCCTTTAATGTGGTGTGTATCAGGAATTTTTTTCATAGTTGTGGGAGCTGTCGTATGGATTCTAGAACATCGTATAAATGATGATTTTCGAGGCCCTCCCAAAAAACAGATTGTTACAGTTCTATGGTAAGTGTCTTTCTTGTTTCTGTTCTAAAGACTACACCAAGACTACATAAAATTTGCTGTTTTTGTTCTTGAATCACCACACGGTAAGTGCAATCTGAGCCCTTAGTGCAGGGTGTGTTTGGATTTCCATTTGAAACAATCAATATCAATGCTTAGATAAACAGATTATGCTTCTGTTTATCTGATTATTAAGGAATTAAAATGATAATCAATTTCACACTAGCATCAACAAAACTGATTGTCAAAATGTGTAATTAAAGTACTTAATTAGCCCTTCTTTTAAGCTAATTTGAGTCTTTTACTCCCTTCTCATGATAGGTATCTCCTACTATAATAAGAGTGTACATTTTGGTCAATTTATGCTAACTTCTTAAATAATCAGAATCTGCATAGCAGTTTTAATATCTTGAAGAAAAAGCAAATCCAAACACCATCTCCTATCGCTAGTTTTACTACAATTTGTAGATCACAAAATCACTTTCAAAATGCACATCAAAGACATGATCAAGACTTGTCTCTCACAGTTGGATCTTTTTTTTTTCAGGTTTAGCTTTTCAACTTTGTTTTCATCCCACAGTAAGCACTCTTGTTTATATTCAGAAAAAAAAAAAAACTTTCTTTGGCTTAATAATCCACATGTTTCATACAGAAAAATGTTGTATGATCTTACTTGATCATGGTTTATGCAGGAGAAAACACGCTGAGCACTCTTGGTCGTATGGTTTTAATTCTATGGCTATTTGTGGTTCTGATAATAAACTCAAGCTACACTGCTAGTTTGACCTCAATCCTGACTGTTCAAAAACTTTATTCTCCTATCAAAGGAATTGATAGTTTGATGGCAAGCAAGGATCCCATTGGGTACCAAGAAAATTCATTCGTCCGTAATTATCTTATAAATGAATATGGTATTCATGAAGCTCGACTGATTCCTCTTTCATTGCCTGAAGACTATGAAAAAGCTTTGAAAAATGGTCCCAAGAACGGTGGTGTTGCTGCAATTGTTGATGAACGTGCTTACATTGAACTCTTTCTTTCAACGCGTTGTGATTTCAGCATTGTTGGTCAAGAGTTTACTAAAAATGGATGGGGATTTGTAAGTATAAAGTTTTCATTTACACATTATGTTTTAGCAATTAGCTTTCAGAACAATTATACTTGCAAAAATGTTAAATATAATACACTTTTTGGATGGCAATTGACAAGTGAAAATTTAAAAGCAAAATTAAACACTGATTGGTATCTTTTTCCTAACTTTGACCTTTTATAGTCAAACACATTGGTTTCAAGTTCATTAAATCACACAAAGTTCATATATTTATAACTAGCAAATAGTACTTAGAAATATATTATATCTATACCTAAATCACATCAAATTTCAAATCTTGGAGCTTGGAAGTCTTGCATTCATTCTTTTTCTACTCAGAAACATTTGACTTAAAAGTCATTCTTAATATTTCCAATCTTATATTTTCACAGGCGTTCCAGCGAGACTCTCCTTTAGCAGCCGATATATCAACAGCTATTCTAAAACTATCAGAAAACGGCGAGCTACAGAGGATCCATGACAAATGGTTGATGAGAAGCGCGTGCAGCTCACAAGGAACCAAATATGAAGTAGACCAACTCCAATTAACAAGCTTTCGAGGCCTCTTCTTAATATGTGGTTTAGTTTGTCTGCTTGCTCTTATCATATACATTGCACTAACATTACGCCAGTTTTATAAACTTTATCCAACACTCACTGAGTCGAGTGGGAGAAGCGTTCGATCAGGGCCTCTTCAGACGTTTGTTTCGTTTGTTGATGAAAAAGAAGAGACTGTAAAAGCGCGCTCAAAGAGAAAATATTCAGAAGAAAGTTCAAGCAGGACAGATGTAGATAGTGCATCAATGAACTACAAAAGCAACAGCTTAGATTTGTCAATGAACAGCAAATGAATAAAAATTAAAAATGTTATAATATTTGGTTCAGACAATTATTCCATTTTTAATCATAGGAGATAGCAAGTTAACCTAAAGGTACCACATTTAGATAAATCTCAAGTTACAGAAGTCATCCACACCCTAAAGATATTAATTTATGTATACAAGATAAACATTAAATTACATAGATATGGCAATATTTGTTTATATTCACTGTTACGCCTTTAAAAATCTACTACGGCTTTCTTGTGTTCTTGATATATGACTCGTTGAAAGAGAGTTTTGAGTTGATTTGGTTCTTATAAGCTTTGTTATAAACTTATAATCTCAAACCGAGTCTAGCTTTAGGAGGTTTAATTCCTATAGTCGTCTATAAGCCTGAATATTGTTTTGGCTTGGTAAATGCACGTGCAATATCATCTTGAGTCAAGTGTAAGAAAATGTACCTAACTTTACGTCTTTTATAATAGGACTATTTCCATCGACCTTTAAAACTTAAATAAAATCATATAAATTTTCATGCGTTCTACGTTATAATTTATGTTAGGTCATTTAGTATAATTAGCAAGTAGTACGAAGTAAGTTCTAATTATTATTATTTTTTTATTTTTAGTGAACACAAAAATATAAATAAATAATTCATAAACAATAAATGTAAACTAATATGCATATTTTTCATTTTGGGTACAAACCCTTTTACTTTTCTTTTTAACTTTTTTTTTTTAGAACGGCTCCTAATTTGCTCTCAAAACAACTCTTAAAACCCACTAATGTAGCCTATAATATTTGAACCCTTCACCTTTTGAATAGATCTTTTAGATAGAAGAAATATATCTTACCATCAGGATGTACCTTAGACCCTTATAAAAATTCACTAAATAGTATCTTCAAACGACTAAGATTTCATAGAATTTATGTTTGTGTATAAGGACTCGTTGATTATAACATCAAGATCTTATGTCTGGATTTGTGAAATATTAATGGAAGCTGAAATGAACTCTAAAAATATTATCCGTATCAACAATCTGGTCGTCACTAAAAAAAACGAATTATAATCTTGATCTTGAGAATAATAGTAGCTTGTACTTTTAACTTTAGCAAATGTACACCTAGATCAAATCTTTTTAAGGATCACAAGTTATTAATACATCTAGCTTGAATAAGACTTTAACTTTATATAAACATATGAGCTTGAACATATCTGACTTTATTACTCAACTCTTGAATGCTAAGATTTCAATTGCTAGAAAACAAATAGTTACTCAGGTTGTTGGACTGTTTAAACTAGAACATGATAAAGTTTAATGTATATAAATTACAACTTAAGTTTCACCGTAATTCAATATTAAAATGTACTATAATCGTATGACTGACGTTTCTAGTAAAAAACATACATAAAAATACATTAGCACAAGAGTACGTGCATTGTTTTATTATTTATATTTGAATGTGTACTTAGTGTGTTTTCTTTTTGCATAAATAATATTTTAAGTTGTCAATTTTGATGTTATTACAACTTGTGGGATTGTTGCTTTAATGGTTGAACTATTATATTGTTATGTTAAAAATAATACTTTTGTTCATATACATCAATATGTGTAGAAAATAATAAATTTAAAATAAATGATTCGATGAGCCACGAGCTTGCTCAAGTTTTATGCGAGCCAAACTCGAGCAAAATATTCTAGTTGTTTAAGATAAACGATTCAAACCGGCTAGTATTGTTTTCTTGTAGACCTTTGTAAAAAGTTTAGAAATGACGTAGATCGTAAAGTCGATAAAAAGCCCAAAAATGCCCAACATAGGATATGTATTAGGAAAGCAAGTTATAAATTTTTTTAATTTATAATGTATAGATATGCAATTATAAAATGTTTTAGAAAAATATTTTTACTTTAATAAAAGAGCTATTAATGGGGATATGTGGCAGTATCACATTCTTTCTCATTAAATATTTTTGTTTCTCTATATTATTAAATAATTATATAATTACTAATAATATTATTTAATTTTTTAAAATTAAAATAGTTTTTAATAAACTAAAAGAGAGATCTTTTTAATAATATTATTTCTAAGAAACAAATTTTAATATATAGTAAGAAATTTTTCTAAAATATCAAACTTTTTTAAAAATATGAAATTAATATTTTAAAACTAGTGTTTTTAAAAAAGTATAATTTTTATAAACAAAAAATAATTAAAATTGGGAGTTATAATAAAAAAATTTTTAAAAATGATATTTTTTAAACGATTTATTTTGAGACAAAAACTTTTTTTTTTTGAAAAAAAAAACAAAATTTAAAACAATAGTTTAAAAAGTTGATATTATTGTTTACTTATAGTCTTACTCATACGTAATTTAAATCATATATTAAATAAGAATATTATTTTGTAATTAATAAAATTTATTATATATTTCATGGGTTTACAAATGGTAGTAAGAGTAAAATCTATTAACTATTATAAAAAAAGTTTTTACATGACACATGTCAACATATTATGCCTTTTTATTTTCATTTTCCCGCATCTCTCTTCTAATTAATGATATTAGTATATATAATAATTATATTATTTAAAACATTTCTAAATTAAAAAAAATGGATATCATAAAAATAAAACTAGATTTTTAATAAAAAACACACTTTGAAATTGTAAAAGACACGAAAAAATTCTTAAATATGAAGTATTTTAATACCATTTTTCTAAGTTTTAAAAGATGATTAGTTTTTTTTTAAATAAAATTAAAAAAAGACCAGAATGTTTTAAAAAACAATTAAAAAGACACAATCTTATAAAACGATATTTTAAAATAATATTAGTGTTGCCTTTTTACTAAAAATACTTATATATACATAACTCAATCATATCTTATTTACAAATATTATTTATAATTTTTAAATTTTATTAGAAATTATCTAATATTTATTTTATTTATTTAACACGTGTATTACACGGGATACTATATTAGTTTGTAATATTAAGATTATTTAATTAAATAAATTAAAAAGAGTAATTAAGATATTTTATTGATTTTGCTTCTTTGGAAATATTGGAGGAAAAAAAACACGCTTGATGTGGATTCCCTTGTTCTATTTACAAAAGAATTTATGTTATATGTGGTCTTGATGTAGATCAGGGAAAGTTTCAAGAACGTAACGAAAACAAACGATGAAGGAAACAAGAAAATCGTTTTCATCTTTATTAATGGATCCAATTCATTGAGGTGGAACGGATACAACAATGAAGCATTGGAACTGGCTCCTAATTATTCTATGTACAACAATATCCAACTATCAAAAAGTCTTTTAAAAGGACTCTATCAAAAACTTTAAGAATTAGAACGGACTTCGAAATCAAGTTTCTAAAAAATGAGTCATAATTACAGGGGTAGTCGCCCTGATGCGGTGATCGATATGGTGAAACCGATGAATTTTACAGGTGGGTTAGAGTTCACGAGCCTAACGTATACGGTGATGAAGAAAAAGAAGAATGACGAAGGAAAGTGGGTGAAGCAAGAAGCAGATTTATTGAATAAGATCACAGGTTACGCGCCCAAAGGGTGTATCACTGCAGTTATGGGTCCTAGTGGTGCAGGCAAATCCACTCTTTTGGATGGGTTAGCAGGACGGATCGCTAGTGGCAGCCTCAAGGGCAAGATGTCCTTGGATGGCATTGAGATGAGCCCGAGCTTCATCAAGAGAACTTCAGCTTATATTATGCAGGATGATCGGCTTTTCCCCATGCTAACAGTTTATGAAACTTTAATGTTTGCAGCTGATTTCCGATTAGGATCAATCCCACGGGCTGAAAAGCGACAGCGTGTAGAAACTTTGATTGAACAACTCGGCTTATCAGTAAGAATATAAGCATAATAAAGTACATATCTAATAACATCTCACTCGTAGACTATAGTCTAGGTGGGGTATTACTAGGCGTTTAATGATATAAGATATATTCATATAATCTCTTTCAAATTAAATGAAAACTTACAGGCTAAATTGTTCAACTGTAGACGGCGAGGAACACATACATAGGGGACGAAGGGACTCGAGGTGTTTCAGGAGGTGAACGTCGTAGGGTATCCATCGGTGTAGACATCATCCACGGACCATCTTTGCTTTTTCTTGATGAACCCACTTCAGGTTTGGACTCGACCAGTGCTCAGAGTGTGATCGAGAAAGTTCACGACATTGCGCGAACCGGAAGCACCGTAGTTCTAACCATCCACCAGCCTTCACACAGAATCTTGCTTCTACTTGACCACCTTATTATACTAGCTCGAGGACAACTCATGTACCAAGGATCTCCAAAAGAAGTGGGACTCCATCTAGGTCGCATGGGTCGAAAACTTCCTAAAGGTGAAAACCCGATTGAGTTTTTGATAGATGTGATACAAGAGTATGATCAATCTGAATATGGAGTTGATGCATTAGCTGAATTTGTTCTTACGGGCATGAAACCCCCACAACTTTCGGAGAACGAAATGTCATTTTCGACTATCCTTCCTTCTCCAACACCACCACCGCGTCGTAACAAGCAGAGCCATGACCAAGGTGCCACGGGGAAGCGGCTTCACCTCCAAACAGTCGGGCGGTCCGATCAAGAAAAAGGGTTTGATCATAGTGTGAGAAGCCCTTGGAATAATGGTAAGTCATGGAGCCAGAGTGGAATCATGGAATCCATTAAATTCACTCCTACTCGTAAGCGCAGTGATCAGAGAACACCACATCATCCGAGGTAAACTATAGTTTTTAATATATTCTAAATCAAATTGAACATAGAACCAATTGTTATACCGGTAGACCAGTCGAACAATATTACAAAAATTACGTTGTAGATATAATCAAAATTTAAAGATGCAAATCAAAATTTAAAAATTATTAAAATACTTTTTAAGAACGGCAACTCACACACTAATATAGTCTTACCTTCTAAACTACTCAAATAGGTAACACCTATATAATTAATAATACATTATCATCCCCAAGACTCGAACCCATAATTTTTAGTTGATGCGTGAGCACCATTCACCATTACACATTTACACCCAACCCCACTCAATTATGATAATACTTACTCTTTTATATAGATCTGTACATTAAAAAATAAAAATAAATAAAATACTGAGCTTAAAATATTAAATTTATCGCTAATAAGATATTGATGGAAAAAAGTAAAGAAAATCAAAATTAGATTCAACCAATCTGATTCACTATTTTAAGTGAAATTTTTTAAAATAAACATCATTAGATCTGATAGGCTTTTGATTCTCAACTCGACATACTTGTCTGATCCATCTTGAAAGCATTGTTTTAAAGACTTGTCAGTAATCAAGAATTTCATCCATACTAAGTCAATATGAAATTTTGAGCTTTACATATAATTCCCATATAAATGAGCAAACTTATTAAATCTATCTTGAATTTAATATATAAATTTCTCAAAATTAATGGTTGTGACTATTTTCTTTTTGTTACAGTGCATCTCCGGGCTACTACACATACTCGAGTGATATTATAGTAGGAACCCCAACTCCACATAGTAGTGACTACACGGTTAATGAAGATGATTATCTTACCCCAAACAATGCACCAAATACTACACAATATAGCCATTTGGGTCCTAAATTTGCAAACTCATTTTTTGAAGAAACATGGGTTTTGATGCGTAGAAATTTTATAAACATTAGAAGGACCCCAGAGCTATTTCTTTCACGGCTCATGGTGCTAACAATCATGGGGTTTATGATGGCCACTTTGTTCATGAACCCCGATAGGTCAATGCAAGGAATAACTAATCGCCTCAGCTTCTTCATATTCACGGTCTGCCTCTTTTTCTTCTCTTCAAATGATGCAGTTCCCGCGTTCATCCAAGAGCGGTTTATATTTGTTCGCGAGACATCTCATAACGCGTATCGTGCCTCTTCATACACCATTGCTGGATTAATAACTTATCTACCATTTCTACTGCTTCAGGCTGCAGTGTATGCTGGTATCACATGGTTTGCCTTAAAGCTAGAAGGCCCTTTTGTTTATTTCTTGATCATCCTTTATGTGTCTCTCCTCACCACAAACTCATTTGTTATGTTTGTGAGCTCGATTGTCCCCAACTACATTCTTGGGTATGCTGCGGTTATTGCTTTTACAGCTTTGTTTTTCTTGTTTTGTGGGTATTTCTTGAATAGCCATGACATTCCTGGTTACTGGAGTTGGATGAATAAGGTTTCGACAATGACATACCCATACGAAGGTCTTCTAATCAACGAGTACCAAAGAGAGGAAGTTTTCGGACAGACTCTTACCGGAAAAAATGTGACAGGAATCGGCATTCTACAATCACTCAGCATTTATCATGAAAAGGATCCAAAATGGACCAAGATTTACATAATGTTGGGATGGGCTGTTCTATATAGGATTTTGTTTTACATTGTTCTTCGCTTTGCTTCCAAGAATCAGAGGACATAAATCTTACAAAAAGGGATGACCTTGAATTAGTTGATAATAAGAAAAAAATATTCAGAACAGGAAAATTTTAGCTTAATGAACCTTTATATATTGTTGCAGGTTTTGTTTTATATAATCTTGTTATATATGAGGATATGTATGACTTGTGAAGTTGATTAGAGTTGTTATTCTCCAAAACACCAAAAGTATCAAGAAATATACAGCTAAATACAAAACAACTTGCAGTTCATTTTAAAATATGTTCATGACATCTTCCATTGATCATGAGCAAGCAACTAGTTAGGTATAAACATAATTGTGAACTTGTAGATGGATAACACATCAAGGTAAAACAGACATTGATTCTAGCATATATTGCTTGGGCTATTACAAATAGTACTAGAGCCAGGGGCCAGATCGATGTGCGAGTGAGGGCACTAGGCTCCGTTAGGGAGGTGGAGATGGTAAGTCATACATTGGTTAAGGGGGAGCATGACGTCTTCCTCATAAGGGGGAGAAAACATTCATTACGAGAACACGTTTTATCTGGGTGAGTAATTTGTCGGGTGAAAACAAAACCATGAGGTTCTGGATGGACATCCCATTGATGGCAAAACAAATAATATCTTAACACAATTTACTCGGGTTGTTACAATCGGGCTCCCATATGTCTCATCAGTCCAAAGAAGTTTAGAATTAATTGATTGTTATTTGTTTTTGTATGCATTGCAACAACGATCCATCTAGCTAGTGTCTATGGACACGTCGAATCCATGCTTAGTCTTGGATCAATGATGGGAACATGAAAAGTTAAAATCCGGGACCATGACTAAGTTAGATGTTCATATTAGTTTTTTTTTTTTAAATTGCTTAATGCCAACTATGGTCAATATTGGTTTCTCAAATAATCAAGTTCAAGTATTAACCGGTTCTTGAGCATGAAAAAGCTACACGTCCAAACCGGCAAGGTTAATAATTGAACAAATTAATCGATTTAATAACTGTTCTTTTGAAAAATATTATTTTTAATTAAAAAATCAGTCAAATACTAATTAAGTAAATTAAAATCAATAAAGTTCTTTCCAAAAAATTGAAAAATCATAAAACATGATCTTGTTGAAAAACATAGAAAATTAAAAATACATTTTAGCCACCAAACAAGAAATCGGTTTCACAAAAAAGGAACTAAGATAGAGATGAAACATCTCATTTTGTCACAATAAACCCAAAACAAACACCATCACCCAACATCTTGACATCTGACACCTTCGTCAAGCATCATACGAACCATTAACTCCCACCTCCCTACCATTTGGCTCCACCTTTAAGCCATGCAGTACAGCCACTTTAACTAGAATCATCCTTCGTATGGGAAGATTTTCATGGGCCTTAGCAAAATTTCTAGTTAAAATGGTATAATCATTCATTTGATTAACTAAATCGGTGTGAATTGTTCAAGAAACTTTTACAAAATGCTACTTCATTGACCTTACTTGGCTTAGAATGTTTTTGCATATAGTATTTTTTTAACAACAAATCTACCCTAATTCTACTTCTAAACTAGTGTTACATCATGCTTGGATATGAACCCGAGACCTCCCACATAGAGCCTCAACCAAGTGGGCTAGTCCCACATTGGTCAATAATTGAATCTTGGTGATGATGCCCGCCTTCGAGTGGTGATTCGGTTGGTGAGCTGCTGCAACTATCTAGAAACATTCCCGTAAACTCAACATTCAGAAACATAATGTTAATGATAATTCATGCGGCGTTGTGACACATCTGGATTTGAAGAAACAATAGAGATGGTATCATGGTAATAGAAAGCTAGAATTGATTTTTTAAGAAATTCAAGTCCTTAACATTCACTTGGCTGAATATAGGGCTGGAATAATTAATTTCTATATATGAAAAAATTGATGTGATTTTAATGTTTTTTCTTTTATATTGTAAATCTTCACTGGCTTATATATTATACTAACTTTAGTAAATTCGTGTATTACACGGGTTCAATAAATAAAATATTAAATATAATTAAATCTTATTAATAATAAAATGATAATTTAATATAAAATATGATTGAAATATTTCTTATTATAAATATAATAAAATATTTTGTTTTAAAAAGAACATTTAAAAAAATATTATTTATAAAAACTTTCTTATTATAACTCCTAATTTTAATTATTTTATAAAAAATTTACTTTTTAAAAAAAACAATTTTAAATTTTTCGTATTTTTAAAAAAGTTTAATTTTTTAAAAAAATTTCTTATTTTTTAAAAATTTTACTTCTTTAGAAATAACATTAATAAAAAGATCTTTTTCTTAATTTATTACAAATTATTTTATTATAAAAAAATTAAATAATATTAGTAAATTAATATGATTATTTAATAAAAAAGAAAAATAAAAAAAACTTGATAAGGATAAATGTGATGATGTTATGTGTATTTTCTATGTATCTTTTTATTAGAGTAAAAATGTTTATCGTTAAAAAATAAATTCTTATCCTATTTATGTGTTTTCGAACCCTGTATCTTGCCATAATTGCATCTCTGCTAAATCCTTTTAGACTTTTAGTGGTAATTGTTGATTAACCTACAACTTGACCTAAAATTAAACTTATCAAATAAATCAAATCAAAGAAACCAGAGGATTTGAACAGAGGACAAATTGAAAACACCATAAATCGCCGCCATTGAAGCTCAAAACGACGATTCTTGTTCATCTTTGATAGCTCGATTACTAAATTAGCAGCAAATATCATGTTACAGAGCAAATCATTCGTTCGGAAAACGAAACAAGGCAAAGTTGTTAAAGTAATTTCTCTTCTTCTTAAAAAAACCCTAATTTTGATTACCCTTATCACTGTGTGTGGCAAAAGTAATCGACTTTCTGAACGCAGGTGGTCAGAGAACATTATCTTAGAGATGATATATTCTGTGGAGCTTCGTTTTGCAAAGTTTGTGATACCAAAGGGGCTCGTTTCACTTCCCCTGAATCCACAATTCTTGTTCTTGATACTAATGTTGTTCTGAATCAGGTAAATTTTATAATATCTCATTAAAAATACTCACTTTGTGGTTGTTGATAGCTGCTGTATTGAATTAGCGTTGGTTGTTATGTGTTTTAGTATGTCAAAGTAGTCCTAAAAGTTATGATTAAAAGATATATATCTGTTTGTAGTTTATAAAGCTCTTCTAAACTATACCAAAGGTGTAATTATTGTCTTTAGAGTTTAGAGATGGCTAATTCATATTACTTTGAAGTTGAAGAATATAACTTACATTGAACCATGGAAGCCATAATGCGTTTTTACTTTTGCAATGGACACTATCACTGTGATACAACAAATTAAACAAGAACTACAATATTTAGATTAGAGGGGACTGCTAGTTTGTGGCGCAGTGTCATTAGAGTAACATAATTCCATTTGCAGCCACATGAGTTGTTTTAGTTTTTTAAAATTACAGTCATGTGATAATGGTAGTATGGTACCATGCATCTATTAGTATTTATAAGCTTTTATATTAATGTACTCTCCCCATTCCTGTCTAGTTAAGAAACATAACCTCAGATATAATTTTTGACTTAAGTACGTGTCTTCAAATGCTTATAGAATTTCTCTTATGTTTAGATTGATTTGCTCGAGAATCCAGCAATTGATGACGTTGTGGTGCTTTCTGTTGTGTTGGAAGAGGTCAAGAACAAGAATCTTGCAGTTTACAACCGACTGAGGGCCTTATGTAGCAATACTTTAAGAAGATTCTTTGTTTTTTCTAACGAACATCACAAGTAAGCTGTTTTGTTTTAACAATTCTGCTCAATATATAACCCAAAACTATATGTTTGTCCATTTCACAGATTTCGTGTGACATCTGGATGTTCCACTTTCTGTTCATCCTAAGCCTTATACTTTTGAATATTTTGTTTAATTTCCAATTTACTGTTGATTTAAGTGAAACTAAGGATAATCACTTGCTTTTTAACTTTGTTTTTGAGTTCGACAACACAAGAGATTTTTTTTTTTATTCATGTTAAATTGTATTAGCTTTTAGCCCTTATGCAGAAAGTGGCCTTATTATATCTACCTAACTTTTACTTATAGTTTCTCTAGTTTTTCCTCCCATTGTTTTAAAGCTGGTAACTTGTTATTTTTATATTGCCATCATTTTTATGTTAATTATCTTACATTGTGTGTGAAGGGACACATATGTGAAGGCTATGGCAGGCGAGAGTCCAAATGATCGCAACGACAGAGGTTAAATGTCTATTTACTATGCAAGTATATTTGAATGGGTTAGAATGCTTATTTAGTGTCAAACATGCAAGAACCTACTTTGTGATGACAGTGAATGAATAATAGTAATAGAAATTGTTAATATCAAATCTTGTTAAGTGAGATTCAAAGATCAAATCTAGAAACAAAAATTATATTTTCTCTAGAATTGACTCTTTGATCATTAATCAGCTATAAGGGTGGCGGCCCAGTGGTACCAGAACCATCTAGGTGGTGCCACAAGAATCTTAATGGTCACAAATGACAGGGAAAATAAGAGAAAGGCCATTGAAGAGGGAATATCTGCAGATACAGGTATGACTTAAGTCCATGAGTCCATGACCTAGTAAACTATGCACTAATTTTGATCACCATTCTTGATGTTCACTACGACTTACTTTTTGCTTTGTTTCAGTGGAGTCATATGTGAAATCACTTGGTCAACCTGCCCTTCTTGATCTGCTTGTCCAACCTCACTCATCTGAGGATATGGAAATTGAAGAGTTGAGACCTTCAAAGAAGAAAGCTATATATACTGAGGTATTAATGCTCAAAATTACAAGTATGCCATTGATGATTGCATTGTATCTAGTAGCCATTCATTCACATTTTGGCAAAATTTTTTTGGCTCCAGCATAAGCCCATGTCAGAGATTACATCTGGAATAAGATGTGGAATATATCATCAAGGAAAACTTCGTGTCAACCGTTATAATCCATTCGAAGCATACGTTGGAAGTGAGAGTATTGGTGATGAAATAATTATATCTGGGCGTGGAAATATGAATAGAGCTTTTGATGGAGATATAGTTGCTGTTGAACTCTTACCTCAAGATCAATGGCATAATGAAGCATCTCTTCAAATAGCTGAAGAAGGTAATTCAACAGCAGATTTAAGTTCCAGTAGAACAAAGCCTTTATGGCTTTAGATTAGGGTCTTGCATACAATAGGAGATCAATCTTTCATTCTCTTTTCCAGTTCAGTGCCCTATAAGCTATTAAAGAGTATCATTATTACTTGTTTATTTTTCATTTTTCAATTGTGTTTTAGATGATGAAGAAGATGATGGTGTCTACCTAGCACCGAGCAGCGCTGACGATGCTCCTAGAAATGCTAATCCCGCACAAGGATCTGCTGACAATGTGAATAATTCTCCTTCTCGTCCTTCTGGGCGTGTTGTTGGCATTATAAAGCGGAACTGGCATGCGTAAGTCATGTTAGATATAATTCCTCTTGTAGCCCACTACTGCAACAAACTGAAATTATTTCCTCCTATTAGTTGATACAATTTTTTCTTGAAAATTTGACATCATGTTTTACAGTTATTGTGGATCTTTGGAGCCAATGCCTATGCCCGCTGGCAATGCTGGTATTGCTCATGCTCTATTTGTCTCTAAGGATCGAAGATTTCCTAAGATACGAATTCAAACTCGCCAGCTTGGGAATCTTCTTGACAAAAGAATTATTGTTGCGGTTGATACTTGGGATTGTCAATCTAGATACCCTTCTGGTCATTATGTTCGCACAATAGGAGATATTGGAGATCGGGAAACTGAAACAGAGGTAAATTGTATTTATAATGTTTCCACTTATAAAATATACATCTGACATTTCTTGTATAATTCTAATATTATTGACCAAATGGTGCAGGTTGTGTTAATAGAAAATGATATAGATGCAAGACCATTTTCAGCTCAAGTCTTGGCATGCCTGCCACCCTTACCATGGTCAGTGTCCTCAGAAGATTTATCAAATCCTATTAGACAGGACTTGCGTCATTTACGCATATTTAGTGTGGACCCACCAGGTATAAGAAAAAAAATCTTTCTAATGTAAATCAAGATATGGTTATACAGTGTTGCATGTGATATAAGCTTCTTGGTTGTTCAGGGTGCAAGGATATTGATGATGCATTGCATTGTACTTCACTTCCCAATGGGAACTTTGAAGTTGGAGTTCGTATCCTCAAAACATTCTTATTTATAGATTCTTTAGACAATGATAATTAGTGAGTTTGTGTCCTTTACTATTGTTGATCAGATATTGCTGATGTCACAAATTTTGTTCACCCTGGGACACCCCTTGATAATGAAGCTACACAAAGAGGAACTTCTACCTATCTTGTTGAACGCCGTATTGACATGCTTCCCAAACCTCTTACAGAAGGTATTGCAGCGGGTGTTTAAATATTGTACACATGCTAATTCTGCAAGATAACAGTGAATTATCAGTTTCTTGACTTGTATACTAAATATATTTGCAGATATATGCTCTCTTAGGGCTGATGTGGAGAGACTTGCCTTTTCTGTTATCTGGGTATGGTTTTTGTCCCATTGATGCTCTTTCTTATATCAATATCGCATAAATTTTTGATGAAAATTGTGTGTTCGTGTGAAACTGTAAATGCAACAGACCAATTTAACCTCCTTTTTAATATTTTTAGGAAATGACTCCAGATGCACATGTTATATCTACCAGATATACAAAGAGCGTGATCAAGTCATGTGCCGCTTTGTCTTATGTTGAAGCTCAAGCAAGGATGGATGACAGGTGCATGAAAAGTTTATTTGTTCTTTGCATTGATCATTCACACCAGATACTTTTTTTGCTACTTTAATTGTTTATTACTTAGTTTACTCTTTACCTTGTCATGCATGCTTTGTATATTACTTGGTATACCATTCTTTGTAACTTGTTTTTTTTCTTCTATGTAAAACTAGTGAGATTTTAGCTTGAACCTCGGAGCTAGAATTCTTGTTTCTTTGTTCATTACTCAAGAACTATGTTGCTATATTTTTCTTTTCAACTAATGATATAATGTTTTCACTTTCAGCCGCCTGATGGATCCAGTAACTGTGGATTTGCGGAATATGAACGCTTTAGCAAAAGTATGTAGTTGATGTTATCTCTTACACACCATTTTATCAAAAATGTCTTTTAGTTGTAATCATAAACTATGAGCTTTTGCCACCTGGTCAGTGGGCTTGTATAAAACAGCAAGACATTGTTAATACAACATAAACTCCTTAAGAGTATATGCTCTAATTATCACAGTAAGTCAATGAGCTAATAGCACAATATTAATGCATCTGGCGTGTAGATAATGAGGCAAAGGCGTATAGAAAGAGGGGCCATAACTCTTGCTTCTGCAGAAGTCAAATTCCAAGTTGACACCGAGACTCATGATCCTCTTGATATTGGTAAAATTTTCTTGTATTGTAATAATTATATTAATATTAAGCCTTGTTTTATCCTGTTTTTATTTTATATGATCTTTTCTGCAGGCATGTATCAAATCCGAGAAGCAAACCAAATGGTTGAAGAGTTTATGCTTGCTGCTAACGTTTCAGTTGCTGAACAAATCCTTAAGAACTTCCCTCAGTGTTCACTATTGAGGTTAGTCGTTGATTCATGTCAGTTGACACTTGGTATTGTTAATGCATCTATGTTGATGAATTGTCTTTTAATTCATAAAAATATATTTACAGGCGGCATCCTAGTCCAACCAAAGAAATGCTTGAACCTTTGTTACGTACTGCTGCTGCTGTTGGTCTTGATTTAGATGTGTCATCATCCAAAGCCCTTGCTGACTCACTTGACCGTGCTGTGGTTAGTTCTTGTTAAACAATAATTTATATGCCTATATATGTCAAGGATTGTGATTAGGCTAGATTAGTGTTTACTATATTTAGCTTAATGTATTCTATATAAGGACTCTCTTGTACATCCTTGAATTATACAATAATACAATTGACAATCTCTTATACTAAGTTTAATTTGGTATCAGAGCTCTTGTCGGTCAACCCTAATCCCGCTGCTTCTTCTTCTTTTCTTTTCGGCAGCCTTCAACCCTAATTCCCTGTCTTGGTCCACAATGGCCATCACAGCCTTCACATCAGAACACAAAACAAATCACAATTCTCACAAGTTTGGGTTCAAATTAAGCCCTACCAACTATGGTTTTTGGAAAACAATGATCCAACCCTTTCTCATTACCAATGATCTTTTCGGCTACGTCGATGGATCTATTCCATGCCCACACAAAACTATTACCGGAAGCAGTCCGGAAACAAACCCGACCTCCAATCCTGAATATTCAGCCTGGATATCTAATGATGCTCATATACGCATGTTACTTCTTTCGACGATATCCGAAGCCTCATTTAAACATGTACAGGGAGACACCTCTCGTGATCTGTGGCTTGCCTTGGAACGTGCTTATGCACCTCACACTTCTTCACGAGAATACACTCTCTAAACCCAACTGCTGAAGATCGAGATGAAGCCTGAAGAAACATCCGCTGACTATATCACACGTGTTCAACAGTATGCAGACGCTCTCTTTAACATCGGTGAGCCTATGAAAGAAAAAGATGTCGTGATGTTGGCTATTTCAGGCCTTCGAGAAGAATACAACTCCTTGAAGTCCACTCTCATTTCAAGACAACCCTCTGTTACCTTGTTGGAACTTCCTAGCATACTTGCTGATCATGAATATATGGTCAAAAAGCCTGATCCCATCACGCCTGTTACTTAGGCCTTCATGGCTACCAGCAACCGTGATTCAGCAAGCACCCAACTTCCACCAGAAACAATTCAGTCTCTTCAACAACTGCTGACCCAATTAGGCCTTACTGTACAACCTGCACAACAGCAAAATCAGGCCCTTTATACCAACCGGGGAACACCAAATCGTGGTTCTTACAGTCGCCGTGGTCGTGCCCGCTACAACAGCAACAATCCGAACAGCCGTCACGCTGCTTCTCCCACAGGTATAAATTCTATGTTTGCTTGGGCATCTAATCAAAATACCATCTACGGTTCTTGCAACAGGTGTGGAATTGGACACATTCCCTCACATTGTCCTAACCGTGACCCTACAACAATTCGTCAACCAAGGCAGGCGCCTCAAGCAAACTTTGTTGATCAACGCTCACAAGCATCATCATCATGGCTGCCGGACACAGGTGCAAGTAGTCATGTGTCGCCTGATCTTTATGGCTTTGAAGAATCTGAGCCGTATCATGGTAAGGATACACTTATTGTTGGTAATGGCAAAAGTTTACCCATTCTTCATATTGCTTCTACCAAATTTAATTCTCAAAACAAAACCCTTTCACTTACTAAAATTTTACACGTTCCACAAATCAAACGTAATCTTCTCTCTGTGCAACAATTCTGTCAAGACAATAATGTATTTTTTGAATTTCACTCTACCTTTTTTTGTGTGAAGGATACGGATACTCGCACTATCCTCCTCATGGGTCCAAGTAAAGATGGTCTCTACTCCTTCAAACTACCAAAGTTCCATCCTGTGTCCAATGTTGCTTTTTCAACCGTTCGAGCATCTCCCACAACTTGGCATCAACGTCTTGGCCATCCCCATTCGCAGCTGTTAAAGTCTATGATCTCAAAAAATAACCTTCCTGTTACACTTAATTCTGTATTTTCTTCTTGTAATTCCTGTCCTATGGGAAAATCATCAAAAATGCATTTATCTTCTTCACAACATACAAGCACTTGTGTATTGGATTTAGTTTTTTGTGATGTTTGGGGCCCGGCCCCCATTTCTTCTTTTTATGGTCATCGTTACTTTTTATTATGTGTGGATCATTTCACTAGGTATATGTGGTTGTTTCCTATAAAACAAAAATCCGATGTTTTCATTACCTTTCAACAATTCCACAAAATGACTGAAAGACAATTTCAAACACAACTTAAAGCCGTTCAAACAGACGGAGGGGGAGAATTTCGGAGCTTATCCTCTTTTTTAACAAATCACGGGATTATTCATCGCCATTCCTGTCCTCACACCAGTGAACAGAATGGTTTTGTCGAACGACGACACCGTCATGTTGTTGAGACTGGGCTCACTCTTATGGCGCAATCGGGTGTTCCAAAGCGTTTTTGGAATTTCGCCTTTGACACGGCTACATACTTGATAAATCGCATGCCTTCTCGAGCCTCTTCAAATATTTCTCCATTTGAGCATCTTTTCAAACGTAAACCCGACCTATCCGTTCTTCGTGTTTTTGGATGCCAATGTTTTCCACACCTCCGCCCATATAATCCACACAAGATGGATTTCCGCTCTCTACCCTGTGTCTTCTTAGGGTATAGCTCTTCTCATCACGGGTACCATTGTCTTGACCCTGCCACTAACCGAATTTATGTCGCTCGACATGTGCGGTTTCATGAGGCACATTTTCCTTTTCTCCACTCCTCCTTGTCTCCATCTCCCACATCCACTCCTGATCCGTATTTCTCATTTTATCCATCGTCTGTTCCACAATCACGACAATCCAGCCCACACAATGGCCCACATACTACATCAGAACAATCCACCAGTCCAAACAACCCTACCCAACATTCATCCACTCCACCAGCTTCACCATCCAATAGCTCTAGCAGCTCCACGAGCCCAACAGACTCACCCACCAGCCCAACAGACTCACCAGACAACTCAACAACCCAAACCAACAGCCCACCAACCAGCCCAACAGACTCATCCCACAACCCACCAGATCAAACCAACAGCTCACCAACCAACCCACATCATACCACCAGCACCCAACCAACCCACAATTTATCCCAACCACCTCTCCAATACACCTACCGTAAACGACAACCAACACAACAACCACCTCAACAAACCACAACAAATGCAAACCAACCACGTCCACGACCGGACAATCTTCGACAAAACCCAAAACAAAGAACTCCTTACAATGCCACAGCCTTTCACAACACCACACAATCTTCTTCAACCGAACCACCATCTTTTGCTGTTGCCAACAAAAGTCCACAATGGCGTTCTGCAATAGCCGAGGAATTCAAAGCCTTAACGAGAAACGACACATGGACTTTAGTACCACCTGTTCCAAATGCTAATGTTGTTGATTGTAGGTGGGTGTACAGGTTGAAACGTGATGAACAAGGCAATATCAAGCGCTACAAAGCTCGTTTGGTAGCAAAAGGGTTTAGTCAACAACCGGGAATTGATTATCATGAGACATTCAGTCCCGTGGTAAAATCAACCACCATTCGTGTGGTTCTTTCTCTTGCGGTCACAAGGAATTGGCCACTGAGACAGTTGGACGTTCAAAATGCGTTTCTACATGGTGATCTCAAAGAAACCATTTATTTACGCCAACCACCGGGCTTCATCGACTCACAAAAGCCAAATCATGTGTGTCTGCTCCACAAGTCCCTATATGGGCTCAAACAAGCTCCAAGGGCCTGGTTCAACCGTCTTTCGGGAGTCTTATTGAACCTAGGATTTCATGGCTCTAAAACCGACCCATCTCTCTTTATTTACTCCCATAACGGCTCCTTAATGTACATGCTTGTTTATGTGGATGACATCATCCTAACCGGCAACAATTCCCAGTTGATTAATCATACCATTGAGAAGCTTCGCAGCACATTTGCAATTCAAGACATGGGTCGGCTATCATATTTTCTGGGCATCGAGGTTCTTCACAAGGATAATGATTTGGTGCTTTCACAACAAAAATACATTCACGATGTCATTCAGAAAGCAGGCCTCTCTCAATCGAAACCAGTTGACTCACCGATGAACACCAACTCAAGTCTAGCTACAGGTGACAGCTCATCCTTTGATGATCCTGTCAAATTTCGACAAACAGTTGGAGCTCTGCAGTACCTAACCCTTACACGACCTGACATTACTTTTGCAGTGAACAAAGTTTGTCAATTTATGCACTCTCCAACCGAAAATCATTGGTCAGCTGTCAAAAGAATTCTTCGGTATTTACAAGGAACCTCCAACTACGGCTTGCTGATTAAACAAAAATCAGCCTCCGTGATTCATGCCTACACCGATGCCCATAGCCACTCTCTCACAGCCTTTTCGGATGCAGACTGGGCTGGATCTCTTGATGACCGTCGATCCACCGGAGGATATGCTATCTATCTTGGATCAAATCTCATTTCATGGCGTGCTCGTAAACAACGTACTGTCTCTCGGTCATCAACAGAGGCGGAATATAAAGCTCTAGCCGACACTGTTGCTGAGTTAACATGGCTTGAAGCGCTTCTAAAGGAACTTCACACATCTGTGACATCAGCTCCAGTCTTATGGTGTGACAATCTAGGGGCTACTTATCTCTCAGCCAATCCAATTTTTCATGCTCGCACAAAACATGTGGAGATAGACTTTCATTTCGTCAGAGAAAAAGTCGCTCAAAAAAAGCTCTCTATACAATTCATCAAGACAGATGATCAAATTGCAGATGTGTTTACAAAGCCTCTATCCTCTCAACGATTTCAACTTCTCAGATCCAAGCTACAGGTCCTTCCCCGGCCTTAGCTTGAGGGGGAATGTTAAACAATAATTTATATGCCTATATATGTCAAGGATTGTGATTAGGCTAGATTAGTGTTTACTATATTTAGCTTAATGTATTCTATATAAGGACTCTCTTGTACATCCTTGAATTATACAATAATACAATTGACAATCTCTTATACTAAGTTTAATTGTTCTGTCTTCCAAAATTCAACAGCAAATGGATCACGTTCAAATTCATTTGGCTCATTACAAAAGTTTCAGTTTTTTAGTAATTATTTTTTGTGTATCATATGTTTCAGGGTGATGATCCATACTTCAATAAGTTGATCCGTATCCTAGCAACAAGATGTATGACACAGGTTGGTATTACTTAATTAGTTTATCTTGGTTTTTATTTATCTGGGAGTTTCTTTCCACTAATATATCTTTTTCTCAGGCTGTTTACTTCTGTAGTGGTGATCTTAGCCCTCCAGAGTTTCATCATTATGGGCTTGCTGCACCTCTTTATACACATTTCACCTCACCAATTAGAAGATACGCAGGTAACTGAGATTTACCACTGACACGCACACAAACACACACGCGTGGGTGGATGGTGTCATTCTATTTGTACTTTCTAAGATCTAACTACCTTAAATGGTTGCAGATGTGATAGTCCACAGGTTGCTTGCTGCATCTTTAGGAATATACAAGCTGCCGCCCATATTTCAAGACAGACCACAGCTTACTAGCATTGCTGACAGTAAGACATCTAAAACTGAATTATGTTAAAAACATTTCTTTCTGGCTTGACTTTCACCCTTTGATAATCATGTGTAAAATTATTTTTGATGATCAGATTATGTTTCTGTTTACTTAATATCAGTGGTAGATTTCAAGAATTAACTGTCAACAAATAAATAACGTGGAACTACATTATTTTCTATGTAGAAACTAACCTCTTTTATATAAATTTCTTGTATTTGCTTATTGCTCATTTGATGTTTTGTCCAGATCTAAATTATCGACATAGGAATGCTCAGATGGCAAGCCGCGCCTCCATAGAGTTGCATACTATAATATTCTTCAGAAAAAGGTAGTTAACATAAAATTGTTTAACACTCCACCCCTTGAAAAACATCATCATGAATTCATGATTATCATCTTTTTCTTTCTCTTTGTTCTTGCAGGCCTACTGACACTGAAGCCAGAATTGTGAAAATAAGAGCGAATGGATTTATTGTTTTCGTGCCAAAGTATGTCTTTGACTTTTAGGATTTATCGTATTCCTCCGTCATCTTATGATTGGTTGTTGAAATATTTATACTACAGTGCACTTTGACTTTTGATGTCAACTGAACTGAATTTCGAATAAGAGAGAACCTTTTTAGAAGTACAAACTTACAATGTTTTCCTCACTTTGTAGGTATGGTATTGAAGGCCCAGTGCACTTGACAATGAAAGGTGCAAAAGGAGGGGGAGAATGGGTGGTGGATGAACAGCAACAGGTGATCAAAAAGGTTGATGGGTCGGTTTTTTATGGCGTTCTTCAGACTGTAAAGATTCATATGGAGGTTGTTGAACCCCAACCCAACCGCCCTAAACTTCAGCTCACTCTTATTTAAAATGTAAGATTCTCAATTATTATTATTTTGATGAATTTTAAGGACCATGGCTTATATACGAGATCAACACCGTTTTCATATTGTTCATGTTCTTGTGATTTTTAATTTTAGTTAGTTTTCGTGTAACTAAACTGAATTGTTGACCCTATGAGCTACCTCTATCCTGAAAAAAAAAAAAACGAGTCTTTTCATTTACTATATCCGTGGTGTATTGAATGTTGCATTTCTGCTAACGCCTTCCAGATCCATCTCTAAAACTCAAATTGGGCTATTTAACTATGTATTATTATTATTTATTATTTAATACTGTTATGTTTGTATAAGTAAAACTTGTTTAGGCTTGAGCGTGTGTATTAGACGAGCTTCCATTTAGGCTTGAACTGATCTCGATTCAACTTTTAGTGAGATTACTTTAGAGGTTTACTTAAAGCTCGGCTCATTTAGCGTCTAGCCATATGTCTATTGCAGACGGCCTTATTGACAGTACTTGATCTCAAACACTGATAAATTCAATTAAAGAAGCTTACGGTATAGCTGTGACCAAGAAACATGTTTCAGAACCAACAATATATCTATATAAATTCAATTAAAGAAGGTAGACTACTAATATAGTTACATACAATTGCTTGACTGATGCTTGTTTCGGTCATAATAATACATAAATCTTGAGGATTTTCAACGTGATTGTATAACTTAATGTCCCTAGCCCGCATACCCTTTTTTAATCTAAGGCAGATCTTGTAGATGGTTGCTTATATCATGTCAAAATCCACATGAACACTGCTGACCATCCAGTTAGCGCGAATGCAGAAGCTAAGTAACCCCACATAGTAAGCACTGAACACTCCTCTTGTCCCACATTGAACAATTGTGCCATCGTACCTAATCAATATATATGTTATCAACCATTTAGGTCCAAGCTATGACTATTGACCGATAAGAATTCATGCTAACAATTTGATCAATGACACTCTTAACTTTGTAATTCCGAAACGTAACAAGAATTGCTTACTGATATTCATGGCAGGGGGGACGGTATATTGAATCAATAGCACAAAACTGAATAGGGGATCTGATGGAAGAAATCCTAGATTAATAGCTGCTTTAACCACTATGATCCCAACCATAGGGAGAATCACGCATCGAACACAAATGCTTGTGATTATGATAACTGTTCTGATGCTCGCCCGCCTCAAACCTGTACAAAAATGGATTAAAGTTCATGATTTCCAACAAAACATGCAAACATAGATAATGGTTCCATTTGAATATTATTCACCTTGTATAAGGTTGCCTCCTAGTATAAGACTGATACATGGTATGGTTCCTTCCCTGAATAACATGCAGATGTTATTTAAGATTAATCACTACATTCAAACAAACATTAAATTTGACCTAGTTGGGATTGAATTTAAATGAATGTACCCGAGTAATGTAACGGAATCTTGAATAACTCGTAATGGAGCATCGTCTCCAATCACAAGGTTTTTCAGCCATGGTGTTGCCCCAAAAACAAGTCCTACAATCTGAAGACAGCTATGATTGAATTATTATATGTTGCAAGCTTATATACAAGTGAGTAATAATAATTATAGTAATAAGTAGATATAATGACATATCTGCTTTTTAAAACTTACAGATCCAAGGGTTGGTGGAGCCAACAGTTCCTCCAACACACTGTGGAGTATGTCTTTTATTTTACTTAAGAAAGACCCATCTTCTTTCTCATCCTTGCTCAGTAATCCTTGATCTAAACTCTGCAAGCCGATGCATGATAATGTTTAACTGATCTATAAGAATTTAACTGTCAGTATGTTATTAACTGAGCATTATAAAAAGAACTGGGAGGCTTACAGGTTGGATTTGTGTGTCATCACTAGTCGAGTATGATAAAGGGACAACAACATCGATGTATTCTTGTGTTTCTCCGGTTAGAAGAAGTGTTTTTTCATTTGTATCCGAGTCTTTGTTTGGTTCTTGTGGTGAGTCCTCAGTTTCTTTCATTCTGATGTACCTTAAACTCGAGCTTTTTAATAACTGGAAAGTGTAAGTCCAAATGTAGAGACTGCCCAGCTGTTCATAATCATGAATACATTCAAATGTAAGTGAAAATTAAGTAAGGATCATCACAAAAAAATAATAAGTTAAGGTTAATGAATAATAAATCAGCTTACTGCCATGGAGAAGGATGAATAAGATAGTCCCTTGGACTTACAGACACTATGTTCTCCAAAAGGACTACCACTCTGGGTGCAGATTGCAGGTACTATTATCAAAAGAATGTTTCCAAGATTTCCTATCATAGATATTAACATAACCACATTAAACATTTACTAAAAGTCAAGAACAATATAAGTGTTTCATTGGACTTCTGAAGAAATAGATAGATTTACCAGGGGTAACAATCATGATCCATTAAGATATGGGTAAAAAATTTTTGCATATGGATTCATTTGGGTCAACTTAAATTATGTAACAGGTCAATTTGGATCTACTCAAATCGTACATGTCAAAATAGGTCACTCAGTCGAAATGGGTCACCATCATCCAAATGGAAAAATATTCTGGTAAACCTGTTTGACACCTTTTTTCTAGACGTTTTTTTTCAACCTGAGCCCATTTTAATCAGAACCTGCTTTAACTCAAGTCAAATTGATATTAGAAAAAAAACAGTCCGTTTTGACCTGAACTCATTTTACTTGGAACCCGTTTTGTTCTGAACTCACTTTGACTTGAACCTGATTTGACATGTTTCTGGGGCACAGAGTGACAAATATAACTATATAAGTACCTGTGGAGCACATAGCTATGAGTAGACCCTCCATATGTGGTTTTGGTCTAATTATTTTTGCTGCTATCCATCCCAGCATTCCTCCACAAAGAAATGTTATCCCAATGTTTATTGGCATAAACCACCTACAATATTAAAGGAAGGATAGATTTACATATCTCAGATTATGGCTGTTTATTTGTGTATTCAGTGTGAAAAATAAATATTAAAAGTGATATAGAATTAACATTCCCAAATCCTCATTAGCAAGTATATACACATGCATGAAAATTCACAATATAAAATAAGCTCTTACCATGAGATGATGTCTTCCAGGGTGACAGTCTTTGCAAGACTAGCGAAAATAAGCGATGGAGTAAATGCCACAAACACAATCTGAGAGGAAGTTACTTTTTTTATCAGCACATTTATTTTATCATATTCTGATACAATTTATCTGTTATAACCGTAAAAAGTGACTTATCTAGTTATAACAAGTCAGTTGTATCAAATGATAGTAAAATAGAAGTTTGTTACACTGATAACATATATTGTATTTACATTAGTTTATCTGTATGAAAACAGTATTACCTTATTAAGGGACTTGCGGGTGTCACTAGAAAGAAGATTGAAGTATTCGGTAGCCATGAGGGCCCCTATTGAGGTTAGTAACAACACCTCCAATATCGGCATGGATGCCACCTCAAACAACGACCAAAACCCCATTTTTGAAACAACTTCGGTTCTGTTTCTCCGTTTTACTCGTTGTCTCTACTTTGAGTTTATTTTTTCTCTTTATATATTGCTGATGGAAGAAAGGTCATAGCAAATGCTGGACCAGAAGCAAAATTGAACTCAAATTGGTAAAATTAAAATGAATTATTAAAGAGTGATTAGACTTTGAATAGAGGTACTACAATAATACAAGAAATGACAGAACATAGTACACAAGTTGCTTTTGGATTCCAGCTTTTTAGTTAAAACACTCGACAACATAGGAGCGGACTTTCAAGCCCCTTTCATGGACCAAATTTACCCTCCACAATATTAGGATTAACAAGAGCAACTTGAGAGGCTAAAACTAAAAACGTTGAAAGACGCGATTACTCAGATGTTATATTAACAAGAAATTTATCTTTTAAAAACACTCATTTCATCCTCGATTATTAATCCTTAAAAAATATTCTTACACTTCCATATCTTCATGGCTTTTTACACTTATTTTTCATTTTAACATTTCAAAGCGGGAGTTAAGTTAAACACCGGGTACGTTTTTTTTATTTATATTTTCAATATCAAATTATTTATCATAATAAATATAATAATTATTTATCATTCTTCAAGCTAGCAAACTACGTATGACGATGTCACAGCCGTCAGAAATGATTGGGCCAACTAATATTGAATACAAAATGATGGTTGACAAGTTAAGAGCACAACAAGAAGCGTGGAAAACGTGGTTTTAATTGTCTTCCTATGTATGTGTTAAAATAATAAGATGTTAGTCTTGTAATTACTAGTATAAATACACGAGGAAGAATCTTGTAACAATTAAGAGAATACATTTATATTTTCTCCTCCCAAATCCCTTTAAATTATAGATATATAAATATTTATGAATAATATATATTCCTATATGTAAGAATAATAATATAACATTTATATTTGTAATTTTATAAGTTTATAACTTTTTATAAAGGGTTATTGGATTTTAATGATTTCAAGTTTTATTTATTGGTCATGATTAATGCCAACTCAAGGAATGAATATAGACACTCTCAACTTGTAACTTATTTTCTCTCACGATCCCTTACTAACCGAGAGTTAACATCCGTTAGCCTCCATCAAGTTTGTTTTTCGGTATCTAGTCTCCAACGTCACTTGAAATTTACATCAAATGAGTTAAGTGGTTTAGATTAGAAGGTGAAGTTTGATGGGTTTCAGGGTGCAAAAGTTTTAAATTGACGGACTAGATGTTTGATTTCAACTTATTGCTTAGTGTTTTGGCCATATAAACAGTGCACGTCATCGAAAAACTAACGGTGTTAACTCTTAGTTAGTAAGGGATCGTTGAAATAAAATAAGCTTAAAGTTGGAAGTATCTGTAAACATTTATTGAGTTGCGACTAATCCCGGGCAATAAATGAAAGTTAGGATTATTAAAATCCAATAACCCTTTTAAAAATTACAAACATATAAATTTCGTTATATTATTTTAAATTCAAAAGACTATATCTGCCCCCTCTTTAAATAAAAACAATACAACCATACTCTTTCATTTTCTTCATACCAACTAGAGAAGCATACTCTAATGATGAATAATAAACAGTAAGAAGTTTCATTCGTGAACATTTATGAAATTCAATAACGACGAGCAAAAATGAAAGAAGCAATGCATTAAAAAAAGTGTGCTCAGGGCCGGTCCGTAAAAAAAGTGTTCTCAGGGCGGAATCGGACCGGCCGGTCCGACCGGTTTATCCCGAACCGGCGGTTCAAACCGGTCGAATCGGGGTTGAACCGGTTGTATCGGCTTTTATTTATATATCTTTAAAATTTTCAGTATTTTTTACATATATTCATTAAAATAATTATAATTTTTTTCGGTTATCATAACCGGTCAGACCAGTGAACCAGTATGGCATCCGATTCACTTTCCGATCTGGTTCTAAAAACATTGATTAAAATCCGATCACCTAAAGAAAAGATAGATATCTCCTTCAAGTGAGTGGACTACAACATTTGATGTAAACACTTTCATCAACCACAAGGATGATATTCTTCTATCATTGGATGACTATGAAATGGATTACATATGAGCACAAAGAAGGCTAATGCCAAAGAGGAAATAGAAATGCATTATAACTAATGTTTATTATGTAATACACACATAATGATAATTATGTAAACAATATTCTAATTCAACTAATGTTGAATTTCCAAAACAAGTTCACTTACCTGGAGTTCTATTAGGGCTTACCATGTTAGATTGTCTTCCATTAAATATACTTAGCTTTCCATTTAATTCAAGACGGATCAAACATGTTTTTTTTTACAATAAATAAATGTTACTCTTTATGAAATCAAGATATGATCAGAATACTTTTCTTTGTTTTTTCTCTAATATCACAGGGTCATTCTTGTCATCATTTTTAAAATATTTCACTCATACAAGTATTCATATTTTCAATACAGAATACATGGTTTACGAACACATATTAAAGTATTAATTGTTGGCTAGAACAACTAATTCCGTTGTAGTCTAGTTGGTTAGGATACTCGGCTCTCACCCGAGAGACCCGGGTTCAAGTCCCGGCAACGGAACATTTTTTTCTCAAAGTCAGTCACATTTGATCTATTGAAGTTCTGAACAGTAATTAAAGAAAAAAAAAGAATTCTATTAATTAGTTATAAAGTTCGCAATTAGAAAGGGAGTATCGAAATGAATTCATTCGCTTATTTGGTGATGGTGGTATTGGTTTATTTAAATTTGTTATCGATGCATAATTTAAGTTTATTCTATTTGATTCGTAATATAATTTGAGTTTATATATAATTGAGTTTTGGTATTCCATAAACAAAAGAATTGTCGTGGCTCACACAATTCCGCAATACAGGAGAGAGCAATGGAAAACTGCTCTGAAATATTAATTGTAATATTAGTTTGATACCTTGATCACCGAGAAAAATTCATCTCAAATAATCTGGGCCTTTAATATAGGGCTGCTTTAAAAGAAATATGGGCCTCTGCTATCAGCTGCAAAATTAAGAATGAAGATTTAGGTGGCAAATTGTTTTTTAAAGGTAAAATGTCTGCAGTATGCGAACATCTGCAGACATTTGTAGAAGGAGCGATAGATCAAGCCTTTGCAGTCTGCAAAAAGAAAAGTGTCTGTTTTTTAACGTTTGTAGAATACTAAAAAACGAATGTAGAATGCTAAAATAAACTGGTGGTGGTGTACAGACGGTGGTGGACGGTGGGTGGTGGCGGTAATGGTGGACAGTAGGTGGTGCTATTTAACCTTTTGTATATCTTAGAAGTGGCTGGACCACATATGCACCAAGAATAGCTCGCGCGTACGTTTTTTAATGAAACATTTTTGAAAAAACAAACAATTTGCAGATGGCAATGTCTGCGTGTGTTCTGTGCGACGTAGGTAGAAGAGTCTTCGTAGACTTTTTTTAAAAAAACAAACACCATCTTAATCTTGATTGAATTATAAAACATAAGTATTAATATTAGTTAAATAATTCTTTAGTGGACTTTGAAAAAAATTTGAATTTAGTTTTATTATTTATCTTATTATTTAATGATGGTTAAGTAGAGTTATAAGTAGAATACGTGTAGTATAAACAGAAAGTTATAAGGTTATTGTTTTGTGTAGTTTTTTAAATATCAATATTATATGTTCTTCTTTTAATTCTCTCATTAATTATTTGTTGTGTATATTTGGGCCAATTTTTCAACAATGAAAAAAAAAATTCGGAAATGAAACTGGTATTGAAATCAGTTAGACGCTAAGCCTACCCGTTTGGCTGAAATTGGTTTGTAACCACCTATGTCGAACCAGTCAGATGCAAACTGAACTAGATACAACGTTGTTTTAAACTCTAATCTTTTCCAAGCTGACCGATAATTTTACTCTCCAACTCTCCATGAATGGAATCCAAACTCAAATCGGTTTTGAGACAAAAACAAACATTGACCATCTTTGACCCAAACCCGAACCGGATTATCTAGAAACTGATTTGAGAACCTAAGGAAACTAATACATTCCATAATTTTGCCAAAACCAGACGAGCATCATAAATAAAAATAAAAATTCAAACATAATATATGATGATTCTGGTCAAATATTAGGCCACTAGATATAATCAGAAGTTGTAAGATTTTTTACGAGTACACACGAATGAGATTAAATATGCACGTACCGCTAATAAATTTGTTGATTAGAGTATTTCATTATAAAACGTGACACGTAATAACTATCGCCAAACAAATCTATAAAAATAAAAAAATATGATACCAGTCAATAGATATTATTATGTTTTACGCCTGTATTATTAAGCAAGTTTTGGTAGGTTTCTATAAAACTATTGTCCGCCGCCGGTACAATAATAAAAAAATCAGACACAACTTTACAACAATTAATTAAGTCCGGTACGTGGCTAATTCTATACGAGACCAAACTACCAGATGAAATCCCTTGCATATTTACATGCCACGTGGCATATGCAATTATACACACACACTACTATATATCCCACTTGAGAAACCACACCAAAAGCCACACACACACACTCCCTCTCTACGCATTACAATCTCTCTCTAATAACAGCCAATGACTCGTCCGTACAGAATCCTCATGTCGGTCGACGTGGCGGTGGCGGAACAGCCAGAGTCATCAGGCGACGAGTCCGATTACGTGATCATCCTCGCCGCCCTCCTCTGTGCTTTAATTTGTGTCGTAGGTTTAATCTCTGCAGCCCGCTGCGCATGGCTCCGTAGAGGATCTGTCACGCACAGCGGGCATACTGCTGATCAGCAGTATGAGAATAAAGGAATCAAGAAGAAGATGGTTGAGATGCTTCCGAAGTTCACGTACGATGAAGATAATAAGAGTTTTGGGAAGTTGTGTTCGAGTGAGTGTGCGATATGTTTGGGTGAGTATGTTAGTGGGGACGAGATCCGTGTGTTGCCCCCGTGCGGACACGGATTTCACGTCGGATGCGTTGATGTGTGGTTGAGCTCGCACTCATCGTGTCCGACGTGTAGGCGGATTCTGGTGAGTCGGAGGTGTAAAAAGTGCGGTGAGTTTCCGACGGTTTCCGGTGGGGACGTTTTGTTGGAAGTGGAAGGTAAATGTCGACAGCATAATAGTGTTTCTTGTTCATGAGATTATTTACCGTGGCAAGTTAATTTTCTCAAAATTGAGTTGTAAATTTTTGTGTAATTTAGGAATTCATATTTGCGTTCAATAAATATATTAATTAGATGACATGGCAATTAGTTGATGAGGATTGTTTGACTCGCGTAATGTGTAAGTTTAATGATATGGTTAATGACTTATGAGTAGTAAAATGGAGTACTGTAAAAAAAAACATGAAAAAGCTCGTACTATTATTATTTGTCTTAATTAAAAACAAACATGATTTATTGTCCCACATTTAGATTACGTTCTTAATTTGAAAGTGACAGCATCGGGTTCCTTGAAGATTAGAAACAACACAATCGTGGAAACGAGTCCCGTGAATATTAATATATTTTAACCTTGATTAATATAAAGTTATATATTTTCTAACTTTTTAACAAACAAATGCTAAACTATGAATATGGATGAACCGTAAGCTTTATCATAATGATTTGGTAGATAGAAAATATTTTACTCTCACTTAGGTCGTTAAGATAAATCCTCATTTATTTAAAACATAAAGTAGATTTAAGTTTGAATGGAGTAAGATTAAACTATTTGTACTTGTAACGTGACATGGTGCCCTTCCCCCCAAAAGATCGTTATTAACAGTCACATTATTGTAATATTAATTTTCAGTTTAAAAGTTCATTTTTCTATCCTATACGTATTATATTCACACTCATGATCTTTCACACTAAAAATCATTTTTAAATCTCTCTAAATGGATCTGCTCGAATTTAATATTTCATAAATTTGATACAAGTCTTCAAGAAGGATGAAAATATCAGAACAAGTAGAGGTAACTTTGAAATTTTCGTTATCATGGTCTAGCTCAGCAACCATAGGGAAATTAAAGACACCGCTACGTCTACAATAAAATTTTATTTCTATTTTTTATAACTTGAATGTCCCATTACTTTTTGTAATCTTAAGTTATTATTTACTTTTTACTTTTATTATACTAAAATGTAATATTTTCTATATGATGTTGTTTTTAAGAAATGTTCCGAGAAACAACATTCTGTACTAATAAAAACCAATCTAAAGAAATAATACGTAGATGTATTTGTTATACGAGGCATTAACTTTATATTAAAAATTATTTGTTGTTTCTACTCACTTAGGATCCAAAAATTTTTGAGTATTTTTACGGATTGTCCTACTAACAATATTAATGTTTTAAGAATATATTCCTTCTCAAGTGATTGAAGAATTCCATGTATACTTGGGCAGCCGGTGGCATCAATTTTTTGTCGGACCGGCCGGTCTGTATAAAAACATAATATTTAGGAAGCTTTAATTGTCTTGTAGCTATATAGGGTTAAATGGTGGGGACTTCAATAATGTCTCTTCAGCATTTGAAAAATCTGTGGAATTAGAAAACAGATGCAGCACGTTGTTTTTCATATTTCCTTTTTTTTCTTCTTCTTTATCTTATCCTCTTTTTCAATGGAAGAAAATCCTTAAATAGAGCCTTTCGTCCTTTATCTTTTAGCAGCCATCTTTTTATCTTCAATTAATTTCTCTTAATTCGTTATTGATATTAAAACTTAGATATGTATTTATAACTATTATGCTAACTCAAATTATTTTATAGTATTTGTTGTCATATTTGAATCCTAACTTCTTCAATAAGTTCTTTAGAAATGATTATATATAACACAAGTCTTATAACACGTCTTCTTTTTTAGTTGATATCAGAGATTTTTATTTATAAGAAATATATGTTCTTAAATAACAAGGAATGTTTGGCTTACGGAGGGAGAGAGTGGTACTACTAACAAATCACATGTAATTAATCATATGTCATTACAATCGCATGGTAATACACTAATACATACTGGTTAAGGTGATGTATTCATGACATGTAAATATAAAAAGGTTATGGGTTCAAGTCTCACTTTAAACAAAATATTTAAAGTTGAGTCAAAGGGTTTCCCAATAATAAATTTCCTCTTAAAGGAATTGGGGGTGAAATCCCGACTGGGAAATAAATAAACGGGTCCTATTAAAATAACATCTATCATTCGAAATAGCTTCATAAATTTATCATTAGAAAAAAAAAAAAAAAAAAACATGAGTTGCAAGTGTGCTCTTGTGGTTACAACAGATTACAACGTACGTCATTGTTAGCAATCAACCAATAAAAATATAGCAAATGTTATTAATTATAGTGGTTAACCCTGGTGACCCTAACAAAAAATTATTATTTAAAGGTCTTGGCAACTTTAACGATCCTATTACGAACTCTCTGGAATTTTAGTTATTTAATTAGCCTTTTCTTTTGATAGTTATGAGTTATAGAATTGGAGGAGTTGATGTGAATACCCTCGTATCCCAATTAATTTTTTTTTTGAACCGTTTGTTAGTGGTTAGTGATTAGTAGTTAGTATCATCAAGTTAGTGTATTCGTCAATAACAAGGTTTGAACCTTGGACCTTCAAGAGAGGCAAAGCCTCCCACCTCCCAATTAATTAGATTAAGTAATTGGTGTGGGGTTAGATGTAGTGATAAATCAAAGGTCGTGAGTCCTAGGGTTGGTGATGATAACTTGTTCTAAATTATCTAGATATTGTTTAATTCCTGCTGGATTAGAAAAAAATAACGAGTGTGTGAATCGTTGTTTAAAATAATTGGATTAATTTTAAGCTTTAATTGAACTCTTAACTTGTTTTTATTTCTAAATTTTAACTTTTTGAAAATATATAAATTATCTTACCGTTTAAAATAACATTTGGTTTAGTTACACTGCTAAATCCTTAAGTAATTAGTATTTTCTTTAATTGTAATTATTTAAACTTTACCCATAATAGTTATTCGAACAAGAAACATAATTTTGCTTTTCCCTTATTTTTTCTTAAAAAACCATTTCTGTGAGTTCAAGTACCAGAGACGTGGAAAGTTTGTCTTTGTATGTCAACTCCACGACAAAAGCATATCGGTGACAAGTCCAAAAATTAAAGGTCTAGCGACAAATATTTGTCACTAAGATTGTGAAACCGGTGTGACATTAATTTTGTCTTTAAATCCAAGAAATGTTGGTTGCAAAGTTCGAGTTAAATGCGTTTTACGTCCCTGAGGTTTTATAGAAATTGTCATTTGAATCCAAAAGTTTAAAAGGTTGCCATTTGCATCCAAAGGTTTCATAGAAATGTCAATTTATATGAAACCTCAGGGAAAAACTTTTGGATTGTGAAACCGGTGTGACATTAATTTTGTCTTTAAATCCAAGAAATGTTGGTTGCAATGTTCTTTGTGATAAATGATAATGCCGTTCAATGCGACAACTATCGATTTTTTGAATAAGAATATGTAATTTATGTACTCTTACGAAAAGTTTCTTTATGATTCGTAGGCATGAGTTGATTGTTAATAATGTTAGAGCGCCCTAACGTTTTCGTCGTTGACCGACGTATCAGCTTAGGTGATGGTTGTTTCTAAGTTAAAAGAGAGAAGATTTTATCTATAAAAACAGTTGCTCAAAAACAGAGAAAATAAAAAGAAGAATATCCGTGAATGAGAAAAAAAAATGATAGAGGAGATTAGTTTATTGTCCCTTAGGATGCCAATATGCCATACACCCATAATTCTTTGTTACTAGATAGACTTATCCTATACCATTGTCAATTTTCAATTATTTCAATAATATCTTTCAATTTTTTTCTTATTTACCTCTCATTTTTTCTATCTTTACCTCTACTCTTTTTTTAATCAATTAAACCAACATTTATTTTAATTTTATAATAGAATTTTAAAGACATATTTTGCTTCTTTTTAACATAAAATGGAGCAACTTTTAAAAAAACTTTTGTTTAAATGTATATGTATTTAGACACATATTTTCTTAACCTTTTTTAATTATTCTTATTTTACTTTATCCATTCTTTTTTTTTTTTTTTGTCTTAAAGTTAATTTTAAAGTAGAAAAGTTAAAGATAAAATTAAGTAGATAATAAAATGTTTTTTTTAATATAAAACATTTGTATTATCCTAAAACATTTTTTTACCTTAGGAGCGGGATGAGTGATACATCCGGCGAGCGCCAGTGAAGAACACAAGGAAAGCAGGTAAAAGGAAATATGAAACTAAAATACAGAAAATTAAATAAAATGCAACATGTTCTTTTTAAACGAAAAATATTGTATATTTGTTCAGAAACATGATTTAAACAGACCGAATTATTAATATATATATATATATATGTTATAAATAATAATAGACGTATTTTTTATAAAGAAAAAGTTGTAATTCGAATTCAAACATCTGAGTTAAATCAATCTATAAACCATAATTTTAAAATCGGTTTTAAAACCAAATTCCTATGCTAATTCAATTCAAAAGTTCAGAAACGAAACTCAAACTTAGCATATTCCGGAAGATTTTAAAACCAAATTCAGATGTGGATAGGATAATTCATAGTTGTTAAACTTTAATTTGCTTTTTTTAATCTATCGTACAAATTATATGAAAAAATAGGTAAGAAAAGTGGAGCAATAATGGTATGAACGCCATACACCAAACATACCATATGTTCTAACGAAACGAAGAAAAAAGATAAAGGAGTACGTGGACCATCATACAACAAGTATGAAAATCAAACTTGAAACATTGGAGACGAATATGAGATTAATTTTTAATTTCTCTTATGGGTATGAGACGGGTATAAGATTGCATCGTATACCTGTTTATCCGATCCGATTACCCAATTAAACATGTCCGATATACCTGAAGTTATTTTATTTTCTAATTTATTCTATTTAACAATTATATTATATATAATTATATCTTATTTTTTTTCTTAACATATTTGTACTTTATAACTAGATGTTAAATATAAGCTATCAAGCTTCCTATCACTTGTACTGTATAGTATCTACAAGGTCTACTAAAACACGATATATATCCATAAAACTAAAGAGTAATAGTGACGAAACCTAATAAAAAAATATTCAGATTAACAAAAAAATTCTAAATAGATATAATCTCATATGATTTTTAATTTCAGTTGACAGGAAATTCAAGTACGTATATGTAAATATAGTTTTATATAATGTTCTAATTTCAATAGATGCATAATGAGTAATCCACTCAACCTGCGAAAAATTTTACAACCTTAAAAGATATATACATATATACCCGTAGTTACTTTGATACGCGATACATACCTGACTGATTTTAGACATAACAGATAACATATTTTCTAATCGAGTATGAGATGGTGATTACTTGCCCTCAAGAGGCACCAGATAAAACCCAATGTCAGGTATGTCATGTACCGAATTCCAGCTGCAGCTGATTACTCTCCCCTAGTCCCCACCACACCACCTATATAACACTAACAATACTCAAATAACACACGCTTTCACCTCTCACTCACACACACACTCTCTCTCACTATAGTCTATAGTCTATAGTCTATACAACCGAATGAGTCATGACTCGTCCCCACCGATTCCTCTCCACTACCGGTAACAACTCGTCTTCACCGTTTGACCAGACGGCGGCGGAACCACCGGAGGCCGTCACCGTCGAGTCCGACTTCGTCGTCATCCTCGCCGCCCTCCTCTGTGCCCTAATTTGCGTATTAGGCCTCATCGCCGTCGCTCGCTGCGCCTGGCTCCGCCGCGGATCTACCTCCGCCGACCGTACGAGTTCCGCTCAACCGACCGCTAACAAAGGAATGAAGAAGAAAGTAGTCGAGTCGCTACCGACGTTCGTTTACGGTACGGAAGACTCCGGTGGCGAAACCGGCCGGAGTTTGTCGTCCGGCGACTGTGCGATCTGTTTGGCGGAGTATGCGGACGGAGATGAGATCCGTGTGTTGCCGCAGTGCGGACATGGTTTTCACGTCGGATGTATTGATAGGTGGCTTGGTGCGCACTCTTCGTGTCCGTCGTGTAGGCGGATTCTGGTGGCGACGAGGTGCCGGAAGTGCGGTGAGATTCCGGTGGCTTCCGCCGGAGAAGGTGCGACGGAGACGGAGCGTAAAGGTATTCGGCATGATAGTAGCTCGTGTTCTAGTGATTATTTGCAGTAACGATTTGATAATTGACAACGTTACAGACTTACAGTGGTGATCTTGTTTTCAATACTTGAATCAAAAATTCAAAATATGTGGTATAGAATGTAGGATTATTATTATTATTATTATTATTATTTTTCTTTCAGGATATATTGTATGATTTCTTTTTTTTTATTTAGAGTTATAAATCTTGTTGTTACATCATCAATTTGTCTATTTATAGTAGTAGTCTAGTAGATATGGATATTATTCTGGCTTCGCGGATATTTGTTTTGAGTTATTCTTTCGGGGTATAGAATCTGGTGTCTGGATTAAAGAATGGATAAAGTTGATTTGCTAAATTAGTAAATTATTGATAAAGTTCACTGAAGGAATTTTTTCCTTCTTTTCCGATTGATCCAATAAATTAAAATAAAAAATTAGAAAGAAATGAAAGAGTAAGTTGTAATTTTCGTCATATAACTACCAACTCATTACAATCTTTTAATTGGAAAGCACTACTTACCGCTAGTTTATCCTCGTAAAACCATCAATAAACATGTTATTAACTCTTAATAGCACCAATAAACGTACGAATTAGTTGTTGTAATGACTTATATATATTGTTAGGAGTCACGCTAAAATATTCTGCTATACCTTTAGCTCGTGTAGTTGTAATTTTAGTCAATCAAATGTCTAATGCCTTATTATATTGTACATGACGTACTCTTTAAAAGTTATCTGCTTTCTTTGTTGTATTTGCAATTAAGTCTCATTAACACATTCATAAATATATCTTCTAAGCGACCGTCGACCGACTCTTTAGTGTTCACTTGTCACCCTTGTGATTACGTACGTAGGAAATCAGTAGTGATAATATACGAATTTATTGCAAGATTTTAATTTTTACATGAAATTTATTCAATTTACAGAGAGAGATGAGTCTTGTCGTCTTGATATCAAATCATCATATTGATTGTGCTAATAGTTGGTTTATAATGTTATTATGGTGTGCTTTCTTAAACTCAAAATGATTATAAGTGGAAAAAGCAATTGAAAAAGTCATCTACACTTCTTTTTCATTGTTGAAGCATAGGGCTTGGTATAAGAATTTAGCATAGCAATCTTGGTGTAATTTTTCATTTTAAAGTTTCCCAGTTTAATGTATTGGACGTTCGGTCATAGCATCTTGCTTTTTTTTTTGAACAGCAAATTTATCCACTTCTATTCTTAAGTTATATCAAGTTACATCATTCCTAGATTTGAAGTCAAAACATCAACTCTAAAAAACAAAGCCTCTATCAAATAAACTATCCCCACATTAGCTCATAACATCTTGCTAGTGGCTGCTTCAGTAATAAAAGTTTTTGCTGTTTAAAAAGAAAAATCAACTACACATGCAATTAGTAGTAGGTATCCATTAATGAATTGAATTATTGTTGGGTTAACAAATTTGTTGCACTTGTGAACGTTAATAGGTTAGGAATTGCTGGTATGAGAGTAATAAACGATAGTTAGTTATAACTTTATTGTTTGAAGGAATTAGAACTAGAGTTTTATCAAATTTTATTTAATTGATACGTGTGTGTTTTTATATATGCGTATGTATGTATTTGTGTCTATGTATGTATCCATAATGTTATATAGTACATTGCTTAAAGCATGAGAAATATAACATATAACCTTGATACGATATTACCATGTAAGAGATATAGGAACAAAGAAATATTACAATTCAGATTTATTTTTATTGTAAGCTAATTATGTTATAATCACACGTTCATCTTAGAATGCACTTTCTAGACAAACCATAATAATGTTTTACGTTAAAATTGTGTTAAAGCTAAAAATCATTGACGTAAGCTATGTTAATAACATTTTAAAGTTGTTAATCATATTAATTTAGCAACTGTTTTAACAAATAATATGACACATATACACGAAAGGATCATGAAATATAAACACTTTATCGAGTATGTTTACTAGATTGTTCAGACAAGATATAAACTTTTATCAAAGTGATTGTTTCTAGTATTCTCTTACAACACTTCTTTCTAATGAAAAAAAAAAAAGAATTGTAAACAAACAGTGTATTCTAGTACTAATGTTACGTTATATTGTTAAACCGATAATTAAATTAATAAGATTCAAAAACAACCTATGGTGAGCTACAAGAATAGTTTTTATCATAAAATTTTAAAGTGTAAAACGAAAAACTCTCTAGTTTCTAAAATTTTATATTTAAATAATAACATTTTTGAAGTTGTCGTTATGTGTAACGTGATTTGATTGGATTGTGCGTATTTTTTTGGTTTTTATTGATTTATTTTCGTGATATATAAAACTAGCTTTAGTAAACCCGTGTATTACACGGGTTGTATAAATAAAACATTAAATATAATAAAATATTAATAGTTATGAAATGATATATTAAGATAAAATATGATTAAAATCATAAGTAAGGACTATAAATAATAAAATAATGATATAAACTTTTTAATCTTTTGTTTTTAAAATTAAAAACTTTGTTGCAAAACAAACATTTTAAAAATTATAATTTTTAAATTTTTTTATTATAACTCTTAATTTTAATTAATTTTTATTTAAAATTTTTTTATCTAAAACATCAATGTTAGAATATTTGGAATTTTTAAAAAAGTTTGATGTTTAAAAGTTTCTTAATTTATAAATATTTATTTCTTTAGAAACAATATTAATAAAAAGATATATTTCTAAATTTATTGTTTGTAATTAATGTGATATTAATAAGAGAGAGAAGGAGGAAAATTTTGGTGAGATGAAATGTGGTGGTGCCATGTGTCCATCATAGTTACTCTTTTATTAGAGTAGAAAGATTCTTTTCAAATTTAAAACAAAGATCATTGTTGGTGTACTGGTAGAATTTTTTTACTTCTAAACCTTTAACGGTTAAAGTTTAACCTGTTTCAAGTCACGCAAACTTCAAATGGACTAATTGTAGTTTTTGTGTTTTTTTGGTATTTTTTTAATTTTGTGTTTTTGATTTTTTATTATGTAAATGAAAATTAAATATTTTTTGTTTTCTTTATTTTCCTTTTAATATTTAACTAAAACTTTTTAAATCAATTAAATAGCTTATTAGTTTTACCCACACCAACTTCAATTTTCTTCAAGACTTATAATATACCGTTACGACATTGTTATTAACTATGTAGCATCTACCTATCTTATATCTACGTTTTCAACCCGGCTGAAAAACGTAAATATACACATATAACAAACCCAACACGTAGCCTTACCCGCAGCGGAGCACGGGAGAGCTCTCTAGTTATATTATAATTATAATATTAAATGATGTAAAAGTAAATATATAAAGTTCTCTTTTGAAATTTCAAGAGTAAATAGACGTTTTTTCTTTTGATAAATATCCCCCAATAAATATCTCATATCACTATTGTAATTTGAACAAGATGGAGGGCAACTTGGGCTAAAAGTTGCCAGAATCCTTGCAACATCTTTACCTGCATGTGCACAATCTGATTGTTCGTTTTCATTAGATTTTATATCCAAATAGATGACAATTGCAAGGCTGTGTACCCACTCATAGAAAGTTAAAATATGCTCAAATAGTCAAATATAAGGCACACTACAAGCATTTTAAAAATTAAATAAATTAGGCAGTTCAAGCTTTAAACCCAAAAAGATTAGGTTCTCACATTTCCTTTAATTTATCCATTTTCACTTCAATTATTTGTTTGTGTTGGTCACGCTTTATAAACAATTAATTAATTCTGTAAAATTACATACAAAAATACTATATTTAATAAAAACGGTTAATGGTCTAGTTAAGTCTGAGAGTTTTATTTATATTTTTGTAAAATATAATGGTTATTTTCTATTTGTTAGTTGGCTATGTACCATTATAATAACTACTAGAATTCTCGCGCGTTGTCATATTGTGATGAAAATTCTATCTATCTACAAAACAAAAGATATAGTTAGCCCAACTGGTTAAGGTAAGGTATCCATGATATGTAAATATTGGAATGTCATTGGTAGGGGTGTTCGAATTCGGATATCCGAAAATTTCGGATAGTGGATTTCACTATCCGAATCCGAATCCGAAATTCGGATATCCGAAATTTCGGATTCGGATTCGGATATCCGTTCGGATATCCGAATTTCAAAAAAAATTGTATTATTTAATAAATTTTATAAAAATATAATAAATTTTATTGAAATTCTTTTCACATATCCGAAGTTTTTATTAAAATATCCGAAATATTTGAAAATATCCGAAATATTAAATTAATATTTAATATTTTTAAATTTTTTAAAAAAATATTTTGGATATTTCGGATATTTCGGATATCCGAAAATTCTCAAAATCACTATCCGAATCCGAATCCAAAATTTCGGATATCCGAAGTTCGGATATCCGAATTTACGGATATCCGAATTTCGGATTTTCGGATATTTCGGATTCGGTTTCGGATTCGGATATTTTTGAACACCCCTAGTCATGGGTTTAAGTCTCACTCTGAGCAAAAATGCTCAGGGTTGAGTCAGGGGGTTTTCTCTACAATGGGTTTTCTCCTGAGGGGGTTGGGGGTGCGGTCTCGTCTGGGAAACGAATAGGTGGGCCCAATTAAAATAACACTTATTTTTCGAATCAGAGTCGCATATTTACCGTTAAAAAAAAAGTTAGCTGTAATATATATTAGATCTAATTACGTAAAACATGTTAAACACAAACATAAAGGTGAATAATCCAACCCAACTGAATATTCTTTTGCGGCGTACTAAATTAATAATGAACCATTATATCGGATTGATGATATGTAAACTGAAATGGTGCTATAGATTTGAGCAGCATTTTGAATCTTATAATGTCACCCATAATATGTGTTTAATAAAACATAAATATCTAAAGCCTTATAATTTTAATATTAAATAAAATAGTGTTGCGTTAATCATTTCTTGAAACAACTAAACACCTATTCATTTCTTGCTATACGCCACGATGGCCTAGGCATTCATTTTGACATGGTGCAAACTCCCACCTATATTTGCTTTCTCTATCATGGATCTTCTGAAAGCTCACAAAATTACAACCAAATTCACAAAAAATGTTGTATACTCGGTGATCATCACTTCATTATACTGTATTTGGAAAATGAAAATTGGGGTGATGGTTTGGAATCAAGCACCATCATCGGAAAGTCTTATTTTATTGAGGATGTTAAAACAAACGGTTTTCTTTGGGTTAAAAGTCGGGACAAGTTCGCTGAATGATATTGAGTTAAATCACAAATGGATGAATTTGGGATTCTAATGTTCACTTAACTGCTTTAATAATTGTTTTATAGTGCTAGTTCATTGTTTGTTGTTGGTGTATTATTTTTGCCTTCTAGCTACTTGCTCGTAAGGTTTTTATTGGAGTTTTTGCTTTTAATAAAAAATTTAAAAAATAAAATAAGTTAATTAATTCCTAATACCTCGTCTTGCCAAATCCTTCATCTCCAATTTGTGATTACTTTTTATTATACTTTAAAATAATTTGCTTTCAGATGGTATGCAAGTTTATTTAGGCTTCCTTTGGATAATGTGAGAAATTCACCACACCATTAATAGTGTTAAGATTTTTATTTGTAATTATTACAATATGTTTAGGTGTGTTTAAACAAAACATAAAGAACTTTGGTGATAGTATATATCCAAAAAGAACTGTAGCTTTTAGTTGTATTATTATATATAGTATAATTTATAATTGAATTCAATTTTAAAGATTTGATAGTAACCTAACAAGAGATGTACCAAATTAGTAGGCATAGTTTCACACTTTTACTCTAGAAGCCAATATTGTTTTTAATGAGATCAAACAATTTTTGTCTACGGGACATTGAATAATGCCATAAATGATAAATTTTAGGTGTAACGAATGTTAGTGACTGATTAACCTTAATTATTGTTTACACTTTGTGATATATTGTTATGAAACTTTTTTGTCCCAATCACCGGTTAGATGGTTTTATAACAAAAAGGTATCGTAGCGATGTCTTTATAAAGATTACGATTAAGTCGGGTACGATTAATCATTCGTTTTGTTGAAATTTATAAAAGGGAAAGAGATCAAAAAAATAACACTACTGAAATATGAAACATTGAAACTAATTCCTTTGCTATAAGAAGTTAGGATAATGCTATAGTAAAAATGGTATTTAATCTAAAAAGTCTAAGAAAGATTATGTGCTTGAAACATGTTTTTTTATTGTTTTAAAGAGAAGGTCGTTTTGGTCATTGTGTCAAATACGTCAGCTTATTGTATTATATATGTTTATTGTCTCAAATATCAATTCATTGTGTCTTATATTTTACATCATTTTTTATATGTATTGATCATTATGATTTACATTTTAGATCATTTTTTGTTATTTTTATCATTGTTTATATAGATTATATAAATTTATTATCTATCATTATGTTTTACCACTAAAAGTACGCAATTATATACTTTCTCCAATTTATTTTTCAGAACTCATGGTGTAGAAGATAACACAACGTGTTATTTTTGTCATTGTTTTTTATAATTTATATAAACTTGTTATCTATCATTATATTTTACAATTAGAAAAACACAATAATGTTATTTCACTAATGTAATTTTCAAAGTTTATAATGTTCAAGATAACATATAATAACGATTAAAAAACACAATGAGACATTGTATTATTGCGTCATTGTTTTTAATGTATTCAATTAATTAGTTGTTAAGTTATAATTATGTTTTACATATTAAAGATACACACAATGTTATTCCACCATTATTTTTTTCAAATTCATTTTAGAGAAACACAATAGTATTCAGGAAAACATAATAACTAACAAAAATAGACCATAAATTGCAATAAATACACAATAACGAGATATGAGTTTAAAAACATAAAAAAATTAATATCTTTTTATTAGTGTACTTGTTTTAAAGATAAAAAAACGCTTGTTGTTATGATGTAATTTTTATAAAAAAAATATCGTACATAAAAGTAATGAATGTTTAAAAAAAATTAGAAGGAACTTGCAAAATATCAAAAAACATTACTATTCCTAAAATATCACTCAAACAAACTTTTTCTTACTATTTGATCTTAATTATTGATTAATAAAATTGATGGTTGAGATTAATTTTACACTTTTTAGGCATAAATGACTTTTTATTTAAACATTTCCCAAGAAGTTATTGGGTTGTAAGCAACAGAAACTAGTTAGCAATTATTATTTTATTCAAATGATGATATTATGATGGTAAGATGTGTTTTTTTTTATGTAAAATATTAAGGGTTTAAATGTTAGAAAGTGAATCCACAATAAGATACTTTGATGGTAAGGTGAATCTACTCTGTCCAAAAGATCAAAGATTTAAATATTACAATGTACCACATATGTGGTTAATATAAGTATATTAGAAGTTCTAAAAAATTTAAAAAAATATTAATGGATTATTTTAAACAATTTCGACTTGTTTTATTTTTAAATAACTATTTGAATTTTACAATGTGACACGATAAAAGTACAATGTAACCCCAATCAATAAAAACAAGTAAGCTGGTTGTGTACTTATAGTAGTTGGTACTTTTTTGCATGATCGTAAACATTACTAAGTCAAATAAAAGCATGAAAATGAGTCATCTGGTTCTCAAAATTCAAACTCAAATCTCAAGGTATTTCTTCTATGACAACATTATTTTAGTCCTCGTTCGTCAAGAAACTTATCGATGACCCTTTTAGTGTTTTATCGTTTATTCCTTTTAGCTTTTCAAGATTCATAGGGTTTTCTTCACGTGTTTTTTTTTTTTTTGTTTCGAAACAATTATCTTTTTAGCCCCTTCTTCACAAGGAATAGACATAGAATTTGGTTCATGTAACATGCACATTAAAATATTATATGGTCCCATAGTTGATCTCAACAGTTAACACTAACAAGCAAGTGGGTGATAGTTATATGAAAATGACTCCCATGAAATTGTATTTAAGGAACTTTTGAATTTTGATGATCACTAGAATATTTTTCAAGGTCACAAACACATGGCACATGCTTACTTTAATGTAAACAAAGTTTCTTAACGTGCAACACGCCCACAAATAAAGGAGTTATTTTTTTTATCATCTCACTTTTAACCAACTTGCTAGGCAAAAAGCCAAGGCAAATATCATTACCTGAATCTAAGGATTGTGGTTTACCTTTTACTTTTAAAAGTCTTATTTTGCACTTTGTTTAGAATTGATAAGGATGTTTTGGTTATTGGTACCTATATGATCAAACTGAATAAATAATAGCATTTATGTAAACTTTATTAATATGTTTACTATATTTCGTTCCAATATAGTTTTATTAAAAAAAGGTAGTTTGCATGTTTGAAGAGATTTTATGTTGTCAAGCGTGAATATAAAATACATACATGAAATTTGTTCGTGTATTTTGTGGTTATAAGGGTGAAACATAATTCGATGTAAACACGTTGTGAGTTATTATAGTAGCACCCGTATTAGGGTTCATGAACAACCACCTAGGTTTTTTTGTTAAGGAAATATCCATGATGTTTCTATGGCTTCATCTAGAAATTTTTAAGGTTGTTCCAAGCCATTCTTTCACCCTCTTTAATTCAAGAAGTGTTGTAGACTACTTTGATTCTTGAATCTTCAAGGATTGCCTAAAGCTTAGAGACTACACATATCGCAATCTAAATATATCTAAATATAGATGGGTCATGATATTCTCCCCGACCTAAACCTATGACGTGATCATCGTGTTTTCCATGCGACACTTGTTTAATTTGCCCCAACGAATGTACTTTACTTTCTTTTTATAGCACCATGTGCAAGACCCACTTATGATCTTCCACTTGGCGTATTGGCATTGTATAAACTTCCTTTTGTGTTGGCAAATAATTCTAAAAAGATCTATAGAAATATCTACACAATACTTCCAAAATTCTAGCAGCTAAGATATTTCTAAAATAAGCGTCCATGTCACATGATTGACCATATGCATTTAACACAAGGTAACTTGTGTGAATCAAGGGTGTTCAACGAATAGAATTTCGAAATCTCTAGTTAATCGAATCGAATTATTCGAATTTTAACTTTTTGAAACTGAATTCAAAGCCAAATTAGATTCAACGGATTCGATTCGTATTCAAATTCGCATTCAAAACGAAATTCGAATTTGATTTGAATGTAAATGTTGAATTCAAATCGAATTCGAATCAAATCCGAATTCAACCAAAATTATTTATTTTAAATTTTTTTATTTTTAAAACTGCTATACTTTAGTATAAACTACAAATTTATAATTTTCAAATGATAAAAAGTTTAAAATAAAATGATAATAAACTAACATTCAAAACATTAAATAAATAAACATTCAAATTACAAATACAATATCACGATTTCACGCTTATGACCTACAAGTCCATAATTAAAAGGTGTGTGTGGAGAAAACTATAAATTAAACAAATAACAAATATAATAATTTAAAGTATTTAAAAAAATTAACTAAATAAGTATATGTATATAAAGTAAATCATAATAAATAAGTATATTATATCCATAAATGTGTAATAGTATATGTATATTATTAATTTGAATTTGAATCAAATTTAAAATCATAAAATCAAAATTCGATAAAAAAAATTAGAATTGGATATTTCATTGGAATCGAAATTCGAGTTTTTCAAACCCAAATTGAATACTAAACACCCCTAGTGTGAATCCTAAGGTGAAGATTACATGCCACCATGTAACGTTTATGTAATAGTTTTTTCTAATCAATGTTGTTGTTTGGTACATTTAAACTTATATTTTCTTAATTAATGTATATCACTTCTTTACATAAAACTTTTAAAAAACTTCCACCGCTGGCCTCCTGCTAGCAAAACCTCCAACAAAATAGTTGTTTCAACTTAGTTTACACGTTTTTTAGTATCACTAATGACCATCTGACATAATGAGAAACAAATAAAGAGTACATACTAACCTCTTGCAACATTCACTCCTATACTTCCTCCTCATCACCACTATCGTCTCCAAACATTGAAGCCATTTTCATGGCTAGATTTGCAGCCATTTCCCTTCTTTGGAAATCAGGCATCAATCTCAAACTGTCGCGCATACTTCCAATCTCAGACATTAATTGTTCCATATCCTCGAGATCAAAATGCATACCACCCTCATCATTAGCTTCATCATGCGCTTCAGGTGCCGCTCTTTCTCTTTCAATTTCAATCTCTTCTTGTGATTGTGATTGTGGTTGTGATGTTGATGGCTGCATATCCTCCGTAACTAGTCTTTCGTTCTTCATATCTGGTTCTGTGTGATCATTAGTTGCAGAAACCCATGATACATCCGTATCGTCCCATGGTTCTACAGATCCACCGGATAAGATTTCATACTCGAATTCATAATTAGGTTCTTCTTCATCTGATGTATCTGGAATGAGGGAACAAGAATTAAAATAATTAGATCCAGGTTATGTTAAATTATGTGAATTGTAATGGTGGCACCCATTTACTTATGGGTGAGTCTATTCTGGTCATGTTAATTTGTATCAAATGGGTAAAATAAATAAATAAAAGCTGGAAAGGAAACGGGTCGAGTGTCACCCAAATTGCATGTCTAATGTGCATAAAACCTATAAATCATTTTATTCAGATAACTATATTACTTTTAAGAATCATCAGTGTTTATTCAACCTAACCCACCAACTTTGCCACCTCAATAATCAAGTACAAGAATGAATGATAACCTTCTTGTTCAGGTAATGAAGGCTGATTTATAGTGTCACCAGATTTCAAGACCATTCCAGGCCACATATGAGCAGATAGAGCCCCAAGAAGCCGTTCAACACCCTGTGAATCACCATCAACTGACAAACCTGAAATAAAATTTGTTAAGTTTTTCAAACCTAAAAGATACAAAATAATAGTTTAAAGGCATTTTACATTTGTCAAACCGAGGATTTGATGCACAGGCTTCAATATATTCTATATTATGCTCCAAACACCATTCCAGACAAGACCTTTTAAACTCAGATGAAGATTCTTCTTCTCCGAGTAAATTTTCTCCATCAGTTTCAGAAATACCATAATCTGCTGCCTCGTCAAGATTCAGTTGGCGCCTTCTGTATTCAACATGGGCTGAATGACCAGGCACAAGATCTGCTTTGTTTCCGATGCATAACAGGATGTCAAACTTTTCAATATTATTGCATGAAACCCATTTCTTAAGTTCGGAAAATGACGATAGCTGCATACAATAATATTTCTTATATCATGATTATGATAAGAAAATTTGAACATAAAATTATATGTGTAGAGAATGAGACAATGCTAACATTATTCAGGTCAAAAACCATCACTAAGGCAGCTAGATTATCAAACATTGGCGCCCCTGTAATTGAAAATTCATTAAATAGATGAGCCATCCACATGGAGACATCAGCTGTGTAATACTTTGTGTTAATTGTCCACCTGAAAAAAAAACAAAAAAAAACAAATATGTATAAGGAAAAAAAACTCAATATAAACAACATACACACTTCAAAAGAGTAACGTACCCATAAGCAAGAATGTCTGAAGAAAAGTTAGCTTCATCTTCAAAATCTACAGATAGCAATCCTACAACATGCAAGTAGCTATATTGGTTAGAAAAAAGAGAAAACATAGTAAAATCACACAAATTTAATCAAAGGTAAATATGAACCTTGAAGGATAGAACTTATTTATACAGAATCCAAGTAAATATATTGCTAAGAAAAGACACTAAAAACAGGGGAAAGCATACAAATTTACTCAAAGCAAAATATAAACACTTAAGAATATAACTCACTCCCTAAAGTTTTTAATGTAAGAGCATGTCTACACTCTACAGATAGAAGAAACAAGGGAAATGCAATCTCAACAGTGACACTCATTCTGGTGGTCATCTTCTATATAGTTTATCATTTCCTATAGCCATTTTTATCAGGAAAAAAATTCTTACCAGATGAATTAGAAAATACTGCCTCTAGGTATGTAATTACACTATTTATTTGATCTATTAAAAGCTATCGTCTGTAGTTCCTAGGTATTGTTTCATATTGTTAGACATGCAAATCCTACATCAATCATGGATGGGTGAGGAATGGAAATTGCCATATTGGGCTCATAAAAAACACCTAATCTTAAATACCACCAATGTGTTTTTGACTGCTAGTTGTGCATGAGAGGAGAACTCCATAGTTAACCGTGATCAATTGGAGGTAATTTCGAGATGGGTAACCTCCTTGAAAGTCTCTATCTTAGTAACCAAAAACAAATCCGTGAGCTTCTAGCCTTCTAGCGGCCAAAACGGACAATATTAGTTGGTATGAGGGGCCGGAAATTACAAGTATACTAGTCCTATATGTCCTATTATAGAACTAAACAAAAGTTTACCCACTCAAGTTGATTTAACAAATCAGACAAAAGATTTAATCTCATATATAATTATCTGTATCTATACAACCTTCATATCATAAAACTAGATAAACTGCTTTTTGTTATGCTAACTAGAACTTTGTAGACGTCCTTAGAAAAGCCCATATCTTTAAACTGAAATTGTATAAACAATTATTCGAGGTTGAATGAAGATTGATGACCAATATTAGCCATTAAATAAAATGTCCCGTTTTGTAAATCTAGAACTACAACACCAAATAACCTACATCTATTTGAACACAAAAAGTTCAACTATCAAAATCAAGAGGGTAAACTTGGGAAGAACAAGGGGAGGAGGGGTTCCATCAACAACAAGTGAATGATTCCCATTTCTTATCTAACATAAGACATTCTGATCACACATTCACACATATCAAAATATGCACTTCTCATGAGGTAATTAAACACAAAGAAAGAAAACAAAATGCTAAGGTTTTAACTTTAACTCTCCAGAAGGACCAGAACAATGCAGTGAGAGGTGGGGGTGGTTTTCACAACTCTTTTAGCAATCAAAAGCTACTATTGTTGCAGATATCCAATTCCATCATACTCCAAATTATCATCCAATTCGTCAACAGTTTCCATCAAATCAAATCCAATTGAAACCTTAACCTAATTCCTCATGAACTAAACTCAACTGTATAATTGACCGATGCAGCTTTAAATAATCATCAATTAAACAAAAAACCAAGCAACATAGATTGAAGACAGCAGTTTTCCTATGCCATCGGAAGATTAACATACAAATGATGTGAATTGTGAAACAGATCAATGGAAAAGAGAAAAGGGGAGAAAGATTACGAGAGAGAAGGGTCCGTTTTCCGACGCCGGAGGAACCGAGGAGGAGTACACCGGGTCTCTTAGCCAATGAATCTCGGTCCACGACAACTGCATCACTGTCATCCATCTCTCTACAAGATCTCACTGCAACTAAATTTCAATATCACCAACTGCAACCGGTGTTTAGTGTTTACATATGATCTAGGGTTTTGTTCCACATGCGATTCTAGACTTGTAGTTGTAAAAAAAAAAAAAAGAAAGTTTAGGGTCGTTTGTTTCAGTCTTTTAATGGTTCAGATGTTTAAATGGTTTATCATTTAATGGTTTAGTGTTTTTGTTTCGTGAGCAGATGTCTGAATGGTTAATCACTTTTGCATCTAAATGGTTAAGCATTATACTGAGTCTGAATGGTTAATAGTTTTTATCTGAATTGGTCAGACATTTAACTCTTAATAGTTAAGCAATATACTAGTTTTTAATGATTTAGACCTTTTAGGGACTGTTTGTTTGCCTTATAACCATTCAGATGTCTTAATAGTTCAGAGTGTTTGTTTCGTGAACAGATTTCTGAATGGTTAAGCACTTTTGCCTTTGAAACATTATACTGAGTTTGAATGGTTAAGAGCTTTTATCTGGATTGGTCAGACATTTGCTTCTGAATAGTTAATCAATATACTAGCTATTAATGATTCAGACCTCTTACTGGTTCAACACTTAATGGTTCAAAACTCTTAATGATTTAGCACTTACCTATTTAGAAATTGTCAAACAGTTCTTTACTGGTTCAGCACTTAATGGTTCAGAACTCTTAATGATTTAGCACTTACCCATTCAGAAATTATCAAACAGTTTTTTACTGGTTCAGCACTTAATGGTTCAGAACTCTTAATGATTTAGCATTTACCCATTCACAAATTATCAAATAGTTCTTTACTAGTTCAACACTTAATTGTTTAGACATTTTAATGATTCAACACTTATCTATTCAAAAGTTACTAAACAAACTCTTAATATGATTTATGCCAGTAAGCATGTGTTAGAACATTTTGGTACTGTTTGTTTTTTTTTTTTTGGAGCCATAAAGACTTGCAACATTTCTCATGTGATTGATTCATTATTAACATACTTTTAGATAAAGAATTTGTTTGTGAATAGGTTGATATCATTGCTAGTGATTTTCCGAGAATATGTTTTTTGCATCAATTTACTCTCTATTATTTTAATCATCATTTAACGATATGATCTCATCTCATTTGAATCTTAAACTACCTAAATGGTAGCAACAACATTTTTCTTATGTCTAAATACCAAAGAAACCGTCCATCTCACCCTCTATGGCTAGTACCTCGGCTTCAATCATAGTTTCTTGAACCTAGTTTCTTACTTAGAGATCGAAACCACTTGACCTTGCGGTGATGCTCTAGATTTAGCCGTCTAAACACGCACCCAACTCGTAAGTAGCCTCGGCCACCCTCACGGTTGTTTGATTAAAACTAAGATAGTATTGCAATTTGACATATGACATGAAACAAATGAAAGATTGAAAATATTCTGCTATTAGATTGCTAGCTATGAGAATATTAATTCTAAGGGTATTGTATATTTATTATGTGATCCTACAAGATCCAAATATTTAAAAGTTCTACGGGATAAACATGTAAATATCAAAACTTAGTAAACTAAATGAATAGAAATCATGAATACGTCACTGGTTACATATATATTTTCTTTATAGTATCGGAATTCTACATATTAAAAAAAAAAGTTTCTTACATATTCATCACCAGATAAATAGCAAAACACGAAAATTTATTTAAGATGATTTTTAAACAATTATATATATACTAATTATTAATTTTGATATGCATCATAGGTTTGCCATGTGTTTTAATCGGTTGTACTTACCTTTTTCTTTTTTCTATTTCTTTTTATTTAAAAAACTTTTTAACTTTTTTTAATTTTAATCCAATACTTTTACTTTTTTTTTTTTACAATTTAGCCTTAATATTTTTTACTTTCAACTTTGGTCTTCAATACTTTTTTATATTTTTACAAATTTTTCGTTTATGTTTTGGTCTAAACTTTTTGAGTTAACACATCGTAGCGTGCGTTTATGGTTTAACATTTTGACACTTATATTCCCCGTTTAACGGCCCCGTTGTAACGCGTTGGCTTTAAATCGACTTACTTATTGTTTTATATGTTTTACGTCTACTTTTCATTCGGTTTTACCTTTTTCATTTTTGTTCCCTTTTTTAATACGAGTTTTTTAGTGTTGGTGGTCACTGACAGTTGTGTGCTATTGATTTTACTTGTCACGGTTTTAAATCCTCCGTTGCAACGCGGGGGCTTAATACTAGTATTATCTAATTTTCGTTTTTTCTTACTACATATTTATATTCAATAATAACATTCAAACACCCATCTAGCTTTTGACCATTGGTGCTCTCCAAACAGTTCTATTTCCCGGTTTATACAAAGGGCTCATTCCACTTTGTGGTCGTAACTTGCCACTTAATTATCATAGATTCATAGTGACAAAGACTATCTTTTGTGTCAAAGTTTTTAAATTTTTTTCAGTCGATACAGAGGTGCGCTTGAAGGGGGGGGGGGGGGGGGGGGGGGGGGGTGTTGTCCTTATTGGGAAGTGTTGTTTCATTGTTTGATGGCAGCTAAAAAAAAATATCGTTCTCTGCAACCAGATTTCCTTTAGTCAAATAGATCCAATAGGCAAAGCAAATTTAGAAGGGAAGAAAAGGTTTGTAGATCTTGGGGGAAAATGTCTACACTCATTCACTTCATGTATGTATCAAATTGCTTTTTTCATCCCTCACCAACTTTTATTTGAGGTTAGAAATGTCTCATTCCCATTTCTCTCTCTCTCTCTCTCTCTCTCTCTCTCTCTCTCTATCTCCCTCCCTCTCCCTCTCCCTCTCTTTCTCCTCTCATAAATGTACAAGATATATTGCATTGGTTGCATATATGTGTACAAGAGCCCTGCCACAAGAATGAGGGAGTTAACTCCTCTCATCTCTTGCTCCACTCATTCAAGAGAATGGGTTGGCCGTCTTAAATAAGTGGGATTACTCTCTTATCCACCTCGTCTCACCCGTCTTCTCTCGCATACACTCCCCCCCCCCCCCCCCCCCCAGCTTCAAATAGTAGTGAAATTGACCTAAAGACACATCTTATATTAAAACACAACGTCGGCGCTCCCTAGCTACCGTACTCGCATACAACCCTTGTTGCGTAGAGCACAGATCACTATTGCATAGTTTTTTATTTGTTTTAAGTTCAAGATTAATGCATTTCTATTTCATATGTTTAACAAAGAACCCTTTGGTTGGGCTGGTTAGAAAGTGCCTCTTTGAGAAGGCCGCCTATATTCGATTTTTGAACCACCCCCCCCCCCCCCCCCCCCCCCCCCAATGTGCTGGATTTTTCGGATGTTTTATGCATAAATTTTCATTTTATTTTTCTTATACAATTTAATTCAGGAAAAATACGTTTATATTCTATAAGTTTAACAAAGAGTGACCGGTTAGAGTTCACCCCACTAAAGGATACCATCAAGGTTTGATTCCACCACCTGACTAGTGGCCACCCCTTGGATTTTTGTAATTGACTTTTGCTTTAATTCATGTTTATTTTCCCTTTTTTTCCTTATTTTTTTGCGGTATGTAATTTAAGAGCCTAATTTTGATCGTTTTACAAGTCGGACAGACAGTGGTGACCTGGTGTTGATTTAACGAAAAACAAAGATTATGAGAACCTTTATATCATTCTTCTCGGCACAACGCGGGTGAGAACTACCCTAGTTTATATTATACTCTGGTTTGCTTATCTTTTAAGTACTTTTATAGTTGTAGAACTAAGAGCATTCACATCCTCATCTTATAATTTACTAAAAAATATAGTATTTTATAAATTTAACTATATTTTTCTATAACATCTCACCTCATTTCTTATATCTTTTCAAATCTCAATTAAATAATACTTTTTTCTAAATATTATTTCTCTCCTCACTCACATTCATTAGTAAAATATATATTTTAAAAAAGATATAAGAATGAAAAGTAAACCATTATATTTAGGGGATGAGATTGTTTTCCTTTAAATTATATAAATAGGGTATAGAGATGAAAAATGAAATGAAATGAGTATTTTGTTGATTTTCACTAAATACGAGGATTGAAATAGGGAAGGATACGTGAATGCTCTGATAGTTTTTTGTAAGTTTCATAAAACCTTTCGAGAATTATAATTTTAGTTTGGTTGTTCATAAATTCAGGGTTCACGTGTTCTTCGCCTTGTGTATGTCTATAAGTTTGTGTAGCTATTGACACACTTGAGATCTATATCAACATTTGTGATATTTTTTTACGAAAAACTGATTGAAAACTATTCAGTAATAAGTTCTCTATTCACTTTCAAAACGCACAACCAAACTGCCGCCTAACTTTAAATTATTGGCGCTCTAACCATAACCATATTGATTGAAACTAACTAGGAATCCACTTCTTTAGGTGGTTTGACCGTTGGTCGGTTTTGACTGCCTTAAAACCAGCTTCAACCTATAAGGTTACAAACCGGTTTCAAACCTACAAGTTGAATCAGTTGGATCCGGTTTCTAGTAAAATCGGTTTAAGAATCAGGTCGGGTCGTCCATTTCACTAACCCTATATGTACTCATAAGTGTCATTATTAGTTTTGCTCAATCATATTTTTCAACAGCTGGTATAATATTATCATAGAAAGATGATCTTTTGCACCTAAGTCTTGATTCTTGATGTCGTTTTTTTTATTCCTTTGGACCCATTCATTAAACATGATGTTGTTTTGATGCTTACAGCAACCCAACCAAACACAGCTATAACTTCCCGTTATATAATTATCAAGAGAACACACTTTTAAAGACATGGGCCAACCCCGTCATGATCAACACATGGGTTTGCATCTCACAACCAAACAAAATTTTATAAAAATAAGCTTCTCATGTCCCCTAACAGATTTTCATTTTAAACGTGTAATTAAACCAAACATTATTCTCATATTATTGATTGTAACTCTCATCTACTTCTGGTATTTACCAAACATACACTTCCCGTTACGAAAACCATGACCAAAAAATAAACACACACTGACGATTAAACGCGAAAACAAGAGGTTCGAATGAGTACATTGTTATAGATTTACAGGGAAAAAATGGAATAAATAGAGTAAACGGTCAGCAAGTCACTGCAGGAATTTAGTTATGTAAGTTTTCTTTTGTGTTGTGTTTTGATGTAAACAGTGACTTGTTGATCACCTAATTATGTAGTTTTACACGATAAATAAACAAATAAATAAAAAGATTTATTGATATCTAGTAATAATAATACAGTATTGAAGTATGTCTATAAAGGGAATGAGAAGAAGCATACTTGAAGAATGAGTTGGTGTTGAACTGTTGAAGAGATATTAGGTTAATTTGTTCCAGCCCATGACACCTCAGCATCTCCTGAATTTAGGTAAAAGCAATAGCATGTGATGAGACTATGAGAGTAGCCCTCTGCAGCAGCACCCAAAGTGGTTATTTAAGATACAGCCTAATATTGTTCACAATCTCACATGATCATCACCTTCCTTCCCTCTTCCTGCCTATATCTTAATTTCACCTACACCAAAATAAAGTTGAGTTAAGTTCATTTTAGCTCCATAAGATTTGACAAAAACAACCATTTTCCTCCAAAAAATTGAAAATATTAATTTACCTCCAAATGTTTCATAATTTGTTTCAATTTTAATCTAAAAGTTTTATCATTGTTTCAACTTGAATCCAAAATAATAAAACTTTTGGATTGAAACTGAAACAACTTATGAAAATTTTGGAGGTAAATTGATATTTTTAATCTTTTGGATGAAAATGGTTACTTTTGTCAAACCTTAAGGAGTAAAACTGAAATTAACTCTAAATAAAACTATATTTTATAACTGTTATACATAAATACAACTTTTTTAGAATAAGGGTGAGATAAAAATTTGATTTTTACTCGATAAAGACTCGCTGCGTGGCATCTCAGGTGTTTTGCCAAGAACAAGTTGCAGCATCTATGCACTTTGACTAATATGAATGGAACATAGGGACTTACATGAAAACTTGTTGAAGCTGGTGCAAATTATGTGCTCAATTAGTCATTGTGATCCGCTTGCGTTTATTAGACATGGAAAAGAAAATATGAGTCCATGATTTCTTCTTTTTGACGGGTTGAACCTTCTCATCCTTCTTCTGATGAAGTTCATTCATGTACAAGACAACAGCCTGAAAACCATATATCAATTGAATTAGTTAGTCTTGAACACCTGAAAAGTTTTGATCATTCAAACTAATGAAAATGAGAACTGACTCACCCGAGCGCCTTTATCAAGAACATCTCGTGGTGGTATTTCCAAAGGGTTCCCTTCAGTTTTCAAGACTTGTAACTTGGACAGCATCTTGAATGAATCTGGAAGAAACCTTATTTGATTGTTGCTCATATCCAACTCTTCCAAATTCTCGAGGTTTCCAATGGACCTTGGTAGTGATCTTAGGTCAGCAAAGTTGTTGCTGATGTTGATTTTTACAAGAGTGGTAGCAAAACACAAGCTCTCAGGCACTGATTCAAGTTCATTGAAACTTACATCAAGCTCCTTTAGATTTGTCAGTGATGACATAGTGGTCGGCAGCCTGCTGATGTTATTATACCGAACAGAGAGTTTTTCTAACAACTGAAGCTTTCCTACAGCTTCCGGTAGGGCTTTAAGTTTGTTGTAGTCTGCAAGAAGCTCTCTGAGTGAGACACAATGACCAATAATATGGGGGATTTCTTCAATATTATTGGTCTCAATGTTCAGCTTCTGTAGATTAACAAGCGAACCAATTGATTCCGGAATAACAGAGAGGTTGTTTGAGCTCAAATCAAGCTCTTGAAGATGGATCAATCTGTTCAAGCTTGCAGGAAGAGATGCCAACTGATTTGCCCTTAGATCCAGATAGATCAAACTGAGAAGATCACCTAAAGATTCCGGGAGTTCAATGATTTTGTTGGAATGCAAATCTAACTTAGTCAACGATGCAAGGCCCGAAATGGAAGATGGCAATGTAACAAGACAGTTTTCTGATAGATCTAATGTGATTAAACCGGATAACTTCCCTATCGAATCAGGAAGCCATTCAATCTGATCCATCAATCTATTCCTAAGATTTAGATCTTTAGTTCCTTTCTTTGAAGATACTTCAATCAAACTAGCAAGCTTCATAAGATTCAGTTTTGAATCATCTTGACCTAGAGATTCAAACCTTCATTTCAGTCAAACTACAATGGCTACTTGACAGTAAATGCATCATAATCAAACAAAGCTTACAATAAACAACTAAGCATGGTTATTAAACAAACAATGTCACAACTCACCAGAAGTAACAGCAGGTTTTAGAGTGGAATCCACAATCTGGGGCCTTAAAACTTCACTCGATTGAAGCCCTGCGCGTATCCCATCGCCATTGAACATCGACTTCGACTTGCTCACATAGCTATCATCTCTAGTAACCAATTCAGATGCTTTTACAGCCTCTTTATCATAATACAAGCTCGAAATCGGCTTTGCAGCAACACTCACTGCACTTGGTGATGCATAACTAGAAACACTGTTTGAAGTTGATGCAACTGATTGGGTACTATTCGGACCACAACAACTGGAAGCTCTCAGAATCATTTCATCGAACAGTTGGTGGTAGTGTTCAAGATCCAGCAATTTAAAAGCTTCCCTCTTCTGTTCTTCACTCTGAAACCGAACAAAATTCTTCTGCATCTCCACCAACACATTGAACAGTTCATCAGGAACATCTTTTCGCTTCTTTTGCCTCGCGATCGCTTCGATTTTCGCTTGTTCTTCGGTCTCCAAGTTTCGAATCAGTATCTTCGCACCTTCAACATCATCAATCGCAGGTCGTGGAGGAAGCGACCTGTGAATCCTCATTATCTCCTCCAACACTTCATCTACTGATTTAGCACCCAAATCCATTCTTCCACAAAACCTAATATCAAAATTGATCAAAAAAAGATATCAAATTTCAAAACCCTTCTCGAAATCAACACGAATTGAAGAACCAATTACACAGAATCACAAAATGCAGCAAATTTTCAAGTAGAACTTGGAACAAAAGCTCTCAAAGTTGATTTTTCCGTCAAGAAACCAAAGGAATCACGCAAACAAGCAGAAATCACCGTCGGGGAGCTTCTAGAACCATCAGCGTTGACAAATTCCCATTTTAATTCTGCAAAAACAAACACATTATTCAAATCTGATTAACAAAACCATTTAGTGATATAAAATTCAACCAGCAGCGCCCACAGATCCTCAATATTATTATACAACTTTATTGATAAAGAAAGATGAATCAAACTACGGAATCTTGATAAGAACTCTTATTATTCGAAAGGAAATTGAAATCTAACAAAAGGGAATTGAATCGGACCATCAACAGTGGTGGATTTGAATTGACTTGTGGAATCGATGAGCAGATAAAGAATGAAAATGAATAATAATAATATTATAGAGGCGGCGGCCACTGCGTGTTAAGGTGTTTGTGTGTGAGTAAGAAGCGTTCATCAAGGTTGTTTTACGTTAGTTATTGTAGTAAACAGCTTATTAACATTGGAGATGTTACCCACAGTTTGTTTTTTAATAATGTTTTCTCACCTCTGGATTAACTTTTTTTAATTTTTTGTAATATTTTAATAAAAGTTTATGATTGTCTCCATTATATGATATCTCGTAGAGTTTAGTATGCAATCATGACAGTGAAACTTTAATTTTTTTTAATAAATATATTCTAAATTTTATTTTTAAAGTAATTTAGTTTGGTAATCTGACGTTAGATGGTAATTAAATATACGCTGGATGTTACTGTTTTTTTAAAGTTGAATAATTAACTTTCATCAACTGTTCACAAATTCCATCATTATATTGGCAAACTAAAGTTAAAGAAATATTTACTTTAACATAATTTTATAGATTTTTACTCTCATTCATAATATGTTTCTTGCTTTTTTTCGCCTAAATTTACCTTATGATTTTATCTACTAGTACTATGATAAAAAAAAAAAAAAGTACTATGATTAAAATAATGTTAAATACCTGAATAATTGATCGACTAATAATGACAATGTGGGGCAAATAAAAATCTATACATTATCTCTTATGTTTGTTTTTGAGTTTTTCTATAACTCATTTTCTTTATTTTGAACAGCTTCTATAACTCATTAGTTTAGTATGATGTTCCTTAATAAGTGAATAACAGCTCAAAACTGCCTTTAAAAGACACTATACATTTAAATTTTATATGCAATCAAAGATTTATTGTTATATATTATGAAGAACAACATTTTAGTACTATATCTAGTACTTTTAGTCTGCTTAAATATCTATCTTACAAAACTTTTAATTACGGTGTGTGATTTTGGTTAAATCATTAACTTTTGAATTATTTGTTTTAGGTTTGAGTCTCATTTATGATAAATTCTTAGCTTCTTATTCTTTCTTTACTTCTTTTAGATTATTTTTTCAAATTATTTTTTTTCTTGCGTAATTTTGTTATTTCAATGTTAAATTTTGTTTAAGCAGTGACATGCTAGGTATAACATTCTTATTCATTAATACCAAAATGTCGTAACTTAATACGTATCTTTTACGTACTTAATTATGTTAATGTCACCGCAATACACAAAACGATGTTCGCAAATGCGACACATAGCATGAGCTTAATTTCTTGTTACCCGCATTTTCTATTGGTTCTTTCTTTTTTTTTTCTTAAAAAAAGTCATACATTTGTATAAGCAAACTTCTTGTCTTCCATCTATTAATAGTTTAATACAACAATAACAATTTTTTACAACAAATTAATAAAATTCTTTATACCACTTTTAAAATATTTAACAACTATTTGATATTTTTAACAACATAATAATTTATAACACCTTATCACACTTAATATCACACTTTTAACAACTATGTGATTACTTCTATGATACCAATTTGTGTAATAACTTTATTCTATACTTTTACGGTACTTCTTAGCACTCTTTCGTATAAACTTATTTTTACCTATTTTAAATATTTCATATTAGATAATTTAGGATAGTTAAACTGACTAGTTGACGCAATTGGAATTGGGGGTGAAACTAACGCTATTTTTAAACATTTTTTAATTATATGAAAATTGTTGAATGCGGTTTTTTATCTCATTTTAGCAAAATACTAATTGAATTCATTTGATCTTCCCATGCTTCTAGTTCGAAAATCACACATACGCTAATCATACTTGTTACTGTTCTCGTTTGAGTTGTATGATTTATTTGAGTGAATTATCAAAAAATTTTGATCTGAAAGTATCCCATGCTATTCTTAGTTTTTTTGTGCTACCGAATTCATTTCATTATCATTTTATACGTCCTAAAAATTTCTTCATTTTGTATAATATTTTTGATACCATAACCTTTTTGTTCTTGATTGTTAATCATCTTTTTTTATGTAATACTGCTTCTAGCACCACCACCCTCATCTAACACCAAATACAAGTAACACTAGCAAAAATTTATACTCACATCAGTTAAAAAATACAGGAACCAATTAAAAGGAACACCTACACAAATCTTAACCTTAAATAGTAAAACCTGCTTAACCAAATCCAGTGAACGAACAACACTAATACAAATAATTAACATATACTCAATATATTTACAGAATATACAAGATATTACTGGTAACTGGATTGGGTTTTATGGCGGTAGTTTTGATGGTTGGGATATTCGATTTGGGTTTTGTTGTGGTAGTTGCCTGTGGTGTAATTGGAATGTGGATGCTAGTTGGTGGAGTTGATATAAATCTAGTGATATTGGCCGACCATAGAGGCTAGACATAGAGTTCGTTTTATGAATAAGGTAGGAGAATAAGTGTGTTTATGTTCAACGGTGACGATTGATGGTGGCAAGGCGGGTGTGGGATTCTTGGTGATGGATGGTGGAAAAGGTGGAGGTCTAATGGTATGGGGATATAAAAAGTGAGAAATGAGATATGCGAAGGTCGGAAGGAATGGTGAAGAAATTTGAACATTGAAAAATATACTTAAAACGTTCAAGACGGATGATCAAATATGTGAGTTGTAATAGGAATAATTTTCCTTCTTAATGAAGCTATGACTGGTATGTAATATGTTATACTTGCTTGACTACCCAAAACCAATGCCATATATACCCACATAAAACTTAAAAAATAATATACCATATAATTCTAAAAGGTATTAGATTAAATTGTTATATGTGCATTTAGGTATATATTTGATAATTTAAGTTGCTAATTGAGGATTAGTTTAAGATCAAGTTTCGGCTAATAAGAATTTAAACAAACTATTTTTAATCACATAATACCAATTACATATCAGGAAATCCTTAAACCTAATAAGTATAAAACACATTTTATAATCCTGACCATTTTCGCCCTATAGCCAGGGGTCAACAAGTTTGGTTGTGTATGTCATTTTATTGTTATTGGTTTCGATTAAAAAGTATATTAACTCATACTTTTATTTAAATATAATAAAAAATGTCAATAAAAATGTCATATAATTTGGGTATACCGGCTTAGCTAGTGACATGTTACTATGTTACTTATATTGAAACACAATTTCAAACGCGATTATAATGCAAATAATAGTTTCTGTTTGGTATATGAATTATTTACGTCCAGCTCCACTATCACACCAATTTAAACCATATAAAACACGCCTAGCATTCACATCAGGTTTCATATCTTTATCCTTATAATTATACTAAAAACACTACTATTTCTCTCTTCTTCTAAATTAAATAATATTTTTTTATACTTTCATCATTACTTTTTCTCTCTCTTCTACTCACAACCACTTTCAAAAATATTAAAAAATTTATAAGGGTTGAACAGTGATTCCCCAAATATACAAAATAAACAGTAACTTTTCTCTCTCCTCCATTCACAACCATTTACAACCATTTCTTAAATTATAAGAAACACACTCACATAAATATACAAAACCTACTGTGAATGCTCTAATGCAATCTAATTATGGTCATGTTTGATTTGTTCTTGGGTCCTTTGAAATTGCTTTATATTTGTTCTTTTTAGATGTCTTACGAAATAAATTAAATAAATATTTAGATTTATTCTGATGGCTTGTTCTCTTACTACTGAGATTCGAAAGGTGTCGACCTTTTGTGAAGAGTCTTGTGATTATCATCCTAAGTCATGAGCTCGAAGGGTGAGTCCCAAGTCCCAACTGTTTAAACACAATCTATCGACAGTTCTATAGGTTCGTTAGTCCAAGAGGCGAGTCTTGTAATCTAACTTATATTATACTAGGTAATATAATTGTCTGTTTATACAAATAGCAATATGATTTAATTTAACTAAGGATTTGAGGTATATAATTTCTCTGGAAAACTCTTTACAAACCTCAGCCCTCTCTCTCCTCGTTTATCCTCATCTACCATATCTTGATTGTTAGATATTTTAGTTTAATTTGGATTGACTATTTAACTAATATAATCATAATATTCATTAAAAAAATCAAATGATGCCGAAGTATACTTGTTTGAGTTTATTGTGATATTCAATATTAGAGCCTCATAATTTCTTAGGGGCGAAACTCTGAGGTCGAGGGGCGGCAGGCTAGCAGCCCCTAGCTGGGTCGAAATTTGATTTATTGAATTTTTTTAATTTTGGTAAACATTTCTTTATTAAAAATACATCAAAAATTAAATTTTTTTTTTGACATTTCACAAGTGAAGTTCTGTATTTGCGGGCGTGAGTGGACTTAAAAGTATTCGTTAACCATTTAAAAAAAGATAAAAATGACCCAATTTTAAGCATTATAAATGCTTTTGACAGTTTTTTCTTCAACCCTACAATAATGATTTCCTGGACAATCGGTCAATCTTTGATCTTATTATGGTTCATGAAAAACACGTAAAATCCATACTTGATCTTGATTTTACCTAAGTTGTATCTGATTGATTATGTAGATGAACTACCGAATAAATTTTATGTGAAAACGTCTTACATGACTCTCAAATTATTCCGATTACTGAAACATTTTTTACAGTGAATGAAAATCCATAATGTAACAAAATCATACTCTTGTTTTAATTAAAAAACAGTACTATTCATTTTGATTCGTCTATAAAAAGAAGGCAAAATTTTGATTACCAAGCGTCAATTATTAGGAGAAAATTACAGAGCTGATTTTAATCGTATGAGTTTTCTTCTTTGTTTTTTATATACTAAACAAAATTTGAAAATATAAAAAAGCAGTAATAGAATATTGATTGGATAAATATTGAAAAGGAAACAAGAGCAGATGGGAAATCTGATCCATAAGCCTAACGTAAGAAACACATGACCCACGTTGCGCTGGAGAACACGTGCTCTTCATTACAACTCTCAAATCCTCCACTCCCACACGTCCTTTCCATCGGTTTCTGCCGTCAAGCTATTCAAATTTATTAGATTATCTACGGTTATTGTTTAGTTAAAATATCAAATAATAATGGGTTATTAGATTTTAATAAACCTAAATTTTATTTATTAGCTGGATTAATCTTAATTCAAGAAATGTTTACAGACACTCTTAACTTTTAGCTTATTTTCTTTCAACTATCCCTAACTAACTGAGAGTTAACACCGTTAGTTTTTCGATAACATGGATTGTTTTTATGGGCGAAACACTAAGCAGAAAGTTTAAATCAACCATTTGATCCGTCAAACTGAAACTTCCGCACCCTAAAACGCGTCAATCTTCACCTTTTTATCTAAACAACTCAATTCATTCGAGGTAGATTTCAGGTGACGTTGGAGGCTAGACACCAAAAAACAGACTTGATGGAGGCTAGGCAGCAGCATAGTTAAAAAATGACTCAATGTTGGCCCCATTTTATCAAAAATACTAACGGCGGTTAACTCTCAGTTGATAAGGGATGGTTGGAGAAAAATAAATTTAAAGTTGGGAATGTCTACAAATATTTTCTGAGTTGGGATTAATCCCGGCCAATAAATAAAACTTTAGATTATTAAAATCCAATAACCCTAATAATAATCTATAAGCAAATATTATTTTACTAAAGTTGTTTTTTTAAATCAAATGTAATGGTTAATTAATGTTTAGTGTTTTTATTGATGCAATGGTGTTGTGTTTGGCGTCTGTTGTGAGTTTGATGTCCTATAGGTTTAGAGCTCTTTTTAACTATATTGTAATGATTTTTGAAGCTTTACATGTATCTATATATAATGTTTGACGCCCCCTAAGTATTCAGTGCTTCTAGTTTTATTACAATAATCTTATTACTCTCACCAAAAGCTTGTAGTTTGATGATATTAAAGTTTTTTGGTAAAATGTTTCTTATCAAAAGATCGAGGAATCAAGTGTTATTGTGTAAAATTAAGAGAGAAGATGGACGAAAGCATTAATAATGGATTTCTTATAAATTCTAAGTGTGTTGTTTTATATTATAATGAATGATTGTTAGCGAATGTGAGTGAATGCAAGAAAAAAAAGGTAATGATAGATGTACAAAAAAAATTATTTAATTGAAAATAAGAGAAAAAATAAAATGATTTTAATGTAATTATAATGATAAAGACAATGAATTAACTATGAATGCTTTGAGTTTGTCTTTCTTAAAAAAATTGCTAATCTCAAAATTTGTAAAATGTAAAGTAAAGAAAAAAATTCAAAATAAACCCCAAGCAGGTAAATAGATTTTTTAAATGGCCGTGGATTTTAATTTTAGTATACCTAAAACCACTTCACAGTGGTTTGATGGTAGAACGTTTGGGGTATTCTAGTGGAGACTCGAGTTTGATCCCCTCTGGGTAAGCACCTTGGGTGGTTACTGCATAGAAATCAAAAAATATCAAGTAAAGATTCGAGAATTATATGTTTGTGGACGGTGATAGTAGTTCGTGCCTTACCTATTGGCTTGGTTAAAAATTGTGAGTCTGTTGCTTCCTTGCGATGTTGAGTTAGAATTAGGTAACTTAATATTTTCTTTTTCATATTCATGATTACTTCAAATATTCTCGTAACTTTATAATTTATTTCATCTTTTTCAAAACTTTGTCTAGATAAATATTTCTAAGATTTAACTTTAAAAAAGCTCATCAATGTTTTGTTATTCATTATTCTCTCTGATTATAAATTTTGGTAATGATACCTATATATTTTTTTTGAACCAAAAGAATAGTGATTTACTGCATTTGGTACAAATTGTCTTTGCTTGTTTTATTAAAATTTATATTTTTAAGTTGTTGGTTTAAATGTTTAATACATGTATAAATGATTAAAAACTAAGTGAAGAAACAAAAATGTGTGTAGTATAAGATTATTAGTTAAACATTATATATGTATAAATTAATTATTAAAAATAAAGTAATTATCAGTTTATCACCTTAAATAACGTAATCTTTATGACAATTAAGAACTATCAGTCTATCAAGGAATAAGCCAGAAGGGTCGGGTCAGAATGTCAGATCATCCATCAGCCCAGTTGGGAAAAGGGAAGACAAACGATGCGTAGGTTAAAAGCCCAGCCCAGCTCAGCCCATCCAAGACCATATCAGCCCAGCCACATTACTACATAGTACATTAGTACATTGATACTACATGACCATCCAATCTGTTCTTATTTCTAGTGACTTTCCAAAAGGTAACTCTTGCTCTTATACTTAGTTCAATTTAGTTCTTCTCAAGTCAATCATGTAGATGATGTCATTGGCATGATTCCTTAAAGCAGGCCGTGACTGTGTCAACCCATGAGTAAAGGGGTTGTGTTCCAGGGTGACTAACACGACTTCAAGAAAAGAGAGAATACGAGAAAGTGGTTTTGATACTCGTAGGAGATTCGGTTCTTGTTTGTTGCCAACCTTTGACATCGGCCTCAGTAACCTTCGCTGAGTACCTTGTATCCAATCATCACCATAGTGATTTCCCTTATTATAAGTTTGTGGTCCAAACTACTTATATCAAGCATAATCAATAGATATAAACGTTCCAAAAATATTAAACTAAAATACTGAAGTCATCTAGTTAGTGTTATTTCCATTCAAAAGCTTTGGAGTTTTGTCTGCCATATCATCACCCCTAAGTCATTCTATTACAAAATTGTGGGTATTTGCCCTCAATATAAAGGTTTTGTAAAGAAAAAGTCACGGAGAACACGCATAGAATCTGATTAATAGTTAGGAGGTGGGGGTGCCCACGCCGGACACCCACGGCAGGGGTGGGGGCTGCGTGGCAACAGCGCCGCCTGTCCCCCACGTCCAAAAATTGCACGCCACAGGCAGGTGTAGGGGTTTTCATCAAATCGGATAACGGATTATTCGGATCGGATTATTCGGATTTGAAAATTTCATCACCCTATCCGAAATCCGATCCGATCCGAATAAGGATATCTCTATCCGAACCGAATCTATCCGAATTCAATTCGGATCGGATTCGGATATATTCGAATAATTCGAATAAACTAAATAATAATTTTTTTTCTATTTTTTTGTTCCTAATTTTTTTTGGCTAATTTTTTATTATTAATATTTTATAAGTTTAAAATTATAATAAAAGATATAAAACCTGAAAATGCAAATTTGAATTGAACCCAAATTGAAACATAATAGGTAATTATATGGAACCCGAAGATTATAATCTCTAATTTAAAACAACAATCGATTATAGTATAATTGTTTAGGATTAGAGGATTGAAATATGTTAATATTCTTGAATATTGAGTTGAAAATATAATAGGTAGTTGAAATATGAGTATTGGGCTAGAAACATAGTTTAATTCTTATTCGGATTAATCGGATATTCGGATAATCCGAACAATCCGAATAAAAAAATTATGATATCCGAAATCTGATCCGAAGTACGAATAAGGAATTCGGATTCGGATGAGATCCGATCCGAATATTCGAATAAGAATTCGGATCGGTTTATTCGGATTTGGATACGGATCGGATTTCGGATATTTTCGGATATCGGATTTTTTGAACACCCCTAGGCAGGTGGACGTAGTGACACCACATCCCACACCACATTCTTGACTGTTCCAAACGGTCCCACTGCCACCCCCGCCCCACTATAACATTCTCAAATATTTCTTATCTATTCTTTCACAAATATACATTCTTTCAAAAATATAGATTCCAAGAAAAAATCCACAAAATCCCAAGCTCAAACATCCAAAAAACATAGATGGAAGGTGTGTTCGGGTTCAAGTGAACCAACGCCTTCTATCCAACCGTTCAACCCACCACCACGGCATACAATTGATTGGTTTCAAAATCCTTACGAATCCCCCCAACAATTAGTCCACCGCCCAACTATACCCACGTTTCAACCATCACAATTTTCTTACTACCATAACATGCCAAGCCCTTTTCAAAACCCACCTCCACATGTACAAGAAGAAGACGAAGAAAATGAAGAAGATAAAGAATCCTGATCTTCAAGTTTACGAAAGTGAAGATGAAGATATTCGTGTGGAAAACACCCACACCGAAGTCTAAGTCGAAAGGTAAATCGACAACCCGGACTACTAACAAGCCTTGGAATAAAAATGAAGAGGAGGCATTGGCAAATGGTTGGATATATGTATACGAATACCCTACACTAGGAGATCACCAAAAAGGCGGCTCGTTTTGAAAGATGGTCTTTTGACACTTTAGCCTCACCGTTGGTTCGATAAACTAAACCATTGATCAACTAAACTTAAAGTGGGGGAAAATGAACCACACGATGAGTCGTTTTAATGTGATATATATTCAAATGATAAATTTATTTCTTTTACAATAAAGTTTACGAGAAAAAATGCTTTACTAGCATCAATGCGTGGAGGGTGGTAAGAAACCACGCTAAATGGGAGCCGGTGAAGGTTATAACTCCGGAGTTTGGTACTCAAAAAATTAAAAGGACTAAAACTTTAAAATCGGATCAATACGTTAGCTCTAATAAGCCGGTTACAAGTCCCCTCCCCAACCTCAACGAGAACACTACACCGACCGGACCGAGATGCAAAGACAAAACTACCGGGGAGTCTTCTTCGAGCAAAGCAACATTGAATAAGGACATAGCAAGTACAAAGTGACGCGTGAAAAAGAAATGGAGGAAAAAAAAGAACGATAAACACTTTGCATAAAAGTAACCAAATCTAAATTGGCCTTAGTTGACTTACAACGAAAAATGTTGCTTCGCGAAACGCTAGATCAGGACATAGAGATTTTTCTTAAACCGTATGACGATGTTCTCAAGCCGATGTTGAAGAACATCCTTAAACGCAAACATCATATTACCCAGATACGTGGTTGGGGGTTTAACTTGTAGATTTTTAGTTTTAATATTTTAAAATTTAAAATTTTTATGTTTTTTAATTTAGTTTTTAATTTAAATTTGTAAATTATTATATTAATGAAGTTATTTATTTTAATTAAAAATAAATTGTGATGTGGTGTGATATGAGGTCCCCCCCCCCCCCCCCCAATAAAATGATGTGGTGTAACATTATATGGTTGATGGTTATGTAGTGTGGTGTGGTGTGAGTGGTATGAGCACCCCCACCGCCCTGAGATATCGAGTTGTGTTATATTTTTTTGAAAAGTTAAATTTCAGTTTCTTTAATTTAAATAAACTCGAGTTTTTAGTAAGCAACGAGTTTCACTACCATGGATTCTAAAATTTACAGAAGTTTATAGTGCCTAGTTATTTATAAAAACACAAGTTCTATCACCAGAAGATAGCGTGTAGTGAACACCCACTGCCTTCTAATGGCCATATCAACTAACCTGATGCAAGTCGAGCTGGTTCAACAAGCCTATAACTAAGTTATGCATTTATATCTTTATATAATTGGATAATCATATCTGAATAATTATTTGATGGTTTCTACTTTAATTTCTACACTTACTGATTAAAGTTCGTCAAATAGCGCCAAACCAAATGCTCTACTACCCGTGTTAGGGTTTTAACAAACTATTGACTATTTGCTAATATTAATCCCAATTAATAACTTGACCGGTATTAATTTCAACTTTCGATTTTGTTACCAATAACAATCTCAGTCTAACTGTTTGTAAACTCCATTAGTTTTTTTATGATGTGACACGTAATGTTGCTCGTGGCATGACATGTGACATGACGTATTACATAAATCAAATAAAATATATAAATATATCAGTCAATTTTTGCGTCTATTTATCTCCAAAAAATGATCTTTTATAAAAGGAATTGAGTAATATATTTATATTTTTTAATTATAACTATGTTATACGTCACATTACAAGCCACATCACGTGATAAGTCATAAAAAACTAACGAAGTTAACGAATAGTTAGACTGAAATTGTTGTTGGTAACAAAATTGAAAGTTAGAATTAATATTGTTCAAACTGTTAGCTGGGATTAATATTGATTTATAATTAATAGTTTGAATTATTAAAATTTAATTTTCTATTTAAATTTAAAAAATTAAATTCTTCATTTAGTTAATTGGATTGAACAATTATAAACTATAATTACATTATGGGGTTATTCATACAGGTGAAGTTGGATTACCAAATCCAGTTAGAATTGGGTAGTGATGTAATGAAAACTAACGAGGAGTCCATGGTCTTAGTATTATTAAAATAATATCCACTTGGTACTAACTTTTTTGTTCCATATAAGAAATTAAAAACCTTTTAAGGGCATCCACATGATATGACCCAACAAACTATACAATATGGCCCATTAACTATGGCTAAATTACAATACTAGTCCATTAACTATTAGTATCTTCAGGTGACCAATTTTTTCAGAACCGGATTGGATAGTGAACCGAGCGCCTTGCCGGTTTGCTGGTTGGACCGGTTCAACCGTTCGGACTGGATATAAGAACCAGATAAAGTTATAATTATTTTCTATAAATATATGTAAAAATTACTGAAAAATAAAAAATTACATAAAAAACTGGGTTCAACAGATCCAACCCCCGGTTCAACCAGTCCGGTTCCCTTTCTGACCTCCGGTTCGACCGGTTCAACCGGTCCGATCACTGATTAGACATTAAAACGTTTTTAAGCACCGAACAGAATAGGATTGGAGTCCGGTTTCCAGTCCAACCGGTTGGACCGGCCGGTCCGGTCCGGTTTTCAAAACAATGCAGGTGATTAATCCTTTTCAAACCAAAAACCGTAAGTTCATATCCAAGAGAAACAAAACATGGCAATAGTAAAAGTGTTATATTAAGACAAAAGAGAAAAAAAAGTGTGACACAATTTATGTATAACTTATGTCCGGGAAATACAGATTTAAATAATTTCATGGTTGTATCTGTTTTGTTTTATTTTGAAGGATCGGGTGGTTTCTGATGTGTCTTGTTAGAAGGCTGTGAGTTTATTATGATATTTTTGCTATCTTTGCTATCTTTATACTTTATACTAACATGAACCAAAAAGTTTATGATGTAAACACGAAAATTTACTTGCACAAACCTCCAAACCTGCACTCAGGAATCTTGTTTACTAGCCAAATACTTTTTCCTGTGATTGCATAATGAAATTTCATTATCAAACTTACAATGTAGCAAAAAGATCACATTTGAGACACTACTTTAATATTGGGCCCAATTGGAAAGATTAAGAGTCTAGGGGCTACATTAGAAAATTAAAAACATAGTTTGGGGATGTTATCGTAATTTGCAGTCAGTTGACTCTAGAAAGAAAAAGAAGGGATTCTGTTAAACTTACTTCTCCACCTGAAGTGACATGATGAAAATTGGTGGTGTGGTTGGTGATATATGTTTAGTTATTTAGTTTCTGTTTTATAAAAGAAATAAAATATTAATATATCTTTTGTAACATCACGAAAATTGGTTAAGCATATAGATGAGTAGTAGGTTTAGTTCACCCACTTGTATTACTATTAGCATGTCTCCATGCATATGAATTTATTTTTTAAAAATAATAACAATAATAGTAATAAATAAATCATATTGGAAAAACAAGAATAATAAAATAGTGAATGTGAAAATCCTAGAAAATTATAAAGTATGATATGGTGCGTTCATGGACGGTCGTCGCATCTCCACCGTGACTTTTGATTTAGATGGAACCCTTCTCATCATATGTATTCTGCTTCTTTTACTTGACGTTTATGAATAGTTGATATTCATTTTATACGGTGTATTCATGATTTGATTGACGAATGGATCCATGAATCCATGATTTTCATCCTTGATTACAATAAACACATTGTAAAAGCACATCCAAACATTCTCAAATTCCTATCTTGGCATTTATGAGATCATTTTGGTTTAGTACAACTGAATCATCTTCAATACATGTAGGGGGGTTTTGGTAATTTGGTTCCTTTTGGTATTTTCATTATTTGTTGGGATTTTCCTTTTGAAGAACAAGTTAATCACAAAGGATCCGTTGAAGGAGTTATAATATTCCAATTACACCTCAAGAATACTCTTAAAGCATCATGCCTATGTACCATGAAAAGTGAGGTCTCATTTTATGTACATAAACATTAAAAAATGATTCACAAGAGTATAACTTAATTTGTTAGTATTATGTTGATATTTATACCTATTTCTTAATATTCTTTTAAAAAAACTAATTCATTTCTTTTCTTTTGTATTTTTTTCAAGTTTTTATGTAACTAATTGACACGTTAGTATAACAACCGTCCCCCGTAACAGAACATGCCTTTATTGCTTGCCTGAAAACTTTTATAGTTTAATTAAAAAAGCAAACTTCTCAATAGGATCTAACGTGATAAGGTGACTGCTTTAGAGAAGACACCCGTTACATTCGTGTGTCTCTTATCCGAAATTCCGAACGACAATGAACATCCATAGTGGCTCCATCATAGTAGAAAGTTGTAGTTTTTTTTAAATCCAATAATATCTTTCAATTTTAAGATTTTTTTTTAATTTATATCAGCTAGAGCGCACGGCACCTCCAATTTTCAACGAAGTGCTAGAGCGTATTCAGCCTTTTCATGTAAGTTTACATAAACGCACAAATACATGATAATAATTTTTTGTTGTAAATGAAATATATCTTAAATGACCACACTAGTAAAAAGTTTCACATGTTCACGTGATCCAAAGATGCTAGAATTCAGAATACGTCATGAGTTCTCACAATAGAATGTAGAGACGACATCCAGCGTCCTTCAAGCATGATGAAACAAGGATTTAAAGCTCAATTGTGATAAATGATATAATGTGTACATGCATTATATCACATAATATGATTATATAAAATGGAAACATTATAACCGAGTGGTCGGGTGATGAGAATGATGATAATGTAAAACCACCAAAAACGATGGACCCAAAACAGATTTTGAATGAAATTTGACAATATTTATTAATTTACTTAACATGGAAGTTCATCGTGCGCTTCGAGCCAATTTAATGGAGACTATGGTCTATTAAACACCAGTCATTTTAAGTAATTTTAAGTTTTAGTTTATGTGGTGTTTAATATTAAGTTTTAGTTGATGTAAAATTATAGATTTTCAAGTATATTTTAAATGACATTCTATTATTTTATATAATACATGACATAAAAATAGATTCTTGATCAATGTCGTGCGTTCGGTCAAAAATATAAGTAAAAGATTGCCTAATAACCCTTGATAGAAAGGGTAAGACGGGTATAGAATCCACAAAAAATCAGTGAAAAATGCTAGTAAAAACTAAACTAAAAACATTAAACATTAAAAAGAAACTTGTTGGGTTGATTGATTTAAGTAATTATAAAATTAACAAAAGTGAAGTTTGGATTTTAACAATCTTAAAGAAAAAGCAATCCAATTCAAGATTTCAGTTTGGAAAAATTATATTGTCTTAGTTTAACCTATTGAGAAGTCATTAGTGGTGACTATATGCATAATAAGATCTAAGTGATAATTATAGATCAAAGCTTAATGGATTTTGTTCATACAATCACCAATTCAATTTATGTAATGCTAAGTTTAAGAATCAACCACACAATAATTAAAAAATCAAGGTTATATGAAACTAAAATTAGATTTAAATACAATCAAAATGTTTAAATACAATAAAATTGTTTAAATAATCAAATCGCAAATTGAATCCAATAAAACTTAAATGGTTCAAGATCAAATCCCAAAACTAAGTTACAAACTAATAAAAACAACACAAACCCGTCCCCCGAAGTGAATCACGAATAACTTAGCCTTGCATCCTCATTGATTCTTCAAAGAAACTTGAATGAAGCATGTGGATTTGATGATTTTGATGTTGGAAAGCCTTTGAAATGATTAAAAATGATTATTTTTTGTCCAGGAGTGTAGCTATGGAAGAGTATTTCCGTTTTAGGGTTAATCCCCGTTTAAATCCCTCAAGGTTAGGTCAAATCCATCAAAATGTGTGTCCTGTTGTCGATGGCACCCCCAGTGGAGGCGGTGGCGCCCCTAGTGGCGTCAGTCGCTCCAGCTTGGCGTCAAGCTAGGCGTCAACGATGGCAACGGTCAACAGGTTTCAGATTTACTGACGACAGTGACATCGGTGGTGCCACCACTACTACACTTTTGGTTTTCATTTGTAAATTTTGGAGAGCTTTCCGTTGATAGGTTGTGGGTCCTGTAACTCTTTTTCTAGCACAAGTTATGCTCGTTTTAAGTTACCACGGTCGTGCAACATCTTTTCTGCGTTTCTACATCTCCCAGCTTCCGAATTTCATCCCGTTTCTTCCATAATCTTCATATTTTTTTATGTTTAACCTACAAACACAAGAATATCTAAATGTAACTCTATATATTTCTCATAAATTAATACTCAAAACACGAAAATAAAGTACTTAAAACATTGATTTTTCACAACCGATCACAATCCCCACGCTTACCTTATGCTTGTCTTCAAGCAAAGCTTAATTGTAGTTTATATCTGTCATTACAAGCACACATTACTAATCACTCATCAATTCTCAGTTACGCTCCAAGGTCATAACCTTATTCACAAGACTTACATCATTCAATAAATTTAAATTCTAGCAAGTTATTGATATGCAAGTAAAACAAGAAATCACTCAACTAGACCTAACGTGCTTCTAATTTTTATTTTCATGCACACACCTCTCACAATGCGTCACTTCTCTCGATTTGTATCTGAACTAGTAAAATATGTATTAGTAAAATTTTCACTCTCCATACTATATATAATATACGTTTTAACCCGTTACATTTTCTAATAAAACTGAAATATTAGATCTCAATCTTTTTTAATACTAGTTTCATTTGAAGAGACATATCCACTATTTTATAGTAAGATACTATAATGATCATCGAACACCAAGAACAAATTGAATAAGGTTGAATATACTATTTGTCAGACACATGATAAGCATGTAATAAGCCTGCTAATGGAATCCACATGATAGACCAAATTTCTAACGATACAATGAAATGATAAATTTTGTAAGTATTATATTGCACAAATAAACATTTCTACAGTAACTACGTGATATATAGGACTCTTATAAATTATACTTTGAATGTGATACATGTTGGTTTTATTACTATTTATTTCACTATATTTATAAGTCTCGTTTTATCTACCAAACACTAAATGTGATACATGTTGGTTTTTTTACTATTTATTTCACTATCTTTATAAGTCTCGTTTTATCTACCAAACACTATATACCCTTAGAATCATGATACTTTCAAGGTCCCATATGTAAAGTTCGTATGCAGCTAACACGCTCCTACGGCAACGTTCAAATTATAGTGTGTTAAAAACGAAAAATATGTTTTTTTAACAGCCGTCAATTTTATAAACTACTAGCAAAAAGCTAGACAACACACAAAAATAACATGACTTATAAAGAACATATTACACCATACGGGCCAAGACAAAACGACACCTTCACTACTACAAAAATAACATGTATCATCTAGTTTAATACATGACGTGTTCGTCAAGGGCGGAGCATAGTTGGGACCGGGGGGGGGGGGGGGGGGGGGGGCGCCGCCCCCCTCTTTTTTTGGTTGGTAGTGTTAAACTTTAATCCGGTAGTGTAAATTTTTATATAAAACTTGAGTTCGCCCCCCGTAAAAAGAAACAATCACCCCCCCCCCTCACGGGAGTGGTCAAGCTCCGCCATTGGTGTTCGTAATGCTTTCAAACAAGTATGGTGTGATTTGTTACAAAAGTTTAAAAGATTTTATAAGACTAAAATTCAAAAGAAAACCGTGAAGAGAAAAGCAAAGGGGAGTCCGCAGCCACTCCCAATGACGAAATGCCGAATCTTTAGGTTCATCACATCATTAAATTATTAAATTAAATTAAATTAAATTTAGGAAGGAAATACCTTAAACACCCCCATTTATCGTTTTGTTGGTTTATGTCGTTTTAGCCTCAACACAAGTCACGCCAGCAATCACGCACGTGTAATAAATTCATCTAAGCAACACAGCATGCCTTTTTTGAACAAATAACATACATCTTCATCTAAACTAAAATTTAATTTGCAACAAAAAATAGCAATTAGTTTTTACATTTATGCAACCATGACAACTTACAAATAAAATAAGTAATATTTTGTAGTACTATAAACCTTACCTTGGTATTATCGACTTGAACTTGCTCCTAAGGGGATGTTTTTGTGATAAGGTGTTTTTTATTTATTTAAAATTAAGGTCAATAGTTTGAATCATGTAAGGTGCATATATAAATTATAAAATTAGATTACGGATTGTTTTAAAAATTATTAAAGACCGGAACTTGTGAGCAATAATTGATCACAAACTCGGCTGCTCTTGTTCAAAAGATGAGGTTGGTAAAATTAATCACAATAAGAGTTCAGCCGAAAAACTAGTCACAAACCATATTAACAACTAAACTACTAACCCAACCGTCAAAAACAACCACAAGTTGATAACGACATCGACTTTGTACAAGTATTGGTCACTCTTTTTAAATTCTGAAAGAAAATAGTAGATGCCTTCTTTACAAATTAGCAGTCAAGGACATGTAATATAGAATTAGTGTTCAATCTTCAAAAAATGATGTTCCTATTATGTTTTTATATGTTTAAATTTTACAGGAATCTAATCATGTGATATGTCGATCACAATTCACAAACTGATGTAGTTGAAATACTCAAAACTCTGAAGTTAATCCAATATTGTATCAAATACTTTATAAAATCATCATAGAAAAAGGATTCAAACATAAAAAAAAAATCTAAAAGATTAAACTTATACTCTTGTGATTTAATAACAATAAATAATAAATAATTAGCAAAAAATAGGAAACAATATTACTCACTCCATATGTGATATGACATTGAATTTGGTGAAATTGGAGAAGGTGTATAAATATGGATACTACATATTCCATTTGATTAACATTCCATTCCATTCTCCCCCAAATATCTCTTCTCCATTCAAAGCATAATTCCATCTCAAGATATCCCATACCTTCCTTCCTTCATCCCACTTCAAACAATATTTTCCGGCCACCGTCTCCTCCGCCGGAGACCGCCGGAGACCGGCCACACCCTCATAATATGCACCACCCTCCTAAGTAAACTTTCTTATTCCATTTCAATTCATCAACCCTAATTCAACTCCCAATGAACGGTAATACATTCAAATTCAAATCTCTTTGTTTTTATTCTTCATGTTTTTGTATACAATTCATGTAATTGAATCTCATTTCGTGTTTTATATGTTGATTGTATCAGAATCCCCCGAAAACCACAAGGTTATAGCGATCGAAGACGACGACGACGATGATCGTGAGGATGAATTCATTCAATCGTCGTCGTCTCCTCGAGGCGTATTGGAGATACCTGTGTCCGGATCCGATTCCGACAACCACAGCAGCATAAGCCGGAGCCTGAGTAGCCGCGGCTCGTCGTTCAACGACAAGTCGCCGGAGCTGGACGGAGACGGAGGCTCTGCAACCGTGTGCGGCGGCGACGCGGCGGAGGAAGGCGGAAGGGCGGGGATTATCAGCTCGTCGTCGGTGGCTCAGGCATTGAGGTGGAGGAATCTGGTGTGTAACTTGAAGTGGAAGTCGTTCAAGAGGTTTTCGACGGTGCCGTTGGTGGCGGGATATGAGCTGTCGAAGAGGAGTTTGATGAGGAGATTGGGGAAGCATCATAGCGATGAGGTGACGATTGATGGTGTCAATTGGGTGGTTCCCAAACCCTCGTGGCGGAATTTCACGCTGGATGAACTTTCTGCTGCCACCGATTGCTTCAGTGCCGGTGAGTTTCCTTTCGTTTCGTATTCTCGTTTCTTCGTTATAATTTTTCTTTTAATAATATGTAATTTTTTTAACGAAAATTCTTATGCTAAAAAAATAATATATAAGTAGTTTAGATGAGTTACGTTAAATTTTTATAAGATTTTGGGTGTAAATCTCACATGTGACAAAAAAAAAAAAAAAGTTTAAATTGGGACATAAGGTTTTTCTCTCGTTTATGATGAGTCCATCTGATGATGATTTCCATTGTTTTCATGACCGGATCGGACCGGCCGGTCCGACCTGTTCGACCGGGATTCGTTTGGTCTACCGGTCCGATCCCCCCCAAATCGTTTTCAGCAAGTTGAACCGGCCGGTTCGAACCGGATCGGCTGTTAAACTGGGAACCGGTTCGGACCGGATTTTGTATTTTTTTTAAATTTTTTTTAATTTTTTTGATTTTAATGGTTAAAAACTGGGTGTTGAACCATATATTAGTGTGTTGGATATAAGAATATAGTTAAGTTTTATATATAACTATAAAATACATATATAAATTACTTATATTTAATTATATATATAACTATATATATAATATACTATATATATAATTATGACGTCATCCGGTTCTTAAATCCGATCCGACCACCAAACCAGTAAGGCGTCCGGTTCGACGTCTGATCCGGTTCTGAAAACATTGATGATTTCGGATTGTGTACTCGAATAATGTAGATAATTGGATGGGTTATTGACTCGTTAGTGATCCAATTAGCTTTAAATGAAAAATAAGAATATGAGAATATCTATTATCTTACGTGAAGTCACCGTGTAATAAAAAAGGTCTTTATTTTACATCTACCTAAATATAATAATATTTCATATGGTATCTTCTTATTTGTATATGAAGAAAGCTAATAACACGTGTATCGAAAAATAATAGTGCCTTTCTATCAATGTAAAGCAAAAGGGACTGAATAGAATCAAGATCATGTTATACATGGAGTTTAAATAATTTCTTTTTATTAAATATGTAATTAATATTTACCCTTTTTCATAAGTAAAATGTTATATCATACATCCAGAAATAGTGCCTTTCTATCAATTTAAAGCAAAAGGGACTGAATAGAATCAAGATCATGTTATACATGGAGTTTAAATAATTTCTTTTTATTAAATATGTAATTAATATTTAGCCTTTTTCATAAGTAAAATGTTATATCATACATCCAGAAAAGCAATGTTTTTGAGACCGGATCGGACCGGCCGGTCCGACCGGTTCAACCGGGGATCGGCTGGGTGGCCGGTCCGGTTCTCATCGATTAGTTTTTGGGCGGTCGAACCGGCTGGTTCATCCCGAACCGCTGGTCGGACCGGGAAACCGGACCGGTTCGGACCGGATTTTGTATTTTTTTTTTATTTTTTATTTTTTATTTTTTTTTTGATTTTAATGGGTAAAAACGGGGTGTTGAACCATAAATTAGTATGTTGGATATAAAAATATAGTTAAGTTTTATATATAACTATAAAATACATATATAAATTACTTATATTTAATTATATATATAACTATATATATAATATACTATATATATAATTATGACGTCATCCGGTTTTTAAATCCGGTCCGACCGGTCCGACCACCAAACCAATAAGGCGTCCGGTTCGACTTCCGATCCGGTTCTGAAAACATTAAGAAAAGATCAGGGTCTCCGACTTTTAAAACTACGGTCAAAGGCACATATATTATAAACTATTAAAAAATATGGCATCTTATTTGATAATTATTACCTTTATAATCCGGAGAACTGATGTCAAATAGTGGGATTTATGGAAGTTGACTAGAGTTATCAATTAAGGGCGCTTCGGTTTTTCAATTGGGAAAATCACTTTTTCATAGTTCTATACATAGGAATTTTTTTTTGAAAGGACTATACATGGAATTATCTTGCATACTTGTCTTTTGTTCTCAAATGCAAGTACTCCTCAATCCTCATCATTAGATTTTTGAAAAAAAAATTTAAATGGGTATGTTATTGATACACTTAATTTGTTTTTATCATCTCTATCTCTCTATACATAACATATAAATACATAAAAAGAAAGATAGAGGCAATAGGATGTATTAATAACAAAAATAAATATTTCTATAACACAACCCAATATTGATTAGGCAAAGTATGAATCTTTTTAAAACCAAAGGATATGTGAAAAGAACCTACGGGCACACCTTTTGGACATTTTCTCATACATTTTGCAAGTCACGAGGGATGCATGCTTACCATATTTTCACCAACCGTCCATTTTAGGAAACAAAACTCTTGGTCAAACTTTTTTTAATATTATCTCATCCTTGTCAATTTT